>PVHT021183668.1:3028439-3054116 GCA_004024745.2 Catagonus wagneri | reverse complement strand
AAAAAAAAAAAAAAAAAACTTTCAAAAAATGCAAATCTGGGGACTGGGGGAGGGAGTTTGGAATTAACATATACACACTACTATATATAAAATAGAGAACCAACAAAGACCCGCTGTATAGCACAGGGAACTGTACTCGATATTTTATAATAACCTGTAAGGGAAAAGAATCTGAAAAAAAATGTACACACAATTGAATCACTTTGCTGTTCTCCTGAAACTGGCACAGCATTGTGAATGAATGGCACGTCCATTAAAAAATGAAATGCAAATCTGATTGTTTTATTCTCCTGCTTAATACCCTCCAATAAAACGCAGGCTTCTGGAGTTCCTGCTGTGTCACAGTGGTTTAATGATCTGTGTTGTCTATGGGGCGGCACCAGTTGGATCCTTGGCCCAGCACAGTGAGTTAAGGATCCGGCGTTGCTAAAGCTGTAGTGTAGGTCAGAGCTGTGGCTCAGATTCAGTCCCTGGCCTGGGAACTTCTGTATGTCTCAGGTTTGGGGGGGGGGCGGGTTTCTTGGAGTTCTTTTGTGGCACAGCTTTGTCACTGCTGTGGTGTGGGTTCGAACCCTTGCCCGGGAACTTCCACATGCGGAGAGTGTGGCTGAAAAAAAACCACACCCAGTCTGCTGGGCCTGTAGGATTGTTGGACTTGGCGTCTGCCTGCCTCTCCAGCCCTATCTCGTTGCCTCCTCCACTACTTTGCGATCACACTGGCCTCTCTGCTGCTCCTTGCAGCTGTCGTCTGTCCTTAGGGCCTTTGCACTTGTAGTTCTCTTTGCTGAGAGGCTTTGATCTCAGATAGTCGCAGGCTGTCTCCTTGGTGTCGTGCAGATCCCAGCTCAGATAGGCTTTCCTTGACCGCGCGAACTGAATTAGACCCAGGTGCTTCTAGCCACTTTCTGAATGTGTTACTGTTAACTTTTTTGATGACATATCCTATCTGAAAGTATCTTTTTTACTTTTGTGTATCTCTCCTTCTGCAACCCCTCCCGTCAAAAAAAGATGGTCACTTTGACAGAAGAGGGATTGTACTGTCTTGTTCATTACTGTGTCCTTGGCGCCCGCACGGCCTCTGGCATACAGCAGGTCCTTAATATATATTTTCTGAATAAGCACTTGCTTTCCCCATGACACATAGGGCCAGTGTAAGAAATGGAATTGTGGTGCATTGAGAGTATGGACAGTGCTGAGGCAGAAAATGAAAGTAATCAAAAGTTTCTGGTGCCTTGCGCGTTTATCACAGATTTCGTCATGATAATTCAGAGCTGGAAACAACCCAGATGCCCACCAGCAGCTGAGTGGAGAAGCAGATTGTAGTCCACCAGCGCTGTGTGGCCGTGGAAAGGAATGAGGTACTGATTCAGGGTGTGACATGGGTGAATCTTGAAAACGTTATGCTGAGTAGAAGGAAGCTGGACACAGAAGAGTACTCGTTATCATTTCAATTCTAGAAGATTCTAGAAAAGACAGATCTAATCTGGAGTGACAGAAAAAGGAATAACTGGGATCCAGGGTGGGACTGGCGTTACCGGAATGACGCACGTGAAAACCTTTAGGGTTTTGAAAATGTTTTCTGTCTTCAGTGTGGTGGTAATTGCACAGGTGAATTAATTTGTCAAAATGTATTGAAATATAAAATTTAAATGGGCCCATTTAATTAATTTTTATTTTTTGGCCATACTGACGTCATATGGAAGTTCCCGGGCCAGGGACTGAATCTGAGCCACAGCTTTGGCAACGCCAGGTCCTTAACCCACTGCACCACAGTGGGAACTCCTAAATGGGCCCATTTTATTATGTACAGACTAGAGCCCAACAAAGATAATGAAAAAAAACTTCTGGCATTTAAGGGCCCTTTGCAGGGAGTTCCTGTCGTGGCTCAGCAGAAACAAATCCAGCTAGGAACCATGAGGTTGTAGGTTCAATCCCTGGCCTCGCTCAGTAGGTTAAGGAACTGGTGTTGCCGTGAGCTGTGGTGTGGGTTGCAGACACAGCTCGGATCTGGTGTTGCTGTGGCTGTGGCGCAGGCTGGCAGCTGTAGCTGTAATTAGACCCACAGCCTGGGTGCCTCCATATGCCGCAGGTGTGGCCCTAAAATGACAAAAGACCAAAAAAAAGAAAAAAAAAAGGGGGGAGCCCTTTGGATTTCTTTTGTTTACCTCCCTACTTCTTAGGCAGGTGACTTTTATTTATTTTTATTTTTATTTATTCATTTATTTATTTTTTGTCTTTTTGCCTTTATCTAGAGCTGCACCCACGGCATATGGAGGTTCCCAGGCTAGGGGTCTAACAGGAGCTGTAGCTGCTGGCCTTCACCACAGCCACAGCAATGCACGATCCAAGCCGCATCTGCAACCTACACCACAGCTCACGGCAACACCGGATCCTTAACCCACTGAGCAAGGCCAGGGATCGAACCTGCAACCTCATGGTTCCTAGTCGGATTCGTTAACCACTGAGTCATGACGGGAACTCCAGGCAGGTGACTTTTAAATTTCAGGGTCCCCTGGCCACCTGCTGAGTCATCCTAGAGGTGCTGGCATTCCTGTTCATGATTTAGTACCAACATCCTTGGCCTCTTATGCTCTATCTCTAGTTGGCAAGGCATCTTTTTAATTGCAGTGCTACTGGTTATTTTCACATATACTGTGGGAACTTGCCATTGAGGCTAGTTGGGTTTCAATACCAAAGGACAGTTACTTCCAACAGAAATATGGTGTTTTACATACAGTACAATCAGAAAAGAAAATGCAGCTCACCTGGCCTGACAGGAAGACATAAGACATGTACATTTTATTTTTATTATTTATTTTTGTCTTTTTAGGGCCGCACCTGCAGCATATGGAGGTTCTCAGGCTAGGGATCGAATCAGATCTACAGCAGCCAGCCTACGCCACAGCCACAGCCACGCCAGATCCCAGTCGCGTCTGCGATCTGCACCACAGCTCACAGCAGTGCTGGATCCTTAACCCACTGAGCGAGGCCAGGGATTGAACCCGCAACCTCATGGTTCCTAGTTGGATTTGTTTCTACTGCACCACGATGGGAACTCCAAGACGTGTACATTTTAAACTCTTGGTTCTTTTTGAGATGATGACTGTGTACTCTGATGGTAGCATAGACTTACCACTTCAGAAATCCTGTGCTTTGTGTTTATGGTTCATCCTGTTACTCTCAATATAGTAGCTGAACTAAAAAACCGTTGAGTTATGACCCATAGAAGACTGTCTAATGATCAGACTCTTGCTTTGATATTATATGCTTTATTTAATGACAAGCAAGTTTTCATCTTTGTTTTTCTTCCTTTTTGTTCATAGACTCATCTAGTCCTTTTAAGACTTTTTTTTTTTAATATACAAGTGATCTATGGATGATGTGAAAAATTTCCCTAAATGCCCTCACTTTTCTCCCTCTCCCTATACTTAATTACTTTAAGAATTTGGCATATATTCCAGATCTTTTCCTAAGCATTTAAGTATAATACGTGTACAGGTTCACATAAATATTTTGCATAAGCAGAATCCCTATGAGTTGTTCAGTTTGCTCTTTTCCTGTAACAAAGGTGCCTTGGAGATTTTCCTACTTCTGTGCTTGGAGGTCTCTCTCATTCTTTTTCATGACTGTGTAGTTTTCTGTAGAATTGACAAAACACAATTTATTTAACCAATTCCACTAAATGGATAGTTTGTTTGTTTGTTTTGGCTGTGCTGTTATCAGTCAGAAGTTCTGGAGCCAGGGGTCAAACCCATGCCACAGCAGCAACTCAAACTACAGCAGTGACAAGGCTGGATCCTTAACCTGTTGAGTCACCAGGGGACGCCTATTGCATTTATTTCTAATTTTCACTTTCACAGGTCAATCAAAAACTGAATTTAGACTAAGGTAAATAATTTGTGTTTTTAAGGTTTCCTGTTTCTTTTTTATTCGGTTGTATGTTTATCTGTACTACATTTTCTACAAAAACTGATTGGGGTGAGACCTAACCCCACTATTGTTGTCTAGTTGGAACAACACTGTTTGAAAACCTTTACTCTGAAAGAAAAGGTTGAATACAAGTTCTCTGTGATTGCGGGCTGTCCATATCATTGTGTCTCAGGGCTTTCTCTTGAGGAATGATTTTAAAGCAGCAGCACTGTAGTTACGAAATTATATTTCAGTTTTTATCTGGCAAGTTCAAAGAAGTGTCTTCATCTCTGAGGATCGGAACTAGGACAGTACAAGAAACCAGCAGCTGGTTCCAGTGGTTTTATATCTTCCCATTTAGCTGGAATCAAGTCTTTGCGAAAAATGTTTCCTTCTCCCCTTTTTTTTTTCCCTTCTCCCTTTTTTTCAAATTTCTGGCATTCTCTGTTGATGACCAGCTGTTGCTGGTTTACTCGCACTTGAACTATTAAAAACAAACCCACAAAACCCCCTGTTTCTTCACATTTTCTTGCCCTGTACGTAAGAAGATGCACATAAATATGGATAATTCTGTTGTTTAAGGAGATTTCAAAGGTTACGTTTTAAGCAGATGGGTTTGAATGTCTCCGGATCCTCATGATGCGAGCTCGTCGCCTTGGCTCTGCCTCCCGGCCGGCAGCGGGGCTGGAGATGCGGCTGCGGTTTGCGGGGCCTCCCGGCCGGCACCGGGGGTGGAGATAAGGCTGCGGTTTGCGGGGCCTCCCGGCCGGCACCGGGGGTGGAGATAAGGCTGCGGTTTGCGGGGCTGCCCGAGAAGGGCCGCACCTGCCTTCCTGCGGGCTCTGCCTGCCTGCTTGTTATGAAACCGTCTGAGGACACGCTTGCTTTCTTATTAACTGACCTCATCATCTCTCCCCACCTTTCTTTTGCTGGTTTCCGGTTTGCTTTCCAATTTGCTACCACACTGTAGTTAGGAAAGCATAGCATTTGGCTGAAATTATTACATTTCTCTGGAGCTTTAAGTTGTCTCGGCTCTGAGCTTCCTTCCTCTTGAGACTTTGTGAGACAAACAGTACAGGCAGCTTGTCATGTCAGAAAGTTTACATTCTTTTTTTTTTGCTTTTTGCTTTTTAGGTCCGCACTCTCGGCATATGGAGGTTCCCAGGCTAGAGGTCAAATTGGAGCTGTAGCCGCTGGCGTACATCACAGCTCACGGCAACACCACAGCCTTAACCCACTGAGCAAGGCCAGGGATCAAACCTGCGTCCTCATGGATGCTAGTCGGATTCATTTCTGCTGCCCACCAACGGGAACTCCTGAAATTTTACATTCTTGTTAACCTTTTAATTTACTGTTAATAAGATGAAATTTAAAAAACATGGAGTTCCTGTCGTGGCTCAGTGGAAACAAATCTGTATCCATGAGGACACACGTTCGATCCCTGGGCTCGCTCAGTGGGTTAAGGATCTGGCGTTGCCGTGAGCTGTGGTGTAGGTTGCAGACTCGGCTTGGATCCCACGTTGCTGTGGCTGTGGCATAGGTCGGCAGCTACAGCTCCAGTTCTACCCCTAGCCTGGGAACTTCCCTATGTCATGGGTGTGACCCTAAAAAGACAAAAAATAGATAAATTTAAAAAATAAAATATTTGCCGTCATGGCATAGTGGAAATGAATCCAATTGGGAACAATGAGGATGCAGGTTCCATCCCTGGCCTCTCTCAGTGGATTGAGGATCCGGCGTTGCCGTGAGCTATGGTGTAGGTCGCAAACGCGGCTTGGATCTGGCGTTGCTGTGGCTGTGGCCAATTGGACCCCTAGCCTGGGAACCTCCATGTGCTGTGGGTGCAGCCCTAAAAAGACAAAAAGACCAAAAGTGAAATAAAATAAAACGTACACACAAAACATTTCCTCTATTTAAGAGTTGCCTTGGCAAGAAGTTGGAAATCCTAGAACCTTGTTGCAAAGGAGAGTGTGGCTCTTTGTTGTGAACGAGTTGCCTCTTATTGTTGGTGTGCAACTAGATATCGTCAGAGGGAAAAAAGACTATACTTGAAGGCAACGCAGCAGGAGCTTCAGAGGCCGAAGGGGAAAGTGAAGGGAGAGTTAAGGCAGGAGACCTGGCTGGTGGATTTTGTTCGCTGACTCCTAGGAGGCCTTTGATTTCCTTACCTCATGCTCTCGCTCAGCAGATGGTAAGTTAGTTTATCGTGGGTGCCTGAGATCGCGTTCATGAAGGCTTCCAGTGCTGCTAAGAAGATGTTTGTAGGTGTCAAACGTGTGTACTGTCTTGCGTGCGGATGACAGGTCCTAGTAGACCTGCCTTTGCCTCGACTCGGAGTGCGGCTCGTAGGGGACAGGAAGTTTGTTTAGTGGTTCAGGATACACCTCTCGGGCAGCTGTTATGTACCAGGCGTGTTGTAGGTCCTGGAAATAGAGCAGCAGACAAAGTAGATGAACTTCCTGCCCTCCTGGAAATTAGGTTCGAGCTGGGAAGACATGTACTAAATAAGAGGACACAAGTGAAACACGTGCAGGGTGTTCGATAGTGACAGAGGCTAAGCAGAAAAAATAAAGCAGGGAAGGAAGACAGGAAGTGTCGGGGGAGGCGGCGTGGGCTAGTTATTATAGCTGGTTTCCTTTTTGAAACTACATGTGTTGGAGTTCCGGCTGTGGCGCAGCGGGGTAAGAGTCCGACTGCAGCGGCTCAGGTCGCTATGGAGGCGCGGGTTCCATCCGCAGCCTGGTGCAGTGGGTTAAAGGATCCAGCATTGCTGCAGCTGCCACTCAGTTTCAGTCTGCAGCTGCCACTCAGATTCAGTCCCTGGCCCGGGAACTTCTGTATGCCGTGGGTGCGGCCATCCAAAAATTAAAAATAAAACCCCACGAGAGTTCCCGTCTTGGCGCAGTGGTTAACGAATCCGACTAGGAACCATGAGGTTGCGGGTTCGATCCCTGCCCTTGCTCAGTGGGTTAACGATCTGGCATTGCCCTGAGCTGTGGTGTAGGTCGCAGACATGGCTCGGATCCCGCGTTGCTGTGGCTGCGGCGAAGGCCAGTGGCTACAGCTCCGATTAGACCCCTAGCCTGGGAACCTCCACATGCCGCGGGTGCAGCCCTAAAATGACAAAAGGCAAAAAAATAAAAAATAAAACCCCACGTATTATTTTATGTAGTCAGAAACATTATTTTTAAGAAAGGGTCCGCCGGTGTCTCCAGACTGCCAGAAGGACCCATGGCACCAAGAAGGTTCGCGATCTGACGGGAGAGGGCTGGTCACCCACCCACGTGGGCTTAGGAGATGTTTATTTCTCTGTCATGCTTTATGTGATATGATGAGGTAGACCTGTCCACGTTGGTTTCCGTATCGTATCTGGTAATTGTGGCTTTTCAAGTTTTCTGTAAGCCATTTGAAGCCGTCACTCGTTTTTGAGGCTAGTGTGGTGGGAGAGTAGTTTTTCCATTTGTTTTGAGAACCCCGGGGTGCCCTGAGCCTTTCTGGGGCCCCAGTGGTCATTTTAAATTTATGCTTGGATCTTTTTCATTCAAATTAGTCCGAAGAAGTTAGATGCCTTGCCCGGGGGAGGTGGAAGGGCAGCGGTCAGACTGAGGGCTGGTGCGTGTTTATGGGGCTAAACACAGATGGGAAGTGGATGAACCACTGACTTAACCCTTTCAGTGTTCGGCATGGAGCCGCTGTCAAGGCCTTGTGCTGATATCTATGTCTGTGGAAAGATAAGAATTTCTGGGCGTCTTCGTCTTCTGTTGCCCTTCTCACCTTCCCCATTTGGGGGGGGGGTTGGGGGAGGCGGCATCCATGTCGCCAGGAATACAGATTTAAAAACAAACAAAAACATATACAGATGACATATACCGGTGACACTTATGGTCAGTGTCAGGATAGAGACAGGCCCGAGTGTAGGTGGGACGCCTCCCCGCAGTGGCGGTGGGCGTGGGGGGGGTGGTCCCAGAAGGCCTCCCGAAGCCGGGGCCCCAGAGCCGAGTCAGGAGAAAGGCCGTACATAGCCTTGCTTTGCTGCTCACTGCTTTTCCTTTGATCTCTTCTTTTACTTCTTTGGTTTAATGCAGGCGTCAGCAGATGCCTCCTGGTCTCCTGTCTGTTCTTCTGTAGCCTGAAAGCTGTAGCTTTTTAAGTAGTTGAAAAAAAATCAAAGTTATAATAATATTTCATGACATGTGAAAATTACGTGCTGTTCAAATTTCTGAGTCCCAACATGCAACTTTATTGGAACATTGCCAGGCTCGTTCATGTGTTGCCCAGGGCTGCCTTCTTCCCCTGGCATGGTACAGTCGAGCACTTGCAACAGAGACTGTAGCCCACAAAGCCTCAGATATTTAGGCCCTTTGCAGACAGCTTGTCCACGCGTGCACTAATGCTTTTCATGCCCTACTGAACAGCAAGAGGCTGAGAACTCGATGGTGGTCAAAAGGAATGCATGAGAGCCTGTTACCTGCTGTGAGCTGGTTGCAAGCAATGCACGGGAAATGTCTGAGATGTCTCTTGTCCTGTTTCCCCTGAAACATGATGCATCCACAGCTCAGTGCACAGTGATAGGTATTTACATATGTCATTCTTGCTTTGTCTATTTTGAACGTAGTTATGGGGAAATTTTTAACATTTCTCAAGAAGAAAGTATCTGATATGAGTCAAAAAGATTATAAACTGTGCTTGCCTAAGAGTAGGAAATCTGGAGTTGACTCCGGGTTGTGCTGGAAGCTAGCCAAAGGACAGCAGGGAAGTCTTTTAACCCCCCAGAGGTCTCTTTAAGTGATAGTGTTGATTGGTGAATAAACCAGATAACCTCTAGGCAGCTTCTGGCCCAGCGGAGATGCTGCCTGTGAAAGGAGCACGCGCTCTGGCATCAGACAGACCTGGGTGTGAATCCTGGCTCTGTCGTTTCCTACAGAGCAGTTCCTCTGAACTCTGGGCCTTAGCTAGTGCATCTGAGAGAAAGGCTTTGTATGAGCTCCTGTTCTCACAATGCCGGCACCGATCAGTGTTTAATCTAGTGTGACGATGGTAATTATTATCAGTCTGTGAACCCTCACTATATATTATGAGACATTTTAAAAAGCAGAGATCTCCCTGCAGTTTGTTTTAATGATTTATTAGTAGTCCGTCAACTGTGACTTAGTACATTTGCATTTTTGCTGATAGTAGGCTTCCCGAAACACTGACTTCTTTCAACCAAGACTTTCCCTACCTGGTGAATTTTCTGCCCATGTTTTAACTGGAATTGGCACATAGAGTGTACGTCTTGCCTTGTCAGCACATCCGATGGTCATTTCATTTTACTGTGCTTAGCACAAGGGATAGTAGGGACTTTGTGCGTCCTATCGTCTTTCCTCGGTACTAGCTACTTTCTTTTCTTTCCACCCATTCTCAATAATTGACTGAGTTGTTTAATAATTTTAATTCTCCTAAGGTTAGTTTGTTTTGTCTTGGTTTTTTTTAGGGCCGCACCTGCGGCATGTGGAAGCACCGGGCTGGGGTGGAATCGGAGCTGCAGCTGCCGGCCTACACCACATCCACTGCAACGCCAGGTCCTTAACCCACTGATTGAGGCCAGGGATCGAACCCACGTCCTCATGGATACTAGTCGGGTTTGTAACCCGCTGAGCCACAGCAGGAACTCCAAGGTTAGTTCTGATGAGGAGACTTAGACCAAGATGTCCTAATGTTTGCTTATTAGCATAATTTTTGATGATTTAGAGGTGACATAATTCTAGAGACAGTACTGGATTAGCAGTCAGGACACCGCATTTTCTGTCTTTGAATCATTTTCTTCTTTGTTTATGAAAGTCTATTGAATATTAATTATATACTTTATTTCAAGCAAACTCAACGTTATGAAATATTTGCGTTTATGATTTGCTTAATGAAAAAGATACGGGCTTCCTTAAATAGCCAGCTTTTCTAGTAGAATCAAGATAGTGATTTGAGTGACACCCAGCTGTATAAACTCATCAGGATTGTAAGCTAGACGAGAATTAGACCACGGTTAAGAGCACAGGCTTTGGAGTCAAAGAATACAGCTGCGGTTCAGGGCCTGGCTTTGCTGTTTGCTGCCTGTGTGTGACCTTACGTCCTCATAGGAGCAACGGTCCTGAGGGTGGTTGTGAAGATGAAATTCTACACGAGGTGTTTAGCATGTTGCCTGATGGACAGCGAGTGCTTCTGGCATATCCATGGTTGATAGATTATCTTAGGGACCTGTACAACATATTGCTGTCTGTGAATATAGAACTGAACCCCGCTGTCTCTCAAGCTTCTTTTATTGCTCTCTGATCTCAGACTCCAGCCATAGCGAGCTCGTGGGGCAGTCCCCTAAAATTCCGTGGCCACTTCCTCCTCTAAATATGTACCTATGATCCGTCCACTTCAAACAACCTTCTCCTCGCTTCTTTTTCTGCTAACTCACTTCTCCTTCAGGGCTCGGTTGGGGAAGTTCTCCTCCACGAAGCCTTGGGTGGAGGTTTCAGCCTTGTCCTTTCTCAGAGGCCTATGCACACCTCCTTTGGGTCCACACTGCCGTGTAAGGGACCATTTACCTGCAGTCTCTGTCGGACTGTGAGCCTCCTAAGGGCCAGGCATTGTGTTTGGAGACAGAAATGCCATGTGGTGGTGGACAGGACAGACCTGTTCTCCGGGCAAGTACATCGTGTACGTTTGGGGAAGACAAATATTTAAGTGATGGCGAGCAACACAGGGCTTCAGGAGGGCCGTGCACGCGGTGGACTGTAACGGCAGCTTTGGACCTTCTGTGGACACACCAAAGAGGCCTTTTTCTACGGAAGCGGTGTTTATTTAAGTAGAAACCTGGGAGGTGTGTAGGAGTTAGCGGGGGGCGGGGGGTGGGGGGGTTTCCAGGTAGAGAAACCCGGCTGGGTGGGTGACTTTGGGCCAGTTATTTAGCTTCTTTGTGCTTCAGTTTTCTCATTCGTAACAAGGGAGTAGTGTGACTTCCCCCTCACATCGCTGTGCCTGCAAGTTCTGTTTAAAGTCCTTGGCTTCTAATGAACATTTCTGGCAGGAAGCGCAGTCGGTGCACAGAGACCAGGTTCCGAGTTCACGTTTGCTTATTGCGTGGCTGGATGTGAGGACCCACTCGCTGTGCTTCTGCTGGTAGCCTCGCTCCTGTCCCGGCCCAAAGCCCTTCTCAGGCTTTAATGGCAAGAACAGGGTGCTTTCCCGTTTGGTTGTTTGTTTGAATGATGGAGATCCAGCTGTGCCTTCCGTTGCCTCCCCAGCTCCTGCTGTGCCGAAGCTTTTCGGTCCCTGAGTGTCATAGGCTGGAGTCCTTTCGCCTTTGAGGAGCAGAAGCGCCACCTCAGTGGCTTAAACACATGGGCGGGATTTCGGCTAATAGGAAGTCTGGAGACCCGGTGACCCCAAAGCTGGTTAATGCGGCAGCAGCTCGGAACCCGGGTTCCTTTCACGTTCCTGCCCGGCTGGCCTCCGAACGTCGGCCTGTCCCGGCGGCCCCCCCGGGCTCAGGTGATCTGCCGCCGCTCCCGGCGTCCCAGACAGCTCCCGGAATATCCAGCCGAGGAAGAGCGGCTGCCTCTTGCCTTGTCTCCCTCTTTATCGGCGGACTTTTGGGTTGTTTCCACCTTTTGGCTCTTGCGAGCGAGGCTGGTAGGAGAAAGGAAGTGGTGCCAGCTTCGTTCCGCCTGCCCGTCCGAGAGAGTGGCAGTGGCCTGTCGGGGGAAAGCACCAGCGCAGGAGTGAGAGTTCCTGGTGTGGGCTTTACTGTGCCCTTGACTGCTGGCGACCAAGGTGTTTCCTTCTTCTGAAACACACGTTAGTCACCACGGGGTTTCCAGCGGAGCACTGCCTGGAAGCAGACTCACACCAGGCAGACAGGTCGTCCCTGAACACCCCCGTCCCAGTGGAACCAGAAAACTGGGTCTTGCCTTCCTTAATCGGAGCCTGACTTAGAGTCAGATATTGAACTGAAAAGAAAGTATTAGCTATTAGAAAGAAGAATTTAAATTACCGGTCTGTCCATATTTAGAATTTCTTGCAATCATTTCCACTGTATGTAACACTGAAATCCTTAGTGGTTGTCTGCTGCAAAAATGAATCTTTGCCCCGGCAACTTTAAATG
Organism: Catagonus wagneri; assembly: GCA_004024745.2. NCBI lineage: Eukaryota > Metazoa > Chordata > Mammalia > Artiodactyla > Tayassuidae > Catagonus > Catagonus wagneri. Next base: position 3,042,079 of record PVHT021183668.1, on the reverse strand, counting down.
TGCCTGACACCCCTGGGACTTTCGAGGATTCTTAATTTAATCCGGGCTTGTCCAGAGGCGGGGGCCGGGGCTCTCCTGCCGTGTGGAAGGTTATGCAGCTCGTAAGCAGAGGCCCGTGCTCCTGGAACTTCTGGCACTAGGCAGTAGTTACAGGCACAGTAAGTATCATATTCTAACTTGTGTTTGAGGAGGCAGCAGAGAACCAGCCAAGCGCAGCCACGAGTAGGAGGCGATGGGCAAAGGCGGGCCCTGCAGCGCTGCAGGTGCTGAGGGTTTTATCAAAGTCGGGGAGAAGCAGAGGCCACCGCTGTTCTGCTGGGGACTCTGACTTCCTCTGCGTGGCTCGCTGACCACGTGCCTCTCCGGCAGCCGCTGGGATGGGGGGGTAAACTGCCTCTCTCCTTCCCCATCTCGGATCTCCTGGGTTGTCTCTTTACCTGATTCTTATTTTCTCTTGTGCTAACTTCGTTCTTGTCAAGCGGGGACTTGTCCTGCCAAAGAGAGCAGGGAGGTCACTTGCCCGGGCCCTCTGCTTCCTCGTCTAGACAGCGTCCTCGGCCCTGTCCCTCGGGGCCTCAGCTTGTTGAGACTTATGAACCTGCCTGAAGGGAAGGAGGAGGCATTAAGGCAGAGACGCACTGAACTCAGCAGCCTTCTCTGAACGACAGTGAATTTTGAGTTCTCGTTGTAACTTTCCACCGATGTGCTGTTTGTGTTTCTTCTCTGAGCCTCGTTCTCTGGTTGGTAAAACGCAGATGTGCTGACCCTGGAGGAAGGTTGTGAAGGACTAATGAGAGAGGCCGGACCTCAGCAGGAGTAGAGCGGGGTCTTTCCAGGGGTCACTGCTGACCAGGTGCCGCCTGAGGGGGTCGAGGAGGCGCGTGAGGCTGCACGTCTCCTCTCTGGGAGCTGAAAGTAGAGTCGACAGAGTTCCCGTAGTGGCGCAGCGGAAACGAATCCGACTAGGAACCATGAGGTTGCGGGTTCGATCCCTGGCCTCGCTCAGTGGGTTAGGGATCCGGCGTTGCCGTGAGCTGTGGTGGAGGTTGCAGACGCGGCTTGGATCCCAAGTTGCTGTGGCTGTGGTGTAGGCTGGCAGCTGTAGCCCCGATTGGATCCCTAGCCTGGGAACTTCCATGTGCTGTGGGTGTGGCCCTTAAAAAAAAAAAAATGAATAAGCTCATTATTTTTAGCTGTGAAAATGGTATTATGGCTGTGTTTTAAAACACTATCCTTGAGTTTCCGTTGTGGTGTAGTAGAAATGAATCCAACTAGGAACCATGAGGTTGCAGGTTCGATCCCTGGGCCTCGCTCAGTGGGTTAAGGATCTGGTGTTGCCATGAGCTCTGGTGTAGGTCTCAGTTGTGGCTGGGATCCTGCATTGTCGTGGCTGTGGTGTAGGCCAACAGCTACAGCTCTTGATTCGACCCCTTGCCTGGGAACCTCCATATGCCATGACTGCGGCTCTAAAAAGAAAAAACACACACAAAAAAACACTATCCTTTTTATATATGTATATATATATTTTTTTCTTTTTTTAGGGCTGCACTTGCGGCATATGGAGATTTTCAGGGTAGGGGTCTAATCAGAGCTACGGGTGCCAGCCTATGCCACAGCCACAGCAACTTGGGATCTGAGCCGCATATGCAATCTACACCACAGCTCATGGCAACACCAGATCCTTAACCTGCTGAGTGAGGCCAGGGATCTAACCTGCAACCTCATGGTTCCTGGTCAGATCCGTTTCTGCTGCGCCACGATGGGAACTCCTAGAGATATATATTGAAATATTTTCATATGACAAGGTGCCTGGGATTTGCTTCAGAATAATTCAGGCAGGGTCATGAGCAGGAGTACAGATGAGACAGGACTGGTCATGCATTAAAAACTGTCGAAGCCGAGTGTTGGAGAAATCATGTTCATAATACCGTTCTGCTTTGTGTATGTTTGGAATTTGCTAAATATAAAGTAAACCTTTTTTAAAAACATTAGCAAAAATGTAAAGATGGTATCTTGACAGAGGAAGTCGGCAGTTGCCTGGAGCTAGGGTGGGTGGGGCACTGTTGGCACAGGGGCATGAGGGAACCTTTGGGGTGACGGCAGCGTTCCATGTCTCGATTGTGGTGAGAGCCCCAGGGGTGTATACCTTTAAGCTCATCAAAGTGTTCATTTAAAATGGGTGCATTTAGGAGTTCCCGTTGTGGCTCAGCAGTAACAAACCCAACTAGTATCCTTGAAGACATAGGTTAGATCCTGACCTTGCTCAGTTGGTTAAGGATCTGGCATTGCTATGAGCTGCGGTGTACGTCGCAGACGTGGCTCCAATCTGGTGTGGCTATGGCTGTGGTGCAGGCCGGCAACTGCAGCTCTGATTCATCCCCTAGCCTGGGAATTTCTATATGCAGCACGTGGGGCCCTAAAAAGAAAATAAATAAAACAGGTACATCTTATTGTATGTAAATTATACTGCAATTAAGTTGAATTAAAGATGAGTACAAAGGGTTTTCGCTTGTACCCATGGTGTCAGATGGTCACTTCAGAGGTTTTGATGCTTCATAGGTTTAATTCCAGGTGGCAGGAATTACCTGACTTGTGCTGCATCTCTCCCCCCGCTTAAAATTGTCATCATTTCCATTTCTGATTTTACTGCAACATCTCTGATGTTTCCTTGTAACCATAAAGTGGACTTGAATTTTGTGTGTATGCCGTCCAAGTGGACATGCCTTCTGGTGCTAGAAGGAACGATACCAGAAACATGTCGCCGTTTCCCGGGGCCATGCATTGAACACCAGCTACGTTAGAACAGTCAGGAACTAAAGGTACATCTGAGTGGGAAACAGTTCAACTGCGTTCTTATTATGACTTTTCATCCAGTCTATCAAGCAGCAGACTGGTCAGCCGCTCAGCTTTCATTGACTGTCTTGTTTGCAGCAGCCACTGAGTTCTTGGTCTGGGAGGGCGATTGCGCTGACTCTCAGGGTGGGAAGCCGTCATGGACGCACGTCACTGCAGCAGGTTGACAGACGTGCGGCAGAGGTGGGTGCAGGATACAGAGGGAGCTCCCTTTGCCCTGGGCCTGGGCCTCCCGCCTTCTGGGCTTCCTTCCTCACTTGGTGAGTCAGATGCGTCAACTGACAGAAGGTCAGGCAGTTTGGGAAAGACAGTTGGCCCAGAAGGAACATTCCTCTTGCTCTGTAAATTTGTCATTTTTTCTTTTAGATCCCAAGAACAATCATCCTGCATTGCATTGACATGGCAAGGCCTCTCTCATTTATTGTTTCTCATTTTTGCCATTTTCCCACCTCTTCTGCCACTCCCATCCCCTATTCCCATTAAGATCTCTAAAGTTGAATATTTATCCTTGGGTATGTTTGTATCCTTGTACAGTGTTTTTTGTAAATTTATATTAATAGCATTATGTCGTGATTCTCACTTTGATCCTTTTTTCATTTAAAACCGTAATTTTAAGTTCCATCCACGTTGTTGTGTTTACCTCCTTCACTGTATTTCATCTCTAGTGTCTACACATTTTATTGATCTGTTCAGCGATGGATACCTGGTTAGTTCTCCCCGCACCATCCATGCTGCTCTGATCAAGGTCCTCACACGGATTTTCTTAGGGACACAAATGAGAGTTTTTCTAGCTGTATACCAACAAGTCGAATTGTTAGGTTTCCTGAGTCCATTCCTTTTTTTTTTTTTTTTAAAGGCTGCACCTGCAGCATATGGAAGTTCTGGGGCCTGGGGTCAAATCCAAGCCACTACTGTTTCCTATGCTGTAGCTACGGCCATGCCAGATGCTTTAACCCACCACTCTGGGCTGGGGATCGAACCTGCACCTCTGCAGTGACCCGAGCTGCAGCAGGTGGAGTCCTAACCCACTTCACTGTGGCGGAAACTCGCTGTTTTTGTTTTTTTTTTTTGTCTTTTTAGGGCCACACCCCCGCAGCATGTGGAGGTTCCCAGGCTAGGAGTTCAGTTGGAGCTGCAGCCGCCGGCCTGCACCACAGCCACAGCAACACCAGATCTGAGCTGCGTCTGCGACCTACACCACAGCTCACAGCAACACCAGGTTCTTAACCCACTAAGCAGGGCCAGGGACCAGACCCGCCTCCTCATGGATCCTAGTCGAATTTGTTACCGCTGAGCCCCAGCGGGAACTCCCAGTCCATTCTTAGTTTCACCAAGTAGAGCATGCCTGCTCTCCGTGTTCCCACCCCAACGCGGAGCACCACGCATCTGACTTTCAAATCTCTGTCAGTTCGGCAGACGGAGCGTGTTATTGTAAAGCCAGTTTCTCTGATTGCTAGTGAGGATCAGGATCTTCATGTATACTGGTCCGTGGATTTTCCTTTTATGAATGACCTAGTCATATCCTTTTCCCATTTTCCCAGGGAAGTTCTTTATATGTTCGAGATATTAAGCCTAAGTCAGTTATAAATGTTGCAAATGTCACCTCCTGGCCTTCACCCATCGTTAGCTTTGTTCATAGTGTCTTTCATTCAACAGCAAGCCCTAAAAAAAAAAAAAAAAACCTCTGATCATTTCCTGTCACAGAATAAAATGCCAGCTCTGTTTACTTTTGCCTCAGGACCAGCATGACCTGTCCCCGAATATCCCTCTAACCTCATCTCTCTTACTCTGCTGCAGCCACACAGGCCTATTTTTCGTTTCACGCTGAGCCTGTTGTGTCCGCAGGACATTGGCGTGATTCTCTTACCTGGAATGTTCTGCCGCCAGCTATTTGCATGGGTGGGTCTGGTCTCTCAGGTCTCAGCACCATGTTCCCCCCTCAGTGTAGCCTGGGAGCCACTCAGTCTGAATTAGGACTCTTGCCTGCTCTCCCTTTTTTTTTTTTTTTTTGTCTTTTTGCCTTATCTAGGGCTGCACCCGCGGCATATGGAGGTTCCCAGGCTAGGGGTCTAACAGGAGCTGTAGCCGCCGGCCTTCGCCAGAGCCACAGGAATGCGGGATCCGAGCCGCGTCTGCAACCTACACCACAGCTCACGGCAACGCCGGATCCTTAACACACTGAGCAAGGCCAGGGATCGAACCCGCAACCTCATGGTTCTTAGTCGGATTCGTTAACCACTGAGCCACGACGGGAGCTCCTTGCCTGCTCTCTTGTGTGTGCGTGTGTCTTCTTTTTGGTAGTCGTTCCTGCCGTCTGATGCTGTGTTCTTTGCCTCTTGTCTTTATTCACTGCATCACCGCCCCACCCTCCGCCAGGCAGCTTCAGGGAGTCGGGCACCCCGTCTGTCTCCTTTGTGGTTGTATCGGCGTTTGCAGCTGTGCTCTAGGCACAGGGGCAGTTAGGAAATCGTCTGGGGTGAATGAATGGGCGCCAGAGGCAGCGTCTTTGCCATGTGCCGCTGGCTGGCGGAGCTGCTCCCTGCTGCCTGCGAGAAGAAGGCGGCTGCCACTTCAGAGAGCCTTAGATTAGGATCTGGCCCTGCCACGTGCTGTTTGTGAGGCCTGGGGGAGTAACTTATCCTCTGTAGGTGTGTCTTGTCGTTTACAGAGTGGAGATAACACATACCTTATTGGTGTTTTGTGAGGAATAAGTGAAATAATGCGGAGCCACCGAACAGGCATCGGGCAGTGTGTGCTTCTGGCCTCTGTCTCAAAGCAAAGCTGCCTCCCCGAGTTCTTCTTTTTTTTTTATTTTTCTTTTTTGTCTTTTTGCCTTATCTAGGGCCGCACCCGTGGCATTTGGAGGTTCCCAGGCTAGGGGTCTAACAGGAGCTGTAGCTGCCGGCCTTCACCACAGCCACAGCAACGCGGGATCCGAGCCACATCTGCAACCTACACCATGGTTCACGGCAACGCCGGATCCTTAACCCATTGAGCAAGGCTAGAGATCGAACCCACAACCTCATGGTTCCTGGTTGGATTTGTTAACCACTGAGCCACGACGGGAACTCCTCCCCGAGTTCTTCTGAGAGCTCCGTGCGCCTCTGGGCCAGCTGCTCAGCACCAAGGGTCTGATGTAAAAATGGCTCTTCTAGCAGGTGCTTTTGTTAGCGTTTTAGGCCAGTATTGTTACAACTGCAGGGACGAGTAGTTATCCGCATTCCACTGCGGGATCGAGGGACACTGCAGTTCAGGGGCACCTGTGTGGTCTAAGCTGCAAAACCAGAGTTCGCCCTTTCTGTCCGTTTGGGGGAGTCTTCGTGTTTACTCGCTCTCCTCTCCTCTGGGCTCCTTCCCTCAGCCTTCTCTTTGGCTCCCCTGGTGGCTGGTGGCCGCCAGGGGCCTCAGCGTTGCCTGACACTTAGGGCCAAGGATGTTGTTGACCCTAGGACAGGTCAGGGAGCAGCCAGGACGGCTCAGGGTTGGTAATACAACGTAATATAGGTCAGGAGACGCCTCAGAAGGATTTTGCCGGCCAGTGGGGCTGAGGAATGAGGGCCACATGGAGTAGCTTCTGAAGGAGCAGGTTTGTTTGTGTGTATTGTCCAGGCTCAGATATTTGGCAGACCTTTTTGTTAAATGTACCTTAAAGCAGTACTAGAAAGTACAACAACTGTGACTCTGTGGAGTCTAGTGGAAAAAACGGGACCAGCAAAACAGTTACACCAGTAATATTCGTGCTATTTAAGTGCGATACTGAGCAAGGCATTTAACCTCCTACTTTTTCAGATGCCCGCGGTGTGTTCCCCACATTTATTCTGCTTTCTCGGAGATATGGCAAGCCAGCTTTACTGTGTTGGTGAAACCCGCCCCTATCTTTGAGTTTGCTGCTCCAGGCCTCCTCCCCTGGCCCTGGCCCTGGCCCTCGCCCTCACCTGAAATCTGAGATAGCTGCGGCCCCTGCAACGCGGCCCCGGCCTGAAGGGCCAGCGCACCGCGAGCTGCCTGCGGATGGTCAGAGCTCGGAGCAGGAGGAGCTCCCTGGAGACGCGTCTGAGCTTCCCCTGGCGTTCCTTCCTTCTGGGTACCACATGGCACTGCTCATCCTCACCCTTTTTGGATTTGGATAAGCAAATGCAGAAACAGTTGGCAGATAACCCGTTTTGTATATTTTATTTATCTCTCGTCACCTGGCTATGAAAGCATTTCTAATGATTTATAGATTAGTATTTCCAACTTGGGAATACCCTGTGACTGGGGAAGCCGGCTTAGAGACTTGTCTTCCTGGAGCAGCCGAGTTGTCCTGGACCGGTGGTGCCCCCTGATGGCCTGGAGAGAGACTTGGTCACAGTGTCATCCTCCTCTTGGGCCCCCTCCCGGGGACTCTCTCCCTACCCTAGCCTTTAGGCACTTTTAGTCTGTTTTACCTGCATTTTAGGTCATTATGCTTCAGGTAATTCTTATCTCCTCTTTTTTTTTGGGGGGGGGGTGTCTTTTTGTCTTTTTAGGGCCACACCCGCGGCATATGGAGATTCCCAGGCTAGGGGTCCAATCCAAGCTGTAGCTGCCGGTCTACACCACAGCCACAGCAACACAGGATCCAAGCCGCGTCTGCAACCTGCACCCCAGCTCACGGCAACACCGGATCCTTAACCCACGGAGCAAGGCCAGGGATCGAACCTGTGTCCTCGTGGTTGCCATTCGGGTTCGCTAATTGCTGAGCCACGACGTGAACCCCTCATCTCCTCTTTGTTATTTATTGCTCTCTTGCCCCAAAAGCATCTTATTTCTTGTCCCCGTTCACACTTTTCATTATAGTTTTGAACCACAGACTTTCCCTGATCACAGCTGAAAGGTATTTAGTGGCATGTAAGACAAAAGGAAGCACTAGATTTTGAAGTGAGGTTCAGTGTCACAGTAAAGACTCCGTGGTGCTGACTTCTAGAGCTTTGCAGATAGGAAATTCCCTTCAGAACCTTGACAGATTTTTGTCAGCCCTCTCAGTCTTCTCCAGCTGACTTTTACTTTGTCATAAGCGTCATAATTCAAAGGGACTAGGACCGTACTTCCATTTTTCTGTACCTGATTGGTCCCTAGGATTTGGTGGTTTTTCCTTGACTTGGAAAGAGTGCTGAAGTGCAGTGTCTCAGATACCTAGGCTCACCAGACTCGCACCGACAGGCTGGCCAAGGACCCCGTCCTCCTGGCTTTCCTTTTCTCCTTCTCGCCTCATTTTTAGGGCTCTTTCGCATTCTACCCGACTGACTTGCAGAACTGGCTTCCAGACTGCCTCCCGTTTGTAAGCTGAATTCTTTGTACTCTTTGTTGGTTGGTGCTGGTTGGCTGATAATCAGACTGCAGTGAAAGTGACATTGACACATAAGTATGGCTCATGGGTTATGGGTTTTACACAACAAAGAACTGCACTGCTGGGACCTCATTCTTGGTTCTCCAACCCTCAGCCACTCTCTTTCCCAACCCTTCTTTGCTTTTAGTAAGGAGGGAGCCTAGGGAAGGCCCAGCCCCCACCACCAAAAACTCAGAATACTCCTGAGTGCTAGCATCCTGAGTCGGGAGGTTGTGTACACCCTCCCCACCGCCGCCCAGCCCCCGCAGAGGACACTGTACTTCCCGTGAAGAGTTCAAGTGATGAGTGCCACGGTTCCAGCCTTGTCGTTTCTTTTTTTTTCTGTCTTTTTGCCTTATCTAGGGCCACACCTGTGGCATATGGAGGTTCCCAGGCTTGGGGTCTAACAGGAGCTGTAGCCGCCGGCCTTCACCACAGCCACAGCAACGCGGGATCTGAGCCGCGTCTGCAACCTACACCACAGCTCACGGCAACGCCAGATCCTTAACCCACTGAGCAAGGCCAGGGATCGAACACACAACCTCATGGTTCCTAGTCGGATTCGTTAACCACTGAGCCACGACAGGAACTCCCCGGCCCTTTTGGAGTTGAGAGTGCCTTGCCTCATCTGATCTTAACTCTTCCAGAGATGATGTAATCTTTGGGTTGGAACTGCATAATTTTAGAGTTTGACGGAACCTCAAAGATCACGTTGCTTAGTTTCCCATCTTACATGGTCCTCCCTCCCTGAAATTCCTAGAAGTTGGCTGGTTAGCCTTGGCCTGATTCTTAGAAAGTTCTTCTGTACATTCAACTGACATTTAACTCTTGAGAATTTCCACCACCGACCCCGATTCTGCCGTTTATAGCAGCGCGTGACTCAGTCTTGTCGCTCTTCCACAGGGACACGCTGCAGCCTGCGGAGGGCAGCTCCCGGCCTCCTTAATCTATTGAGGCTGAGCTTTCTCTTGGCGCGCTGGGCTTTTTTCTTGATGATTTTGGGCATTTTTGTACGTTAAAGAAAATAGCCCTATGTTTTTGATGTCAGTTGTCAAACCTCCCCTCCCACACACACACACACACACACACACTGTCATCTTCAGGCTTGGCTTATAGTGGTATTTACCATGCAGATTTTTTTCTTGATGTAGTAAATAAAAGGTATCAACTTACAAAACAGCCTCTGGATTTTATTTGTATCTTTCAGATGTTGTTCTTGCTTAGAAAGACCTCACCCACTCAGAGGTTATTTTTTGAATGTTTTCCTTATTTTCTTCTCGTACTTTAATAGATTTGTTTTTATGTTTAAATCTTTGATCCTTCGGGAATTTATTTTGATGTAAGATGTGCGGTAGATACAGATTTATTTTTTTTCCCGGTTAGCTACCCGATTATTCCAACATCATTTATTAAATTATTCATTTTCTCCCACTGATTTGAAATGCCATTATATTAAATTCATGATTTCCTTTTGGACTTATTCCCAGGATTTTTCCTATGTTTTGCTGCCAGGCAAACTGTCACACATCTTATACATTCATTATTGAAATTCTTAGCTTAAAGGTAAAACTTCTTAGGTACTTATAGTTCAGTGTTCGGCCTGTCATCTGGCCTGTCAGGATGGCCTGATTCTTTTCGTACTAGCAGCCTCTTGTTTTGTGCCACTTGCAGGTTAACAAGCATCTCTTTTATGTCATTATTCAGGCCATTGATTAAAAGAGGGACAAAAATACTGGCCAGTAAGGGGCTGTCCTTTGAGCCTCGGTGGAAAGCCGCTGCTCATTCTTTCCTGTATCAGCTGCAACATGTTGTGTTACAAAGAGCTTAGGATTTTAGGGTCAGTTGCAGGACTTTATTTGGGCATCCCGTATTTTCATTGTTTCTCGAACTTCAGTGTGCATAAGAATAACCTGAGAGGTGCTCCTGTCCGTGGCTCAGCAGTAATGAGTATCCATGAGGATGCGGTTTTAATCCCCGGCCTCCCTCAGGGGGTTAAGGATCCCATGTTGCCATGGGCTGTGGTGTAGGTCACAGATGCGGCTCGGATCTGGCATGACTGTGGTGTAGGCTGGCAGCTGCAACTCCAATTCAACCCTTAGCCTGGGAACTTACACGTGCTGCAGGTGTGGCCCTCAAAAAAAAATAGTAAAAGAATAACCTGAGCATCTTGTTAACCTGTGGATTCCGATTCAGTAGTCCTGGAGATAGGCCAAGATTCCATTTTTTGTTTTTTTTTTGTCTTTTTGCCGTTTCTAGGGCCGCACTGGCAGCATATGGAGGTTCCCAGGCTAGGGGTCGAATCAGAGCTGTAGGCCACCAGCTGATGCTACAGCCACAGCAACATGGGATCCGAGCCGCATCTGCAAACTACACCACAGCACACAGCAATGCCGGATTGTTAACCCACTGAGCAAGGCCAGCTATCCAACCCACAACCTCATGATTCCTAGTCGGGTTCGTTAACCACTGAGCCACGATGGGAACTCCAAAAGAAAGAAAAGTTTAATTGAAAAAGTGCTATAGGCCGGTGCTTCTCAAACATTAATGTGTGTGTCTAAATCTGCTGAGTACTTAAAACGACTTGATGCTGAAGCATCTGAGCTACAGGCGTAGGGAGTTTTGCTTCACCTCTAGTTAAGAGCGTCTTCTAAGTGTGAGAGGGTGTTGGTTAGGAGTGTTTGGAGCAGTTCCTCATGAATTTTACTTCAGGAAACAAGAAAAGATGCTTAAGTTGTTTCCACTTTCTTGCTATGAATGCAGAGAATACACGCATCGTGTTCATACTCTGTATGTACATTACGCATTTTGTTGTCTGTGGTCCAGCAGTGTCATTCCATTTGATAAAGCCTTAAAATATGTTTATCCTGGACTTTTTACCAAGCTAATGCAATGTTGCTGCTTTTATATCTTTAAGTTTCTCGTGCTCATCCCTCGTGTTGTGAACGCTGAGTGCGTCAAACTGTGTGAGAGAGGTTCTTGTCACAGCCCGGGTAGCGCGGGCTGGCCTCATATCGGTCAGCATCGCGTGAAAAAAGAGGGAGTAAATTTCTGTCAGATGTAAGCCTGGTGTTCTCTGTGATCCAGGGCTGTTTGTTTGGACCAAACGGGACCAGAACTCCTGAAAAGAAAAAGAGCAGAGAGGGTCCCGGTCCGCGCCCCTACCGCGACCTGTCCCATGGGAGCAGCTCTGAGAGGTGTCGATCTGAACGATGTCGGGTTTTTTTTGCTTTTTGTTTTTCTTTTTATGCACTTGCGGCACCTGGAAGTTCCTGGGCTAGGGCTCTCAGAGCTGCAGGTGAGGCCCACGCCACAGCCAGGGCAACACCGGACCCGAGCTACATCTGCGACCTACACCACAGCTTGTGCCAACCCTGGATCCTTAACCCACTGAGCCAGGCCAGGGATCAAACCTGTATCCTCACAGAGACGACATTGGGTTCTTAACCCGCCGAGCCACCACGGGAACTCCTTTTCAGGGTTTTGACGTCCTGTCCCCTTACATATTAGCCAGCCTCGCTGGAAAAAACCCAGATCCATAAATGGCATTTGTATCTGGAATGCCATCACTGGGAAAACACAATGACTCACAAACCCAGCTGAGCCTCCATGGCCTCCGGCTGTGTGGCTCGGTAGCCGTTCTGTCGTTTATAGCCAGGTCAGGGCACTCTGTCTAGTGAAGCCCATGTGAGGGGCCGTTTTTCCTGATGCAGCTTTTTGAATGGCAGTCAGGTGGTTCTGTTAATGAAAACACCAAACAGAAAGTGATTTCTCTCCCGAGCAGTATTAGATTAATGCTGTTGTCAGGAGTCTTGCAATGGAATTATCTTCTTGCAATCGATCCCACCTTATCGGTAGCTCTCCTTGTAATGGGCTGCTGGCTTCCAGGAGCGCCTGCGGGTCGCTGGAAGCTCTTGCTGCCCGGACGGGAACTGGTCTGCGGCATCTCCGCCTTCCTTGGTGGCGTGCTCCCAGCTCACACGCTCGTGAGGCTTGGTCTGCGCCCGGAGAGCCTTCCGGAGCTGCCGCTGGGCACGAGCGCCGGGGGTGCGGTCACTTCACTGCCCCGCTTTCTGTGCATCGCGGGCTTAGCTGGACTGGGTTTAGTTGGTCCAGTTACTGCTCTGCTCCTCTGTGTGGGCCACCAACCCCGGGGAAGAAATGAGGGAGAAACCGGGTTTGCCATGGTATTCGCCCCGATTTAATGTAGAATCCTCTAGTTTGGAAAGCCGTTTGCTGCTGGAAACTTCCGTGAGGAAAAAAAAGGAAAACATTTTAAGAAGTTTCAAAAGCAATTTGCAATTAACCAAGGGTGGGTTGTATGGAATAAAGGCTTTTGCACAAACGCATGGTGCCAGCATATAGCAACAATACTGAAAATGCTTCTAGTTTGGGGAGGTGTTAATCGTAGAACTGAGAACCAGAAATTCCTGGACTTTGATTCCCATTTGCTTGTTACTGATAACTGACTATATTTAGCTTTTTCTTGATTGGGTTCTAAGAAAAAAAACAGAAAGACTAGCCCATGGTGACAATAATACCTGTTTGCTGAATGAACCAGAGCAAGCCATTGTGATAGGCTGCGGTTTTCACAGCAATATGAGCCATTTCTATTACAAAAAGAACTGTATCATGTTGAGGAAGGAAACAAGGTTTATTAGCGCAAAGGAAAATAAATCTCGGGCTTGTCAGTGGTGCAGATGAATTCTGCAGGCCACGGGGCTGTCTGTCGTCGCTAGAGATTGAGTAACCAGCTCTGCCTAGCGGGGTGGCCTCGGATGCCAGCCAGCAGAGAGAATGGGGGACTCACGGGGAGGGAAAACTGGAAGTAGCCAAGAGCTGTCGTCTATCAAAGAATCAAGGTAAGGAGTTCCCACTGTGGCACAGCGGGATCAGTGGCATCTCTGCAGCGCCAGGACTGCAGGTTCGATCCCCCACCCGCAGAGTGGGTGAACGATCTCGAGTTGGCGCAGCTGAGGTGTAAGTTGCATGTGTAACTGGGATCTGATCCCTGGCCCGGGAACTCTGTATGCCGCAGGGCAGCCGAAAAAGAAAAAGGAAAGAATCAAGGTGAAACGTGCTCCTGGTCCAGGGATAAGACTCGAAGGAAACCCAGGCATTTGGGTTTACTTTCAGATGAGGCGGAGCTATGTAGCCAATTTTAAAAAGTTGTCCATTGCTCGCTTAGGACCTAGAAGTGCGTGGTGTAATAGCATAGGACGTGTAGGAGGACAGTGGGACAGGAAGATGCCCATCTCCCTTTACAGCCCACATTCGACCTGTGGTGTTCTGTCGTGTGACTGAGTGGCACGCTGAAGATGAAAGATTTAAAAGTAGCTGAGGACAGGGGCAGGACTTAGGTTTGTGGAGTGAGGAAGGCAGAGAATCTCTCCTCGAAAAACAAGGATAAACCAGGCAGAGTTGTCAGAAAACAGCCACTTCA
>PVHT021183668.1:3003526-3027439 GCA_004024745.2 Catagonus wagneri | reverse complement strand
TTTTTTTTTTTTTTTTTTTTTGTCTTTTTCCCTTATCTAGGGCAGCATTTGGAGATTCCCAGGCTAGGGGTCTAATCGGAGCTGTAGCCGCCGGCCTACACCAGAGCCACAGCAACGCAGGATCCGAGCTGCGTCTGCAACCTACACCACAGCTCACGGCAACGCCGGATCCTTAACCCACTGAGCGAGGCCAGGGATCGAATCTACAACCTCATGATTCTTAGTTGGATTCGTTAACCACTGCGCCACGACGGGAACTCCCGCATATACGTTCTTTTTCATAGTCTGTCCCGTTATGGTTTATCGCAGGGCATTGGCTCTCATTCCCTGTGCCGTAAGGCGGGACCTTGTTGTTCTCCATCCTGTATTTCACAGCTCGCCTCTGCTGATCCCAAACTCCTAGTCCTTCCTTCCCCGCCCCCCGCAGTGGGAGCTGTTGGCGTTCTTGGCCTGGGACTAGCCGCTGCCACCTCTAACCCCCCATTAATGCAGTAGTTCCGTCGTGGGGGGCAGACCATCAGAGCTAGCAGCCGGCCGCTGGGGGAAGAAGCCCACTCGATTTGGAGCAGAAGGTGAAAAGCCCCTGCCCAGCGGCGTTGTCAGTAAAAGTTAGGTCTCAGCAGCAAGAGAACAGGCGGCTCTGGCAGCCTAAATAGCTGCCCACTGGGGTCAGATGGTCGACTGGCCAGAAACTTCGCAGAGGCCCTGGAAATGACACAGCCACAGACAGTCTCAAAAGCCCTCCACACATTCCTGACCCCCACGTGTAGTGAGACCAGAGGAGTCCCACGCTCCCCGCACAGCCCGGGCGGGCCGGGACGCTGAAAGAGTGTAGGGGACACGCGGGAGGGCCCAGCAGAAAGTCACAGCTGGGGCGGCCCCGGGCTGGGGGTTCTTAAGCCCACACAGAGGGCTGAGCAGAGACTGGGAGCCTGGCTGGCTCCAGGGCAGTGGGCAGGACCTGTAACCAATCACTGGCCGATCGCTAGTCCCCTGCGGACACGGGGCAGCCCCCAAGGAGTTGGTCTGAAAATGAAACAAGAGTTGAAAGAAAAAGCACCTGAGCAGAAACATCGTGGCTGCACAACGTGGGGGGCAAGGATTCAGCAGATTTAGTCCCGGAGAGTCAATAACAACATAAGTTGTAAAATATGAGTAATAGGATCCATTTGGTTAGAGAGAGAGAGAAATAGGGGAGAGAGGGATGGGGGGGTTCAGAAGTACATGCTGAAGTTGGTGGACACACAGTTTTTCTTGGACTTTTAACAGTGATCCTCCTCAGAGATTTATAGGGATGTTTCTTTCACTTTGCTATATATTTTCACAATAAATTAGTTATTTTTCTGTAGTGTGTCAGTAATACCTTTTTTTTTTTTTTGTCTTTTTGCCTTATTTGGGCTGCACCCGCGGCATATGGAGGTTCCCAGGCTAGGGGTCTAACAGGAGCTATAGCGGCCGGTCTTCGCCACAGCCACAGCAACGTGGGATCCGAGCCGTGTCTGCAGCCTACACCACAGCTCACGGCAACGCTGGATCCTTAACCCACTGAGCGAGGCCAGGGATCGAACCCACAACCTCCTGGTTTCTAGTCGGATTTGTTAACCACTGAGCCACGACGGGAACTCCTCAGTAATACTTTGTAAACATACATACACAGATGCTTTTATTTGTGTAGTTTTTTGTTTTATGATTTTTTATTTTTTCCATTACTATGTTCCGCCAATTTCTACTGTCCAGCAAAGTGACCCGGTCATGCACGCGTACGCATTCCTCCCCCACACCACCCCCCATCGGGCTCCATCACGGATGGCTAGAGTTCCCTGTGCTCTACAGCAGGATCTCATTGCTTATTCACTCCAAATGTAATAGTTTGCATCTATTAACCGCGGACTCCCGGTCTATCCCTCCCCCTCCCCCTCGGCAACCACAATCTGTTCTCCAAGTCCATGAGTTTCTTTTCCACACACTGATGCTTTTAAAAAAGTAAGTCATAGCACTAACTGATCTGGAATTGTGAGATTCACTCATCAGGTACTCGGTCTCTACGCACTTAACTTTCTACCTGCATCATCCCACCTCCCGCATGTCTCCTTTCTCTCTCTCTTTCTTTCTTTCTCTTTCTTTCTTTCTTTCTTTCTTTCTTTCTTTCTTTCTTTCTTTCTTTCTTTCTTTCTTTCTTTCTTTCTTCCTATGTGTCTATTTACTACATTATAAAAACCTTTAGGAGCCAAACTGACCTTATTCATGTTCACTTTTCTTCCATCCACTTCTCTGTTCCTATTAGGTGTAGGTATCGCATACAGCAGAGCATCTGCAGATACTTATACTTCATTAGAGACACAGAAAATAGTTGCTCTTTCTTATAGCAGCTGGAATCCAGTGCAGTAACTGTTGTGCAGTTATTGAGTCCACATTCTTTCTCCTCCCCGCAAAATAACCATTGAGACCGTCAAAACAAAGCAAAACAAAACCAAAACAAAGAAGAGATTGATTTTTCCATGTCCTCCAGTTACTAAATGTAGAACAGACTGAGTTGCGGTGACTCCTAGGCAGGAAAAACTTTCCTTTTCTAGCATCAGAGTTCTAGTTTCTAGCTTCTTTAATTTGAGACCTGAACCTTTTTTTTTTCATGTTTCCTGTCCATTAAAATAGGAAGAACAGTCCCAAGCCTTTCCTACCTTTGACTGTATTGTATGAGCATGTGTACCACTTGACTTAAATTTCTAAAGACAATTTGGTCTTGACCGTTGAGATTGCTGTTCATTATTTTTAAAATTTTACTTATAAATGGTTGGTGTAGTGCTATGAAATTTAAAAGTAGGTTTATTTAAAAAAAAAAAAACCTCCTTAAAAGTATACTGTCAGTTATTTTCAGTTGGATTAGGAACTTTCCAGTAAAGAAGATAGAGTGAAGTGGTTGCTCATCCCCTCCCACAGATAACAGTTAGAAAATATGAATGAAAGAAAAGCAGACGGAAGCTGGAGGAGAGAAAAAATTGTAATTCAAAGGAGCCAGACTTGCAGGTTTTGGGGTGGGGGGTTGCCTAAAGTTGTGCTTCAGTCGCGCAGTGGCTACAGTGGATGAAATGAGTGGGAAACTGCAGCCTTACAGGTGGGAGGTGACAGAGAAGGGAGGTCACGGATGGAGAGCAGGGGAAATATAAGGGGACATCTCAGAAGCAAGAGGGACCTGCAGAAAGGGCGAGGCCAGCATCTGGGTGAGAACTTTGTCCAGAGCCCTGCCTGACTGAAGGAGACTCTGTGTGTGTGTGTGTGTGTGTGTGTGTAGATTTATTTTAGGCCTTGGCTCACATGGTTCTGGGGGCTAAGTCCCTTGCTCTACGGTCACCAGGTTTGGGAACCAGACTGGTGGTATGTAACCCAGCCAAGCCCGAAGTGTCGATGGAATGAGTCCTGAATTGAGTCTCAAAGCCAAGAGCCAGGAGTGCAGGCGTCTGAGGGCCGGAGAAGACTAGTGTTTCCGCTAAAGCAGAGAAAGGGGACGGGTTTGCCCTTCTTCCATCTTTTTGTTCTATTTAGGCTCCCAGTGGACTGAATGACACCCGTGCTGGAGAGGGCCACCGGCTTTTCTCAGTTCACCAGTTTAAATGCTAATCTCTTCCAGAAACACCCGCAGACACACCCAGAAACAATGTTAATACAGCTATCTGGGCATCCCCTAGCCCAGTTGAGTTGACACAAAATTAACTGTTTACAGGAATTCCCTTGTGATGCAGCAGGTTAAGGATCTGGCATTGTCACTGCAGCGGCCTGGTTTGTTGCTGTGGCACGGGTTCAATCCCAGACCTAGGAACTTCCACATGCCACAGGCACAGCAAAAAAAAGAAATAAGTATTACAGCTGTTAAATTCCAAATGTGCAGGAGAGACCCCAATGAACTCAGCAAAACAAAAAACAAACAGGAAGAGGCAAGAAAGAAACAGTCCTTGAAAGACAAACTTATTCTAGCTGAAGCTGAAGGTTTAATGCCTTCTCTTTTTTTTTTTCCTGCTTTTTAGGGTCATATGGGAGTTCCAAGGCTAGGGGTTGAATCAGGACTACAGCTGCTGGCCTGC
Organism: Catagonus wagneri; assembly: GCA_004024745.2. NCBI lineage: Eukaryota > Metazoa > Chordata > Mammalia > Artiodactyla > Tayassuidae > Catagonus > Catagonus wagneri. The sequence goes on along the minus strand of PVHT021183668.1, from coordinate 3,023,363 downwards.
ACCACAGCCACAGCAAGTGGGATCTGAGCCGCACCTGCAACCTACACCACAGCTCAGGGCAATGCCGGATCCTTAACCCACATCCTCACAGATCCTGGTCGGATCCGTTTTCTGCTGCTCCGCTATGGGAACTCCCCCCCCCCTTTTTTTTAAACTGAGTTCATTCCAAAACTATGTACAGCTCAGGCAGGAGAAGGCCAGAGCCTTACTGGCTTGGGGTGTAAGAAGACAGACCGTAAGACTGGAAAGGGCAGATAGAAAATTAGAAATTACAAAATCACAAAAATCACAGAGTGCGAGCCCTCAAATCTGTGTATAAGCCAAATTACACAGATCCAGGAGAGACCCCAGGGAGCCAGGCTAAAAAAGTAGTAGCTAGAAGCTGTGAGAATTGAACAGGTTTATCAGCTGCTGCATGCTACAAGAAAGACTAATTTGCAGTTTGAATATAGGCAAGTTTTAACTGCCTACTATTTTTTTTATTGTAGTGTGCAGAATTTAAAAATCTTCAGAAGGAAACAGCACAGTCCAGAACTGCTACATCTTTTTTTTTTTTCTGTCTTTTTAGGGCAGCACTCACAGCATGTGGAGGTTCCCAGGCTAGGGGTTGAATTGGAGCTGTAGCTGCCGGCCACAGCCACAGCCACAGCCATGCCAGATCTGAGCTGAGTTTGCGACCTACACCACAGCTCACGGCAGTGCCAGATCCTTAACTGAGCAAGGCCAGGGATCGAACCTGTGTCCTAGGGGATGCTAGTCAGATTCATTTCCATGGAGCCACGCTGGGGGAACTCCCAGAATTACCACATTTTATCTACAGTGTCTAGTTCTCAAGCTGCAGTTACCAGACCTATAAAGAAACAGGAAAATGTAGCTCATACTCAGGAAAAAAAGCAGTCAATAGAAACTGATTATGAATGTCTAAGTGGGTACACATGTTGGATTTTGCAGGCAAAGACTTCAAAGCAGTGATTATACATACTGTCAAGGAACTATAGGAAAATATGATCAGAGAATTAAAAATAAGTGTGAACAGATAGAGAAGTTGCAACAAAGAAATGGAAACTAAAAAAAAAAAAAAATGGAAATTTTAGGGCTGAAATGAAACTAACAAATAAAAACTCACTAGATGTACTCAACAGTTTTGAAATTACAAACAAAAGAATCTACCCTTGGAAACGACAGTAGAAATTACCCAAGTCAAATAAGAGAAACAACACTTAAGAAACGGGAACAGAACCTTGAGACTTGTAGGACGATATAAAGTAGTTTGTTATAGCTATAATCGAAGTCCTAGGAGTGGAGAAAAATGGGCAGAAAACATATTTGAAGACATTACTAGCCCTGAAATTCACAAATTTGGTTGAAAACTTTGATTTACAGATCTAAGAAGTTCAGTGGACTCTAAGCAGAATAAACACAAAGAAAAACACTTGTAGGCAGATCATGGCCAAATGGCCGAAACCAAAAAGAAAAGAAAATCTTGAAAACAGATAAAGAAAGATGACACATTACATATAAAGGATCCGTGTTATACATATGACTAACTTGTCAGAAACAGTGGAGGCCAGAAGACATTGGAACAATATATTCAAATACTGAAAGAAAAAAACTATTAACCAAAACCTGAATGTCCAGAGAAACTGTCTTTCAAAAATGAGAAATAAAGACATTTCCAGATAAACAAAAACTGAGAAAATTTGTTGCCAGCAGACTTACACTAAAGGAAGTTTTTAGAATGAAGGGAAATGACAGCTGGTAACTCAGAGCTACAGGAAGGGAGGAAGAGCACTAGAAATGGGACGCATGTGGGTAAATGTAAAAGGCCGTGTCTTTTTTCCTTCTCTAATTTCTCTAAAAGATGATTTTAAAGTAAACATTATAACACTGTACTGCCGGATATATAATGTATGTAGAAAGGCAGTGCAATAGCAGCAGCACCAAGATGAGGAGAGAGACAGTAATGGAAATTTACTGTGATAATAAGGTATTTCTTTTTACCTGCTTATAACAGACAGCCTTTACAAAGACACATTTAAGTTGAAACTAGAAGTATGGAAAAAGATACTCTGTAAACAGCATCAGAAACCTGAAGTGCTCATATTAACATCAAAGCATATACTTCAAGACAAGGAATATTACTAGAAATATAGGGCATTTTATATGATAAAAGGGTCAGTACATCAGTGAAACATAAAAATCTTCAATGTACATGCCCATAATAACAGCTTCAAAATACTGAAGCAAAAGTGATGTAATTAAAGGGAGATGTAGTCAAATCCACAATCATAATTGGAAAGTTTAACATTCTTTTCTTGGTAATTGATTGAAAAACTAAAGAAAAATCAGTAAGGACATAAAATATCTCAATGACACTGTAACCAGCTGAACCCAGTTGTCATTTATAGAGCACTATACAGAATACATTCCATTTTTACATGTATATGAAACATTAATTAAAACTTTAACTGTAAAAATATAGTTCCATCCATGTTGCTGCAAATGGCATTAGTTTGTCTTTTTTATGGCTGAGTAGTATTCCATTGTCTATATGTACCACGTCTTCTTAATCCATTCATCTGTGGTGGACATTTAGGTGGTTTCCATGTCTTGTCTATTGAGAATAGTGCTGCAATGAACATAGGGATACAGGTGTCTTTTTGAATGAATGTTTTGTCTGGATATATGCCAGGAGTGAGATTGCTGGATCATATGGTAGTTCTCAATTTAGTTTTCTGAGGGACCTCCATTCCGTTTTCCATAGTGCTTGTACCAGTTTCCATTCCCACCAATAGTGAAGGAGGGTTCCCTTTTCTCGACACCCTCTCCAGCATTTGCTATTTGTAGACTTCTTAATGATGGCCATTCTGACTGGTGTGAGGTGGTATCTCATTGTAGTTTTTTTTTTTTAATATTTCTCTGATAATTAGTGATGTTGAACATTTTTTCATGTGCCTACTGGCCATCTGTATGTCTTCTTTGGAGAAATGTCTATTTAGGTCTTCTGCCGATTTTTCAATTGAGTCTGCTTTATGTTCATCATAGAAATTGACAAACCAATTCTAAAATGCATATAGAGGAAGTTCTCTTGTGGCTTAGCAGGTTAAGGATCCGGGGTGGTCACTGTAGCAGCTTGAGTAGCTGCTGTGGCACAGATTCGATGCCTGGCCTGGGAACTTCCACATGCTGTGAGCATGGCAATAAATACATACATACATATGTGTATATAGAAGTGCAAAAGACCTAGAGTAGGCTTTTATTTATTTATTTATTTATTTATTTATTTATTTTGTCTTTTAGCCTTATCTAGGGCCGCATCTGCGGCATGTGGAGGTTCCCAGGCTAGGGGTCTAATAGGAGCTGTAGCTGCCAGCCTTCACCACAGCCACAGCAACGTGGGACCCGAGCCGCCTCTGCAACCTACACCACAGCTTATGGCAACGCCAGATCCTTAACCCACTGAGCAAGGCCAGGGATCGAACCCGCAACCTCATCGTTCCTAGTCAGATTCGTTAACCACGGAGCCACGACGGGAACTCCTAGAATAGGCTTTTAAAACAACAAAGTGAGAGGATTGGCTTGCTTGCAGTACTGTAAAGTTATGGCACTGGCCAAGCATAGACGTACAGGTAAATGAGGCAGGATAGGCTCCACAAATAGACCCACACACATGTGGATCCACGCATGGAGACAACTGATTTTCAGCAACAATGTCAAAGTGAGATGGTGCAGGACTGGAGTTCCCTTCATGGCACAGCGGAAACGAATCCAGCTAGGAACCATCAAGTCTGATGGAAAATTTTCCAACCTGTACTCTTATGCTTAGCCATACTGTCAATCAAGAGTGAAAGTAAGTAAAAATGTTTTCAAAAATGCAAGATCTCAAAACATTTACCTGCTGCCTGCCTTTTCTTAGAACAGCTAGAGGATGTGATCTTTCAAAACTAGAGCAGAGACTAAGGAAGAGAAATACCTGGAATGTAGGGAGAATAAAGGAATTCAACCCAGGATATGAGGGCACTCCTAAGGGTGTTGGCGAGGAAAAGTCCCAGGACGACAGCCTTGCAGCTGGCCCTGGGCAGATGAGCCAAGGACCCTGGGTTCCAAGAGGTGTGTCTCCTAGGAAAATGGGACTGAGACTCTATATATAATGTGATTGATTCTGATGAGAGGACTCTTAGAATTTCTTTTTAAAAAAAGGTAAAGGCAATCTCCCCCCAATTTTGAAATTACATAAGAAACAAATAGATAATCATAGTATATCATGCGACTGAACAGGACAGTATATATATCAGGACAGTAGTCGTAATCATCTAAGTGCTGAATATTGGTTTAATAACATGGTGCCATGTAACTCTTGGAGGATGAAGGAAGGACAGTGTATGTGTCGGAGAGCTGAAATGTGTGAAGCTGAAAAACTTGGATATAAACTTTATATAGAATATTTATATCTAGGTTATTATAGGAAAATGAAGGTTAAATACCAAAAGAATCAAAAAGGAGGTAACCCTGGAAAGTGAAGAGGGTTGAGGAAAGAAATATCTGTTAATTAAGCCTTATAACACCATTTGGTCTTTTAAATAAAGGAACCTATTATTTTGATACAAATAAAAATTTTTAAAAGAGAGACCTAAGAAAGACAGTTCTTATTTTCTGCCTCTGGCTGTTGGTGTATTTTGGATGTTGAGGTTGTGATGACAGGAGTTGCAGTTTTTGTCTGCCTGTGAATAAGTAAGGTCAGCTCACATGCTATAAATGACAAAGGCCTTGGCTCTTTCCCTTTAGTTCCCTGTTTTCAGAATGACAAGCTGGTTTCCTACCTGCCTTCAAAGTTAATTATGTGTGTGTCATAAACTCGTGGATTTTTATTTATTTGATGCTTTGTTGCCATCATTGTTGTTTTTGGATGTTCAAACTGTCTCATCTTTGGCCGTTGTGTTCGCTTTCGTGGTGGCTTCTGTGTTGTTTGACACGATCCCAGCAGTCTGTGGTATCTTCCTTGCCTTCCAGTATGACAGGATTTCCAGGCTCATTTTGTGTTATTTTCTGTGCCAGACTTAGAATCAGTTACTTTCCTTTTAATGAGAAATGGTATTTAGAGACCGCAGTCTGTGTGATATGGGTGCTTATTGCTACTGAGATGATCGTTGTTTCTAGGCCTTTTCAGGGGTCAAAACTAAGGATTCTTTCTTTTTCTTTCAAAATAATCATAGGAGTTCCCGTTGTGGCTCAGCAGGGAACATAGTATCCATGAGGATCTGGGTTCGATTCCTGGCCTCATTCAGTGATTTAAGGATCTGGGTGTTGCTGAAAGCTTCGGCATAGGTCACAGATGCAGCTCAGATCCAGTGTTGCTGTGGTGGTGGCATAGGCCGGCAGCTGCAGCTGCAATTCAACCCCTAGCCCAGGAACTTCCATACACTACAGGTGCTGCTGTAAAAGAAAATAAATCAATAAAAATAATCATGACTTCATACTGATGATTTCAGTTGAATTTAAATTTTTCAGTTTTTAAACTTGCTGTCCTTTATTTGCATTTCTTTTATGCCAAAAAACTAAATATTAACATGATTACTTATTTCCTTTATCCTATACTATATATAATAGTTTTAAAATAATACTACATTGTTATTAACAATATGGTTATTATTCGGTATAAGCTAAGATTTCTTTGTGGTTCTTTTTGTTCTTAGAATATACCTCGCATGGAATAAGACTAGCTTCCTTGGCTTAGAGGAACCAAGAATCACCCCTGAACCTGGGAGGGCTTCTCCCAAGGGACATGACTCTACATTTTTTACTTCTTTTTGTTGAATTGTAAAAGATCTATTGACTTTCCAGTGTGAAATCTGAGAATTTAATGTGCAGCACTTTGTTTTCCTTCTCTCTCCTCTCTCCATTTGGAAATTATTATTTTCAGATTTTTCATTGTTGCTAACTTCTGTAACTTCAAATGTTTCAGTTACGTTTTCCACTAATGGCATTACCTTTAGTTTTTTCCTTGCCACGTAAAAGTTGGAAAACCAGAAATAATGTTTGTCATTATATAAACATTGTGACTGCAGCTCTGTAAATCTTAAGTACTTGTAGTACTTGTAGTACTTGTAGTACTTGTAGTACTAAGAGTACATTTTCTTTATTCAATGAAGAGACCTGAGCCGTTGCAGTAACAACACCAGATCCTTGACCCCCTGAACCACAAGGGAACCCTTATCCAGAAATTTCTTTGTTAGAGTCCTCTTTATTCCTAATGTACCATTTGGTGTATGGGCCTGCTACAGCTGTTATGATGAAATTTCTAAAATTCCAATCCTTGTACATTTCCCAGCTTTATCCCTACCCCATTCTGGTAACTACTGTGGTTCGTTAATTCTCCCAGAGTTATCCATATACTAGCAAACATAAATATATATTTCATTTTCCTCCTGCTTTGCATAAATGTCAGCGTGCTCTATACTATTTTGTACCCTTTTTCCCTTAGCAGTTTTTCTTGGAGATCTTTTCACATCAGTACAAAGAGCATCTTCGTTTGTTTGTACAGCTGCATCGTCCATCTTATGGATATACCGTAATTTATGTAAGCTGTTGATGGTTATTTTAAGTTTTCCAATCTGTTGCTATTAGAAACAACATAGATCTGTGGAATGAATCCCTGAGTAGAAATGCTGAGTCAGAGAGTACACGTGCCTTTGCAAAGTAGGTAGAAATGACTGGACTGCTCTCGGGGGGGTGGGGTTGGGATGCGCAGACTTAGGATCGCGTGGCTCGCCCGCTGTGTTACAGGTGTACGCGTGCGTCTGTTTCCCGCTGTCCCTCTTGGGGTGGCGGTGGTATTTACTAGTCTGGTGGGTGAGCGATGGCAGTTGTTCACTGAGGCGTCTACCTTGTGAGGCGGACGTAGAGAGATGACCCCGCTTTCACGAAAACAGTGGAAGAAGGTCCAGCTGTCTTTACATTGAAGAAGATGCAAGGAAATGCTAGCAAATAAAGAAATTAACTACAGACGGGACCTATTTAGAAGAAGACCTGGCAACGTGCCCAGCGTATCCAGTGGCAAAGGGAGAAAATACTCTCCATTCGTGACACTGTTTAGAAAGGGGTGATTTCAGTGCCCTCTCGTCTGGGCTGGTGTTGTCCAGTTAAGGCGCCTATTAGAATGGAAACACACGGGTTTTATACTTTGTGTGGTGAAACAGATTTTTTTTTCTTCTGTTAAAATCCTCTCTTTAAATATTTTTACATTGAATGACAGATGGTAATGATTAGGGTTTAATTAAGCAAACTGAATATTTTCTGTTTTCTTTCAAACTACTGTGAATTAGAGGGATTCACGTCAGAGCAAGACAGAGTGCTCGTCCTTCAGATGCGTTTGGTGTGGAACAGTTTAATTCCAGGAAGAAGATGACGAGCGCTCTAAGACGTGGAGGCGAAGCGGGCCTCAGAAAGGGGCAGAGCTCACTGGGTGGTGGGCATTCGGGAGAGGAGACGGTATTTGGGGTGATCTGAGATAGTGGGGAGCAGTAGACACAGGGATGTAGAGGAGAGGGAACGTTTTTAATTGTCTCTTTATCTGGTTTGGGTCACAGGATGTGAAACGCACATCTCCTTGGCATTTTAGTGCAATGTAGCAGGAAGTCATACTGAAATTTAGCACCAAAGTTTTATATCTAATTTAGGCAGTGTAACCTAGTTTAGAACACAGACTCAAGCCAGATAGCCCTGGCTGCCACCCGCTAGCTGTGTGACCTTGGACAGGCTGTGTAACTTCTCTGCACCTCTGTTTTCCTCTCCATAAAGTGAAGATTATAACTGTTGAGGATTAAATTGGTGTATGTAAATTGCATATTGTAGTGCATGCCTTATTATTGTTATTTTTATGTTGTACCCCCTCACAAACATACTTTTTTCTACTTAAAAGAATATTTTTCTGCTTATAAAATTTTTTTTTTGTCTTTTTGCCTTTATCTAGAGCCACACCCATGGCATATGGAGGCTCCCAGGCTAGGGGTCTAGCAGGAGCTGTAGCTGCTTGTCTTCGCCACAGCCACAGCAACGTGGGATCCGAGCCGCATCTGCAACCTACACCACAGTTCATGGCAACACCGAATCCTTAACCCACTGAGCAAGGCCAGGGATCGAACCCGCAACCTCATGGTTCTTAGTCGGATTCGTTAACCACTGAGCCACAAAGGGAACTCCATCTGCTTATAAAATTAATATATGATCATTGTAGGAAATGTGGGGTATGTAGAAAAGCATCTTTATATCCTCACTTGTAACCACGCCACTGTGGACTGGCCTAGCGTCTTGGTACGTTGCCTGGGAGGCAGCCTTGCAGAACTTGAACTCTGGATGGGTCACATTCTAGTCCCAGCATTTACTCATCTCTCCTCCTCTCTCTCAGTTTGCTCATCTGTAAAACCTGGAAATAGTGCTGTTCATAGAACGAGAAATAAGTCAATAGACTTAAAGCACTGAGCAGCGAAAGGCAGAGTAAGGTCTGTGTGAGCGTCTGGGCGGTTGCTGTTACTCTTCCCTGTGTGTGTTTATGGTCTTTTTTTTCTTTTTTTTTTTCTTTTAGGGCTCCACCTTCAGCCTATGGAGGTTCCCAGCCTAGGGGTTGAATCAGAGCTACAGCTTCTGGCCTACACCACAGCCACAGCAACTCAGGATCTGTGCTTTGGCTGCAACCTAACAACATAGCTCAAGGCAATGCCGGATCCTTAACCCACTAAGCAGGGTCAGGGATTGAACCTGTGTCCTCATGGGTACTAGTCAGGTTCATTACCATTGTACCACAGCAGGAACTCCATGGCCATTTAGAGAAATCCTATCAGCCTCTGAAATAGAAAATATAAGTAAGTGTGACTAATGGTGGTGGAGTAGGCAGTCAAGAAGTACAACAGAGGGAGTTCCCATTGTGGCTCAGCAGAAACGAATCTGGCTAGTATCCATGAGGACACAGGTTCGATCCCTGGCCTTGCTCAATGGCTTAAGGATCTGGTGTTGCCTTGAGCTGTGGTGTGGGTTACAGACGCAGCTTGGATCCCATGTTGCTGTGGCTGTGGCGTAGGCTGGCAGCTACAGCTCCGATTCCACCTGTAGCCTGGGAACCTCCAAATGCCAAAAAGACAAAAAAGTTACAACAGAACAAACACACACACACACACACACACACACACACACACACACTATTTGCATGACCTGAAAAGACCGCTAAGGAAAGGCAGTACAATGGAGAAAGGGAACCAAAGTAGTGACAGCTCGCCAAGAAGTGGTTATAACTTGATTAGATGGAATCTTAGTTCTCCCTGTTGGAAAATAATTTCTTCCTGGGCAATTGGAGGAGAAAAAGGTGACTAAGTCCCTGGCTTTATACTGGAATGTCTGTGCCGTGCACAATAGTGATAATAAAATGACCCTATTAGGGTCACTAGGACAGTGAATAAACTCCCCTTGAAACCTCAGCCGGAGGAGGAAGTAGAGGTTCATTTTCTCTTCTGCAGAAAACTGCGTTTTCTTCCCACAGAAAGATCCTTATTTGGATTTAAAAGTAGATAAACGAGGAAGGGAGCCTTCGCTGCATGAGGGTCTCCCTGCCGGCTCCCTGTCAGCGGGCGCTTTTCCCAGGTCAGGTCGGTTCTTGGAAGAATATGATGTGTGGCGTGAGGGACAGCACACTTCATTTTAGGAGCCCAGCCAGGTGGGCATTAGTCCTTGTAGAGGGTCAAACAGCTCCCCCGCCGGAAGACGCGCTGCATGCTCACCCCTGGTACCTGAGAACGCGGACTTATTTGGAAATAGGGTCTTTGCAGATGTAATGAAGATAAGGATCTCGAGAGGAGGTCATCCTCAATTTAGGGTAGACCCTCAGTGTGATGACTGGTGTCCTTAGAAAGGAGGGGGAGGTTCGAGACACATGGAAACAGGTGACAATAAGGCATATCTGAAGTTGGCAGTGGGAAAAATTTTTTATGCAGACACACAAAAGCACGCTTTCTAAGGGGTGTGCATCCATTGTGTAAAGCCAAATAAGGAATCTGAAAATTGTATAGGCAGTAAATTAGGGGTAGGAGGAGTCAGAGATTTCATTTTAGATGCAAACAATCCTGAAAGGCATAGTCAAATGCCTCTTTATTTGGAGCCCTTAGACAAGTTGGAGAGAGAGAGAGAGGAGAGAATGACTCACTCAGACTTACAAGCATAACTATTAAACTGATGTTATAGAATAACTAAGAAACCATATACTAAAGTGATAGAAGTAAGTTTTCTTTCTTTCTTTCTTTCTTTCTTTCTTTCTTTCTTTCTTTCTTTCTTTCTTTCTTTCGTTCTGGTCTTTTTAGGGCTACACCCACGGCATATGGAAGTTCCCAGGCTAGGGGTTGAATCGGAGCTACAGCTGCCGGCCTACACCACAACCACAGCAACACAGGATCCGAGCTATGTCTGCGGCTTACACCACAGCCCACAGCAACGCCGGATCCTTAACCCACTGAGCAAGGCCAGGGATCGAACCTGTGTCCTCATGGACACTAGTCAGATTCATTTCCACTGAGCCACGACAGGAACTCCTATTTCTTATTAATATAAAAATGTTAATTGCACTTCTTCCTTGGAAAATGGTTGTTTGGTAGAGTCTGCCTGGCTCCCATCTCATCCCCGTAGCTCAGTCCCAGCCAACATTAACAATTTGAGACTAGGCTTTTGTTATTTTTAGTTTTTAGTTTATTGCCTCTAACTTGTCTGATCTGAAGCGGAATTCTGATCTCAGGTCCACAGTGTATGCCTCAGGTGTTGTGGTCCCAACAGTGGACTTTAAGGACCCTCATTCAGATCCCAGCATTCTTCTTTTCGAGGTGAAAGCTCTTTGAACAGGTAGCTGTGACACGAGAAATGCTCTTTGAAGCCCTACGGTTTCAGCAGGAAGGTAGCGGTAGTTCCTGTCCGGGAAGGCCTTTGTCGAGAATGCCCGAGGATTACCCTGTTACCTCACCTCTGAGAGTGGCTGTTTGTTCTGGAGCCAAGTGTGGGTCCTGCCTTGAGGTGGGCTAGTTAGGGAGGAGAAGGGTGGAGTTACCTCTGGGGAAACGAAGCCTTACACGTGTAAACTTAAAGGTGAAACTGTTTCAGCCTCAACAGAAGCTACTTTTAGAAATGTTCATTGTCTTTGTGGAGAAAGCCATCCTGAGTCCAGATGACACAGTTTTCTTGTTTTGTTTGTTTAAACATTTGTTGGGAATCTGCCAGAGGCCACATGTTGCGAGAGGGCGGCAGAGGAGAGAGAAGGCAGATGCCACAACAGCTGGGTGTTTCCTTCCGGCTCTGCAGATGGTGTGAAGCTGCGGCAGCTGGATGGCCGTGGTGCCTCCGTGACCGGGGACGAGAGCAGCGACCTCTGGTTTTAGCCTCTTGCTGTCACTGTGCTTTTGAACTTGACAGAGTTAAAGATACCTTTCCTGTGTGTGGTTCACCTTAGCGGTCAAGTCTCATTATAGAAGAAATACAGATCAGCTCCTCATCTCTGTGATTTCAGAAGCAGGACAGTGACTCTGGGATGCTGATGTTAGGACACAGTTGAAACTTCGTGGGCACTTGTACGTCCTGCCGGTTCCCTTGTGTGTAGTTCTAGAGGAACAGCAGAGATACTTTAAAATAAACCTTTTCTAGTTGGTTGACTTTATTCCCCTTCAGGTCTCCAGTCACCTCTTCTCCAGGTACTCAGATAAAACTCACTTTCTCTGTTTCCGGGGGAGCTCTGAGAACCACAGGGGACCTTAGATGAGACCACTTTGTCCCAGCATTTTAGCAAGAAGCCGAATGCTAGAAAACACTGGTCCGTATGGAGACCACGGTCCTTATGTACCGTGTTGCTCTTAACTCCAGCTCAAAATTTTCTCCTCCACCCTCACCTTATCTACAGCTGCTTATATTGCTCAGGAGAAAGAATACTTCAAGCTTTTGTTTTTACTACTCCACTGAAATGCCTAACATTGTGGTTTCCATTTTGCTAAACCCAGCCTCTGATTTTCTCTGCTGAGCTTATGCCGCTTCTCGGCAGCATTTAACACATCTTCTTAAGCACTTTCTTTCCTAGGTTCATGCACACGCATCCTGCTCCTGCCTCACTAGCAGCTTCTCAGTCGCCCTTACCGGACCTTTCTGCTCTGCCAGGCTGTTATGCATCAGAACACCCGGAGCTTCATCCTGGACCTTCTTTCTTGCTTGAACTTTCCTCTGGAAGATCTCGACCATTCCCATGGCTTTAAATACCTTTATGCCATGGCTCCCAAACCCCCGTCTCTAGCCTCATCTCTCCTTTGAGCTCAAGATTCATATAGCCAGCTGTCTGTGGACCGTTTCCACTTGGATATTCAAGCTGTCCAGACTTAATCATGTCCTGACTTTTCTGCCCTATTCACCCCAAACTTCCCCCCTTCGTGGGTTCTTATCATAAAATGAAGGTGTCCAGCCTATGTCTGCTTTTCTTTTTCCTTCCTTCCTTCCTTCCCTTTCTTTCTCTCCTTCCTTCCCCATACTGCAGCATACGGAAGTTCCCAGAACGGGGTGAAATCTGAGCCACAGCTGTGACCAGTGCTATACTGTGGCAACGCCAGTTCCTTTAACCCACTGCGCCCAGCCAGGGATCGACCCTGTGCCTCCACAGCAATCCAAGCTGCTGCAGTCAGATTCCTAACCCACAGCACCGCAGCAGGATCCCCCGTCTGCCATTCGAAGCGCACATCTTACCGCTCTCCCCCGTCACTGTGCTCCAGACGCACATGCCCTCCCCTTGCCCTTCACACAGCCCAACCGCATACTCTGTAGTTTCACCTCATATGTGTATTTCTGCACAGTAAGTAGTTGAATTTTGGTTCGCTTTGAATTTGATACAGTCTCATATTGCATGTAGTCTTCTACAACTTCTTTTTTCACTCATTACGTTTTGAGATTAATGCATGTTAAAGTGTAAGCTTCATTCATTTCCAGTGCTGGATAGCACTTGATGTATGAACATATCACAGTTTAGCTGCTCTTCTAACAGTGTACGTGTGATCCTGATCAGCATAATACAAATAACGTCCAGCTTATAGCCAGCTTCCTAGGGCCCGGGCACAGTTCTCTGTGCTTTTTATATGTGTGTGAATCCTGACAACAACCCTGTGGGTTGGTATCACAGTCCTCATTTTATTTTTTTATTTGTTTTTATTTTATTTTATTTTTATTTTTATTATTTTGCATTTTAGGGCCACACCTGCAGCATGTGGAAGTTCCCAGGCTAGGGGTCCAATCACAACTGCAGCTGCCAGCCTACGCCACAGCCACAGCAATCTGGGATCCAAGCTGCATCTGCGACCTACACCACAGCTCATGGCAGCGCCAGATCCTTAACCCACTGAGCGGGAGGCTAGGGATCCACCCTGCATCCTCATGGATCCTATCAGGTTCATTAACCGCTGAGCCACAAAGGGAACTCCCACAGTCCTCATCTTACAGATGGAGAAACAGAGGATGATGGGGTGGCTCATGCAAGGTCACCTAGCCCATGAGTGCTCTGAACACGGTCGCACGTGTCCCCTCCTGCACGGGGCAGGACTTTCTCCAGGAGCAAAAGTGAAGGACCGTGGGTTTCACTGGTGTTTGACTCCATAAGCTGACGCCCGATCGTTTCCTGAGTGATTAGCCAGGCGACACTCCCACTGGAGCATATGAGTTCCCGTTGCCCCACATCTTCACCCACATTCAGTTTTGCCAATTTTGTGGGTGTAAAATGATATTTTGATTTCAGTTTGCATTTCCCTGATTCATAATGAGGTTGAACATATTTTTGTGTATTTATTAGCCATTAGTGTTTCCTCTTCTGGAAACATGAAACGTCTGTTCATATCTTTTGCCCACTTTTCTATTGATTTTGTCAGGCTTTTTCTTAATGAATTGTAGGCATTCTTTATAGTTTAGACCTTTTGTCAGTATTATGAGGCTCAAGTATCTTCTCTAAGTTCATGACTTGTATTTTAATAACTCTCTTTATGGTATCTCCGTAATTCTTGATTTTAATATAATTGAATTTTTGAGTGTCCTGTTTTGAGAAATCTACTCGTACTTCAGCGTATGAAGGATTTTATCCTGTATTTCTCCTGTGACTCTGCATTTCACATTTAAATGTTTAATCCACCTGGAGATTATTTTTATATATGGTGGGAGGTATGGATCCATTTTTTTTTCCATTTCATAGTTTGTTCTTTTCCCAGTTATTGAAATACTGCCTTTTCCTTATATACCAAATTTCTGTAGGATTGTGGGCTTGTTTCTGGGTATTCTGGCCTATTCCGTTGGTCTTTCTGTTCCTTCACTAAGATCATACTGCCTCAACTAATATTGCTTTACAGTAAACCTGGACGTCCGATAGGCTAATTTACCCACCTCCTTTCTCTTCTTCAAGAGTGTCTTGGTTTTTCTTGGTCCTCTTCCTTTGAAGTGTTAGAATTAGCATCTATGGAAAATCCTGTCGGGATTTTGATCAGGGTTGTATTAATGTTGTATGTCACTTTGGAGGAGAATTGAGATTTTTTTTTTTTTTTGCCTTTTGTCATTTTATGGCCGCACCCGCGGCATGTGGAGGTTCCCAGGCTAGGGGTCTAATCATAGCTGTAGCCACTGGCCTGCGCCACAGCCACAGCAACGCAGGATCCGAGCCGCGTCTGCAACCTACACCACAGCTCATGGCAACGCTGGATTGTTAACCCACTGAGCAAGGGCAGGGATCGAACCCGCAACCTCATGGTTCCTAGTCGGATTCGATAACCACTGCGCCACGACGGGAACTCCTTTTTTTTTTTTTTTTTGAGAATTGAGATCTTGATACTGAGTTTCCCTTATGCATGAACATGGCATCTCTTTTCCTGGTTTAACTTCTCCTGCCAGTATCTGTACGACTCTGAAGAGGCCTGGCCCATCTTGCTGGGAGGGAGGCAGCCGAAAGTAGTGCTGAAGAGCAAAGGCTCCAGAACCAGACCGCTTGGGTTTAAACCTTCACGTGGCTGTTTACTAATTGTGTGATGCTGGGTAAACCAACCTCCCTGAGCCTTAGTTTCCTCATCTATAAAACAGGGCTAGGAACGGTTTCTGTTTCACAGGGAAACGTAGTAAATGCTCAATGGCTGTTAGTTCTTGCTGTTAACTGTGTTATCTCAGGTGTTTTATTTTTTCTGGCTTTGCAAATAGTATCTTTTTTTAAAAAAACATTATATTTTATTTCTTTGTTACTGGTATTTAGTAATACAGTTGATTTTCAGAAATCTAATAACCAGTTAAACTCTCGTCAACCCGAATGAGAATTCTTTTAGATTTCCCAAATGGGCTATCATATCAACCTGCAAATAGACTTTTTTTCTTCCATTTAAATCCGTATATTTTAATGTGTCTTTTTCTTTTCTCACTAGGCCGGCTAGGATCTTGATGACAGTATAGCCTTGAATGGAAGTGAGCATGGAGGATCTTATTCTTGTTTTTAAAGGGAATGTTCTAATGCTTCACATTAAGGTTTTTGTTATAGATTTTTGGTAGACATCCTCTATGTCAAGGAATGTTTTTCTATTCCAAGTTTGCTAATAGCGTTTATCATGGATGAACATTTACTTTCCCCAAATGTTTAATATGATATCATATTGACATAATCATATATTTTATCTTTTTTTTTTTTTTTGTCTTTTTGCCTTTTCTAGGGCTGCACTCATGGCATATGGAGGTTCCCAGGCTAGGGGTCTGATCGGAGCTGTAGCCTCCAGCCTACGCCACAGCCACAGCAAAGTGGGATCCGAGCCATGTCTGCAATCTGCACCACAGCTTACGGCAACGCTGGATCCTTAACCCGCTGAGCAAGGCTAGGGATTGAACCCGCAACCTCATTGTTCCTAGTCAGATTCGTTAACCACTGCGCCACGACGGGAACTCCCTATTTTATCCTTTAAGAGCATATATCTTGTCCTTGACTCTGTTAATGAAGAAAACTGTTAGGTTTTCTGATGTTAAAGCAATCTTGCATTCCTGTACAGATGGATCATGATGCATTTTTGTAACACATTATTAGATGTAGTTTGCTAATACTTTGTTCTGAAATTTCACATTTATTCTCTTAAGTGAGATTGGCCTTTAATCTTTCTTTCTTAGGTACTAGGAATATGTAAACTTTATGAAATGGTTGGGGACGTGTTCCCTCTTTTTGATCCTCCAGAATAATGTATGTAAGGTTAACAGGTTAACATTATCTCTGAATTTTTTTTTTTTTTTTTTTTGTCTTATCTAGGGCCGCACCCGCGGCATATGGAGGTTCCCAGGCTAGGGGTCTAATTGGAGCTGTAGCCGCCGGCCTTCGCCACAGCCACAACAACGCGGGATCCAAGCCGTGTCTGCAATCTGCACCACAGCTCACGGCAACGACGGATCCTTAACCCACTGAGCGAGGCCAGGGATCGAACCCGCAACCTCATGGTTCTTAGTTGGATTTGTTTCCGCTGTGCCGCAACAGGAACTCCACAGTTTTCAGTTTTTTTGATGATTACTCTCAAATTTTGAATGTGACTACTTAAGAGTTCAACATTATTTAGTTTCCATTTTCCTTTGAAATAATTCAGGGACCTTAAAAACATTCTCTGACTTCAGGCAGTCCCTCTCATCATGCCTGCTTTAATATTTATTCTGGGTAAGTTAGACATAGTCATTCTTGTTTCATATTAACAATTTGTTTAGGGAGTTCCCATTGTGGCTCAGTGGAAACAACTAGGAACCATGAGGTTGCGGGTTCGATCCCTGGCCTTGCTCACTGGGTTAAGGATCCAGTGCTGCAGTGAGCTGTGGTATAGGTCGCAGACGTGGCTCGGATCTGGCGTTGCTGTGGCTGTGGCGTAGGCCGGCAGCTGCATCTCCAATTGGACCCCTAGCCTGGGAACCTCCATATGCCATGGGTGGGGCCCTAAAAAAGGCAAAAAGGCAAAATCATTCAATCAATCAATCAATCATTTTACAGAGTTCCCATCGTGGTCAGCAGTAATGAACCTGATTAGTATCCAGGAGGATGCGGGTTTGATCCCTGGCCCGGCTCAGTGGGTTAAGTATCTAGTGTTGCCAAGAGCTACAGTCTAGGTCCCAGGCAAGGCTCAGATCTGGCATTGTTGTGCCTGTAGCATAGGCTGGCAGCTGCAGCTCTGATTCGACCCCTAGCCTGGGAACCTCCATAGGTTGCAGGTGCAGCCCTAAAAAAAATAAATAAAATCATTTTACACAAAAACCCAAGAACCTACTACCGATTTAAGAAAAGGAATGTAATCATTAAGTATTTCTTGGAGTTCCTTCCTACTGTGGCACAGTTGGTTAATGACCCGCATTGTCTCTGTGGATCCCCTCCGGGGCCCAGCACAGTGGATTAAGGATCTGGTGTAGGTGGTAGCTCCGGCTGGAATTTGATCCCTGCCCCTCAACCAAAAAAGGTTTCTTGTGTTTCCCTCTTTTTTTCTCATCCTTTCCTCTCTCCTGTAGAGGTAACTGTTCTCCTAAATACATAATTGTTTTTTATCATTCCCTTGAATGTTTGTCTTCCTAAACAATGTATTGTTTGGTGTTAGGTGTTTTGATTTGAGCTTTACGTGAAATCGTATTGGGTGTATTTTATTTTCTTATTTTTGTGTCTATCTATAATCCATTCACGTCCACTGATGTGTATTTAGTCTATTCCATTATATTGCTGTGTGTGTGTGGATGTGGATAGACATTTGTAGTATTAACTAGGTTCTTGTTTCTGTTTTTAGGGCCACACCCATGGCATGTGGAAGTTCCCAGGCTCAGGGTCGAATCGGTGCTGCAGCTGCCGGCCTGCACCACAGCCATAGCAATACCCAATCCGAGCAGCATGTGTGACTTACACCACAGCCACAGCAATGCTGGATCCTTAAGCTATTGAGCAAGGCCAGGAATCGAACCCTCGTCCTCGTGGATTTTAGTCGGGTTCGTTACCACTGAGTCACCGTGGTAACTCCTAACCAGCTTTTTTGTTTGACCTTTGTTTGGTTGAGTGTTTTGATGGGGTTACAAGTCATCATGCTAAAGACATTTTTGTGTATGTCTTTTGGTGAGTTGTATCTGTTAATATTTACTTGTACTACAAGTTTAAATAGAAGTGTTTAAAATTTTTAATTGTTAAATTATTAAAAATAACAATTTTTAAAATTGTTTTGTCTTTTTAGGGCCGCACCCACAGCATGTGGAAGTTCCCAGACTAGGGGTCAAATCAGATGAACACCTGTATATATTAATCTCCTACATTGAGCAATTATTCAAATTTTGTCCTCTTTATCTTTTTCTGAAGTGTTTTGAAGTTAATTGGGAAATCACTTCCTCCTTGAACACTGCAGCGTGCATCTCTGCTCACATCCCAATTGTATTTGATTATGGCATTTGCATTAAGGAAAGTTTTGATTTTTATGTATATGTTTTGATATTTTCTTAATGACTCTAATAGCATTTGGTCACTTTGCTTGAGTTCTAGTAACACAGGCACACATCCACAGGTGGGATAGTTTCATCTTCTCCTTTCAGCTTTTATATCCTTTCTAGCTACTTCAGCCAACTTTGAAGAACAGGTTCCTGTAAATAAATAAATAGCAGAGATGGGCCCATACATCCTTCCTGTCTTTGGAAGGGGTGCCCCGGCCTCTCATCTTTAATCCCAGCGCTGACTGTATGAAAAGTATTCTTACTTAAAGTTTACAGAAGTTCCCTTGTGGTGCAGTGGGTTAAGGATCTAGCGTTGCCACAGGTTTTCGATGTAGCACGGGTTCGATCCCTGGCCTAGGAACTTCCATACGCCGCAGGTGCTGCCAAAAATAAATAAATTAATAAATAAAATAAGGTTTATGTTAAGGTAGTATTTTTCCGTTGTTCTTTCCTGTGAGGCTTTTTTTTTTAAATTAGGAATGCATGTTGAATTTTATCAAATTCTTTTTAGCATCTAATAAAATAATTGTATTTTTTCTTTCGAGATTATTCGTGCAATAATGTGAGTTAATACAAAATCCCTAATGTTGAACCATGCTTGCCCTGGGAGTTTCCCTTGGATGTGATACGGCTTTGTTTTCATATATTTTATTGGTCCTTGCCTCTATTATTTTTGGCTGCACACTGGGTTTTTGTTTGTTTTGTTCTTCCCACACATGCCCTCTGCCTCTATCACCGAAACACAGGGACAAAGGGATTGCCACAATGAGGGACTGTAATTGAAATGACCAGGACTTGTCTGGTGCTGATGGCACGCACCCTTTTTGAACACTTCCAGTGTGCCAGGCCCTGTGCCAGGTGCTTCCCACACGTGTTAGCTCATACAGCAGTTCTGTTTTGTAGGTGAGAAAACTTGCGTTTCGGTCTCTTCTATATTACTAAGGAGCAGCAGACCTGAGAATTTTCATGTCCAGTTTTAATAGGCAAGCCCTCTCCCCACACCTCACCGCCACTGGCAGCCTCTTTCCCATCCAGAAGAGTATCATCAAGGACGTTGTCCAAAGAGGGGAAAAGGTTGTAAATCTTGTTGGTATGTAATTGGCAGGTAATTGGCGCTTATACCCCCAAAGATAAGCGTGTGCCGGTGAACTGGAAGTTGGGGGTTTACTTACAACCTTCCACTCCTCTGCTTCATAGAATCACACCCTATGGCTTGGGACTCAAACATGCTATGCCTCTTCCTGGGTTGTTTACTTCTTCTGGTTTTTTAATATATTTTCATTAACTTCATATATTTTTGCCCCTCCTCCTATTTTCTTTTTTTTTTTTTTTTTTTTTTTTTTTTTTTTTT
>PVHT021183668.1:2988958-3002526 GCA_004024745.2 Catagonus wagneri | reverse complement strand
TTTCCTTAAAGTTAAAAAAAAGAAAAAAAAATCAGAAACGAAGTAATAGACTATGTTTTCCTTCTTTCCCTCCCCACAATGTATAAGGTTATTGACTCTTCTTTCTTTTTTGTAAATTATTTTATTTTCACTAATTTATTTTTATATCTTCATATTTCGATCTGCATGTAGGCTTATTTGAATAATTGCTTTCTAATTGCGTCTCCACCTTTGAACAGCACCTAGTGCCGTCTGATTTCTTGTGAGACAACTGGAGACAGGAAATCTTTTTTCCTCTTACCCATTCGTTGTAAAACCCACTCTCCTCTGCGTCTCATTCAGCCCACCTCTTCCAAGTAGTGCCTTTCGATTATTTAGATGCTTTACTTTTTAAAAATCTGCTCTAAGTTTATTCGTTTTGCAATAGCAATGCCTTAATTAATGGTTTCACAGGCAAAATTATGCTATTCATGTGAAATAATAAGTTCGGTATCTACACATTCAAGCACCTTCATAAGCAGGAAAATACACCGCTGGGAATTTTACCTTTCGTGTCGTTGTCTGTCGTTGCAGCTCGTGCCGACTTCTGCAGGTGCTCTGCTGAAAGGGAAAGCTTTAGAGATGGAAGGGGAGAAGTCTCCCATGATTTTTTATTGATTTGCTCTTTATCCTGATAAACACTGTTGTAGGGGATTCGGCAGAGCTGAGTTTTCCCATTTTAGGGTGAAAGGTCAGCAGGGAAGGCTTGCTCACGTGACCCAGCCATTTCTTAATCCGGGTCACTTGGCTTCCTTCCGGTCCAGCATTTATCTGCTCTGGTCCCTGAAGGACCATTGGTTTGATTCAAAGACTTGCCCTCCAGTTTTTATTTCATCCAGATCTTTTTTTCCTCTTCTTACTCTTTTTTTTTTCTTTTTTGGCAGCCCAGCAGCATATGGAG
Source organism: Catagonus wagneri (assembly GCA_004024745.2). Classification (NCBI taxonomy): domain Eukaryota; kingdom Metazoa; phylum Chordata; class Mammalia; order Artiodactyla; family Tayassuidae; genus Catagonus; species Catagonus wagneri. The sequence goes on along the minus strand of PVHT021183668.1, from coordinate 3,001,607 downwards.
TTCCTGGGCCAGGGCTGGGGATCAAACCAGCGTCCCAGCGCTCCCATTACGCCACAGCGGGAACTCCATATTTCACCTAGATCTTTGTCTGTCCTGTCTTCGCCCCTTTTCTGTCTCAAATGTGGCCACGTCACGGTTCACTGATACCCACCCTGAAAGGAGCTGGGGGTCGGGGATGGAATCTGAGGCTGTTTCTCTCCTGTGAGCTTCTCTGCTTCTGCTCTGCATGGGAATAAGTCTGAAGCAGCTGTTAAATGCAGGTTGGGGATCATTTGTAGACAGAATTTAAGGCTGTTTCTCTTTTATCTGGCAGCGAAGCCCAAACTAGAATAATTTAGAAGACTTCAAAGATTCTTTTTATTATGTTTTTGTTCCATGCTCTACCTAGTTATCAAGCTTTATTCTTTATTCTTTCAGATTTAGTCTCACGGGATCTAAAGAAAACAGTCTCTTGAGAGAATTTACGTGGGCTCAGATATTATGTCTTCCCTGAAGCCGCAGCCCAGTTACCCACCATCTCCTTTTATGTAATTTAGCACTTGTATTACGTATGCACTCTTACACTTGTTAGCAAATTGCTCGATATGCTTAATAACCGTCCTCTCAAAAGCCGCTCACAAGCAGAGACGCTGCCCCATTTCTCTGTGCACCTCCCGCGTCCCAGCGGAGAGCTGAAGCTCAGAGAAGATGCGCCGTCAGCGGTCGATGGCGATCTTGCGGAGCAAAGAGAAGGTCTGCAGCTCAGTCCTGGATGCCATCCGCCTTTCGCTGACCGCCTCCTTCCCGTGGGTGTCGGCCACGGGGATGTCCTTCACGAGGGCTCAGCTCCGTGAAGTGGGAGAGCAGTGGCTCAGTGCAGGGGGTGAGGGTAGAGGCCAGGAGCGCCCGGTTTAGAAGGGCCTGCCTCCCTGCTCCTGCTGCCAAAGGGATGCAGACCAAACCCGGCTTAAACAGTGAGCGAGTGAGGATGGTGACAGCGAAGATCCAAGTGTAGCATTTCCCGCCCCTTACTGGCTGCCAGGCCCTGTGCCGCCTCTGTGTCTCCAGTTAAACCATATCACAGTGTTGTTAAGTAGGAGGTGTCATCTGCATTTTATGTGAGAAAACGGAGGCAAAGCGGCCACCAAGGTTACCCAGCAAGGAAATAAGGGGTGGGATCGGGAAAAGGCCCAGATGCAGAAGGAAGAACCGCTTTGAGTAATCAGAGGACCATGATTTGGTGTTTTGTTGTTCTATTAATAATGGGTTTGGAGTTCCCATTGTGTCTCAGTGGTAACGAACCCAACTAGCATCCATGAGGACAAAGGTTTGATCCCTGGCCTCACTCAGTGAGTTAAGGATCCGGTGTTCCCGTGAGCTGTGGTGTAGGTCACAGACGCGGCTCGGATCGGATCTGGCATTGCTATAGCTGTGGTGTAGACTGGTGGCTACAGCTCCAACTTGACCCCAAGCCTGGGCACCTCCATATGCCGCAGGTGTGGCCCTAAAAAGCAAAAAAAAAAAAGTCATCAGGCGCAGAGGGCGAGAAACACACGTGTTCCGGTTTACTCCTGGGACTTTGATCTCGCAGTGACTTTATTCAGCACCCGGAACCGGTCTGAAGGTGCTGTGGAAACAAACACCTAGCCCACCGGAAGCATCGGTGACCAGCAGCTGTGGGTGAAGAACAAAGCCGGACGTATCCGGCCTCTTCCGTTCGTTCGCCCGGCCGTGTCCCCTTTCCTCTCCAGCAGGTCCTGAAACTCAGCTGAACAGCGCAGTCGGCCACATTTCTTCTGTGAGATGCAGTAAGCCCCTGGCTGTTGGCAGAACCAGAGTTCCCTGTGGGCCGGCGCGGTTCCGCTCGGCAGGGGCGGGAGAGACGACGGTGCCGTGCGGGTGGTCGGCAGAGGGCGGGCGGGGAGGCGAGTGTGAACCCAGGCGATTCCGCAAACCTGAGCGTGTTTGGGAGCACAGGCGCGGGCCGGGGCGGAGGAGGCGCGGGGCCCTGGCGGCCTCCGGCCCTGAGAGGAGAGCGTCCGCTTCCCACGGCCGCGGCAGCAAATGACCGCAGACTTGGTAGCTTAAAACAGCGCGCGTTCATCTTCCCCGTTCTGGAGAGCGGAAGTCCAGAACGGGTTTCCCTGGGCTGTGAAATCAAGGTGGTGGCAGGGCTGCCTTTCTTCTGGAAGCTCCAGGGAGAATCTGTTTTCCTGCCTTTTCCAGCTTCTAGAGCTGCGCTACTCCTTGGCTCCTGACCCGGGTATTCCTGTGTCCTCAGAGGCGACCAGACGTCACTGCCGCTTCTGCTCCCGCAGTCTCAGCTCACTCTCTGACTTTGGTCCTCCTGCCTCCTCCTTTTAAAGGCTGGGGGTGGTGCTGGACCCTCCCAGATAAGCTGGGATAATCGCCTCACCACAGGGTCCTTTTCACCTCTGCCCAGTCCCTAAAAGGTTTGCAGGTCCTGAGGATTACTAGATGTTATTTGCTTATGACGAGGAGATCGGAGTTAGAGTCTAGCTCTGTCACTTACCAGCTTTGGGAATTTAGGTGAATACACTGTATTGTTATTATTATTATTATTATTATTATTATTACTATTACTATTATCTATTTTTTTTAGATTCCGAGGCTAGGGGTCGAATCAGAGCTGCAGCTGCTGACCTACACCACAGCCACAGCAACGCCAGATCTGAGCCAAGTCTGTGACCTGCATCACAACTCACAACAATGCCGGATCCTTAACCCACTGAGCGAGGCCAGGGATCGAACCCACATCCTCATGGTTCCTAGTCAGATTTGTTTCCGCTTAGCCACAGTGGGAAATCCAAATACACTGTATTTAGGATCTGTTTCCTCTTCTGTTACATGATTAGAGCAGTGACCTTCCCACACCCTCCACACACGTGTACACACACACACACACACACACACACACACACACACGGTCATGTTTCTGAGGTCTGGATGAAATAATATGAGGTCCTGATAGGGTTTTGTATATTTTAGTTGATTTCAGTTGTGACTTAAAGCAAAAGGAAAGCTTTCTTTGCTTCCTTTGTGTTAGCAGATCTTAAAAGTTTTCGGAGGGAGGGTGGATTCAAAATCAGGATTCGGTTCTCTTGGTCTGGATGTGTCCCCCTTTTATTCATGAATTACATGAATTTCTCCAACACGTATTCTTGTTCTCCGGGTTTTAGCTAGAGGCCATTTTAGGAAATCGTTAAACCTCACTTCACAAATATTTGCTGAGCAGCTATACTGCGACCGGCCCTTGGGTGGGAGGCCCAGAGGCGGGAGGCCTGCGCCAGGGCTTGGAGGTGAGAAAGGAGGGCGGAGGTGAGACAGACTGGGAAGCGGGGAGGACCAGTGGGGGTGGCAGCGACTCCAGGACCCAACTGGTCAGCCACGTCCCACGCGTGACCTTCCGTCCTCGAAGCCGCTCAAACCAGAAGCAGAAAGGCAGCATCTGAAGTTTCCCTCCAGCTCCTCCCGGAAGCCCAGGGTAGCTCGGCCTCGGTTGGCCAAGGTCGAGTCAGACTAGAGTCGCTGAGGGTCCAGAGTGGGGGACAGTCCTGGCTTTTAAAGAAGGGCAGTCTCCTCACTGTGGCTCTGAAGGTTTTTGGCGTGTCTGAAGCAGTGTTCAGCTGAAATCAAATCTGTGGTCATTTCAAGCATTTCCTGCTGAATGGAATCCGTTTCGTTTGTGTGGCTGTATGTACGTCTGTCAGGTTTTCAGGTGTGACGTGATGTCAGGTGGGGCAGGAACCTGGCGAGCAATTCCACCCCCGCCCCGAGGCTGCTCCCACATCTCAGGAGTGGAAAGCATGTTGATTTTGACTTGAGGTCAAGGGGCGCCCACAGAGGGGCTGGGAGGACGTACCTTTTGGAAACTTACCAAGTCCAGAGGCCAAATCGGGGGCGCTCTGGCTGAGGGTGGACGCGATCTCACACTCTTCCGTCAGGTAAAGCAGCATTTCCTCAGCAGAGGTCACTTTTCTCATAAGTTCCTTACGTTTGACTGGACCTCCTTTCTCTGAATTTTTCAGGCTGTTCAGCTTGACCCTGAAGAAACTTGTCATGCTAAAAGAAATGGACAAAGATCTTAACTCGGTGGTCATTGCTGTGAAGCTCCAGGTGAGTCGAGCGGGATTGTTTGTTCAGCACACAAGGAAGCTCGGTAACCGTGTACCCACCGTTAGGGCTTCAGAGATGCCACCTGCCGTCTTTCGCTCAGCAGAGCAGGTGCAATAGCAGGAAGACCATTGGGCTCAAGTGACTGGACTCCAGTTCCGCCTCTTAGTTAAAGCATTCAGTTTCTTTAAACCTTAGTTTCTTTGTCTGAAAGATGAAAATGGTTCTCCCTGCCCTGCCTATCTGACAGGACTAGCATGAAGATCAAGAAATTGAGAAATGGAGTTCCTGCTGTGGCACGGCAGGTTAAGAATCTAACTGCAGCAGCTCAGGTCACTCAGAGATACAGGTTCTACTCCTGGCCCAGCACTGCAGGTTAAGGACCCGGTGTAGCTGCAGCTATGGCTTGGATTTGACCCCTGGCCCGGGAACTTCCATATGCTGTGGGTGTGGCCAAAAAAAGAAAGTCAGCAATTACCAGGTGGCTAATATGGGTATCCATCTCAATCCCGGGATTTCAAGGCACGGGTGGATGTGTGGGTTGGGGAAGCACTTCTGCACGGCCGAAGAAACTTAGGGGTTATGATTTCAGACTTGGGAATTGGAAATTTACTGGGATGTTTTGCCTGCTGAGTAATCCTCACATTTAATTCCTTAAACTTGCCTCGGTATCTCCAGGGGACCCTAAATATTTCACAGACATTCATATTCTAAGCATTCCAGAATTTCAGAAGAAACTGAACTTCAGAAAGGTTAAAAAATGCACCTGTTGCCAGGCGATTAACAAGTGGCAGAGATGGGACTAGAAGCCAAAGAGCCAGCGATGTACGCAGTCGTTAAATCCCAATACCAGACCTTCCTTAGCTGGCAAGTCCTTTTCAATGACGGTCCCTTAGAGCTCCTGAGAGTCTGAGGTGCCTCTGCAGCCATCAGATGACAAGAGTCCTTCAGCTTAAGAGAAGTGTGTTTATTGAGTTCTATTTCATGGCAAAATAGTGAGCTGTATGTAACTCCCCACTAACCAGAATAGTTTATTACTAGGTGGCCTGTTACACAGCAATTTATTGTGCTAATAATGGCTTCACTGAAATCTCCGTCTACGGAGTTCCCGTTGTGGCTCAGCGGAAACGAATCCGACTAGTAACCATGAGGTTGTGGGTTCAAACCCCTCAGTGGGTTAAGGATGCGGTGATGCTGTGAGCTGTAGTGTAGGTTGCAGATGCGGCTCAGATCTGGCGTTGCTGTGGCTGTGGCGTAGGCCAGCAGCTGTAGCTCTGATTGACCCCTAGCCTGGGAACTGCCATATGCTGCTGGTGTGGCCGTAAAAAAAAGAAAAAAGAAAAAAGAAATCTCCATCTAGGAGTCCTTGGTGGCTTAGGGATGTAAGGGTCTGGCATTGTCACTGCTGTGGTGCAGGTTTGATCCCTGGCCTGGAAACATCACAAAAAGGAAATCTCCGTCCCTAGCGTTGGCAGCGTGTGAACCACCCAGTGAGGTCTTCGATTCTCTTCCTGAGATTCACGCCTCGTCTTCATTTAGTCCTTAAAACATGAGCCATCTTTCCCTCCTTTTTTCCTGATTTTGTGCGCATTTCTAGGTCACAGGCAGTGTTCCGTTTTCCAGGAGTTGCTTCCTTTGCTAAAAGCTGCGGCTTTCCAGTGCAAGCGCTGTTGGTTTTGAAAATTCCCTGCTGCTTCTGTCATCCCCGAAGCTAAATGCCTTTGCCAAAAAAAAGTCATTTCTTTTATTTCCTTTTTAAATATTTAACATTCTCTAAAATTTAAAATTATACTCCAAAACGACAGTAGCCTCAGTTTTTTGTTGCTTTACTTCCAAGAAACTGAAAGTAATTACAGATGTTATCACATTCATTTATCCAGTCACTTATTTATTCATTTACATATTCATCTAATAAATATTTATCAAGTACCTGTTATATGCCAAGCATTGTTCTAGGCACAGGGGATACAGCCATGAACAGAACAGACCAAAGGCCAACATTAAGGGATTGGCCTGCAGAGCCTGGGCTCCCTAAGGCCCACTCAGGGGACACGTGAAGTCAAAATTCTTTTCAAGGTAATGCTGTGGCTCTACTTGCCCTCTTCACCGTGTCGACGTTGCACTGAAGGCACCAGAGCGACGGCTGGTACAGCAGCTGGCCCTCAGCGCACGTCGGGCAGCTGCACTAGAATGTGCCAGTGTTCACTGTGTTGCCTGGAAGGAAGATGAAAAGAGCCAGTTTAGCTTGAGAATGTCCTTGGAGCTCCCTGGTGGCTCAGCAGGTTAAAGACCCAGCATTGTCGCTGCTGCAGCAGGGATTCAATACCTGGCCTGGGAACGCAGCCAAAAAAAAAAAATGTCCTTGAAGAAGCAGTAAAGGTTGTTAATTTATACTGTCGCAAGCCTGCAGTCGTCTTTTTAATAGTCTGCATGATGAGACGGAAAACGCGCGTGAAGCACTTCTCCACAGGGAAGAACAGGTCCTTGTACCTCGTGCTGTGATTCCAAGTAGCTGCTTTTTTCGTGGAATTACCATTTTTACTTGAACAAAGGGCTTGCAGACAAACTGGTTATTCACACTCAGGTGTCTGGAAGATACTTTCTTGAAAATGAACAGAGTGAACCTGTCACTTTGAGGGAAACAACTGAGAATATTTTTAGCCAATAATAAATGAAATCTGAGCTTTCAAAGAAAAATCGGAATTGTAGAACACTTGTCTTTGTCACTGTAAGCTTAACAGCTTCCCATTCTTGAAGACTTTCCCAGAGAGATCTCTGATGATAGTAATTGCCATGATTTTTTGATATTGTGTAATGAAATTAGAAACCTTTGAAAGATTTGAGTAATGCAGCGAACCAGTATTTTCCAGCACATGAGGTTACAAAATTAAGCTGGGCAAAAAGAGCTGTTCAAAGAACAAAACAGGCCGGATGGATCCAATTTTATTTTTAACCTTTGGTTTTAAAATAATTTTGTTTTTAAAAATGTATTTGTGTTTTGGCTGTACCATGGCAGGTGGAAGTTCCCAGGACCAGGAAATCCAGCCTGCACCATAGCTGGATCCCTAACACACTGAGCCACCAGGGAACTCCAAAATAATTTTAAATTTACAAGAGAGATGCAGGAATAGTACCCTCGCCCAGCTTCTCCCAATGTTAACATCTTCCTCAACAATGGTACATTTATCAAAACTAGGAAATCGTGATTGGTATAACACTATTAACTGAATCACAGAATTTATCTAGATTTCCCAGTTTCTCCACTGACATCCTTTTTCTGTTAACTGATTAGATTTTAATATAAGAGTACAAAAGCCTTATTGATAAGGTTTCAGACTCTACTTTGCAACTAACCTTTAAGAGGCTACCACTTGCAGAGTTTTAGTATCTTAGCAAAGGAAAATATTCCACCATTATCTGAAAAGTCTGTTAAAATTCTCCTTTTTCTAATTTCATATCTCTTTGAGTGTGGGTTTTTTTTAAAATATAATCAATCAAAATAATATTTGGTAACAGACTGACTGAAGAAACAGGTGTGAGAATCTGCTTGCCTTTTTTTTTTTTGGCCATGCCGCTGCATGTGAAGTTCCCAGGCCAGGGATAAAACCAACAGTATAGCGGTGACAGCACTGGATCCTTAACCCACTGAGCCACACGGGATATCTGCTTATCTTCTATTAAGCCAGACATTAAGCAGATTTGCAGAAATGCAGATGTACACTGTCTCCCTCAGTAAGGTGGCTGTTAGGCACATAAATAGTGCAGCCACTGTGCAAAACAGTCTAACAGTTTCTCAAAAGGTTGAACACAGAGTTACCATATGACCTAGCAATTCCACTCCTAAGTATTATCCAAGTGAGAGGAAAATGTTCACACAAAACTTTGCATACAGATGTTCACGGCAGCATAGTGGCTGCAAAGTGCAAACAACCCAAGTCCATTAACCAATGAATGAATATACATAAACTATGATATATCCATATACTGGAATATTATTCAGCAATAAAAAGGAATAATATATAAACATGCTATGATGTTGATGAACCTTGAAAACATACTAAATGAAAGAAGCCAGGAGTTCCTGTTGTGGCTTAGCAGGTTACAAACCGGACACAGTGTCTGTGAGGATGTGGGTTCCATCCCTGGCCTGACTCAGTGTGTTAAGGATCTGGCATTGCCAGAAGCCGCAGCGTAGGTCACAGATGTGGCTCAGATCCGATGTTGCTGTGGCTCTGGCATAGGCCTGCAGCCGCAGTTCTGATTCAACCCCTAGCCCAGGACTTACATATGCTACAGGTGTAGCCCAATAAAGAAAAACCAATAGATAAATAAATAAGTGGATTGTGTGGTATTTGAATTGTCTCCCAATATAGTTGTTTTATATATATATATGTATATATGTAAGCTTTATATATATAAAACCTTTTATATATACATATATATATATAGCTTTATATATATATATATGTATGTGTGTGTGTGTATATATAAGCTATGCCATTTTCTTAATAACTTTTTGTTTTGGAAAAGCTGTTTTTCATCAAAACATTTTTATGTAGCACATAATTTCATTACAGTTATTTTTATTTTTTATTTATTTTTTCATTTTTTGCTTTTTGCTTTTTAGGGCCGCACCCGTGGTGTATGGAGGTTCACAGGCTAGGGGTCTAATCGGAGCTGTAGCCGCCGGCCTATGCCAGAGCCACAGCAACGCCAGATCTGAGCCATGTCTGCAACCTACACCACAGCTCACGGCAGCACTGGATCGTTAACCCACTGAGCGATGCCAGGGATCGAACCCGCAACCTCATGGTTCCTAGTGGGATTTGTAAATCATTGCGTCACGACGGGAACTCCTACAGTTATTTTTAAATGAATATATTTCATATCTCAGTTTTAGTTCCCAATATGGTAAATGTCGGACACATAAACAAAAGCTATTTGGGCTCCTCATTAGTCGGTGTAAAGATCTTGAGACTGAAAAGTGGAAGGAAAGAGAAAATAAATAAAAACATTTTATACAGACTTTCCTTGAAATCAAATCCATTCCTGAAAACAAAAGGATGGAGTTCCCATCGTGGTTCAGCGGAAACGAATCTGACTAGGAACGATGAGGTTGCAGGTTTAGTCCCTGGCCTCTCTCAGTGGGTTAAGGATCTGGCGTTGCTATAAGCTGTGGTGTATGTTGCAGAGGCAGCTCAGATCTGGCGTTGCTGTGGCTGTGGTGTAGGCCGGCAGCCGTAGCTTTGATTGGACCCCTAGCCTGGGAACCTCTATGTGCCATGTGTGTGACCCTAAAAAGCAAAAAAAAAAAAAGGGAAAGAAAATAAGAGGATGGCAGAAACCTACCGTCCATTGTTTAAATGGGAAAAGTAGCAGTGCATTTTCAGACCACCAGAAACATCAACCTGTTTCCTCAAACACTGGTACAGCACACTTGAATATCTATGTAACAATCCACCATGAATTTTTGTTTGTTTTTGTCTTCTTTTTAGGGTCACACCCATGGGATATGGAGGTTCCCAGGCTAGGGGTTAAATTAGAGCTGTAGCTGCTGACCTACACCATAGCCACAGCAATGCCAGATCCTTAACCCGCTGAGCAAGGCCAGGGATTGAACCTGCATGCTCATGGATGCTAGTCAGATTCGTTTCCGCGGAGCCACAGTGGGAACTCCATTTTTTTTTTTTGGTCTTTTTTTTTGTCTTTTTGCCTTATCTAGGGCCGCACCTGCGGCATATGGAGGTTTCCAGGCCAGGGGTCTAACAGGAGCTGTAGCTGCCGGCCTTTGCCACAGCCACAGCAACACAGGATCTGAGCTGCGTCTGCAACCTACACCACAGCTCACGGCAACATCGGATCCTTAACCCACTGAGCAAGGCCAGGGATCGAACCCATAACCTCATGGTTCCTAGTCGGATTCGTTAACCACTGAGCCACGACGGGAACTCCAGTTTTTTTTAATCATATTCTTTAGTTTTGTTTTTGTTTTTGTTTTATGGCCACCCCTGCAGCATATGGAAGTTGCCAGGCTAGGGGTTGAATCAGAGCTGCAGCTGCAGGCCTATGCCACAGCCATAGCAATGCCAGATCCAAGCCATATCTGCATCCTACACCGAAACTTGAGGCAACGCCAGATCCTTAACCTACTGAGCAATGCCAGGGATCGACTCGTGTCCTCACAGACAGTATGTCCCGTTCTTAACCCGCTGAGCCACAACAAGAACTCCCACCAAGAATTCTTTATTTAAAAAAGAAGCACTTAGGAGTTCCCTTATGGTGGAGCAGATTAAAGATCTGGCATTGTCACTGCTGTGGCTCAGATTGCGTCTATGACGCAGGTTCAGTTCCTGGCCCAGGAATCTCTATGTGTCATGGGCACAGCCAATAAATAAATAAATAAATATTAAAAAGAGGCGTTTAACAAACAAAAAACAAACAAACAAAAAAAGAAGCATTTAAAACACCAGTAACTAATTCTTAATGCATTGATACGCATTCATGGGTATTTTATGTCATAAATAATGGTACTATAGTATCAGATATAAATTGTTTTGCTTCTATAATGCAAATGAAGATATACTGTTACATAGATTTAAAGTGATATATAGGAGTTCCCTGGTGGCTCAACAGGTTAAGGGTCCAGCTTTGTCATTGCTGTGGCATGGGTTCAACCCTTAGCCCAGGAACTTCCACATAAAGATACTAAAAATAATTTTGCAATTGGACCGAAACTGGTAGTGCCTGGCACCTGGAAGAAGCAAATATGGGGACCCATGGAGGGCCAGATCTTTGAAGAAGGGTAGAAAAGATGAGGACGGTAATGCTTTAAAAGTGCCAGAACTAGAAACTTCCTGTTGTGGCTCAGTGGGAACAAACCTGACTAGTATCCATGAGGATGCAGGTTTGATCCCTGGCCCCACTCAATGGGTTAAGGATCCAGTGTTGCCTCAAGCTTCGGTGTAGGTCGCAGATGCGGGTCGGATCCCGTCTGGCTGTGACTGTGGCTGTGGCTCTGGTGCAGGCCGGCAGCTGCAGCTCTGATCTGACCCCCAACCTGGGAACTTCCCTATGCTGCACCTGCAGCCCTTTAAAAAAAAAAAAAAGGTACCAGACCTGGTTGTGACCCTGTGACTGTGCTGCAGTCTGCATCCTGTTACCCACACAGCGTGTGCAATTCCGATAACGCGTTTGAGATGGAAATGTTTACAGGTGCATAGCACATATTTGGATAGTGAGAGTTCAAATAATGAGGGCCGCTGCTGTTGGAAGGTGATGTGTCTGGGTGGAGGGGTAAATAAATACAAGAAAGAGGGTGCAGCATACGCGGCGTGGAGGAAGTTACAGATCCCACGTGGTGGTCAGGGCTGGCTTCGTTGAGATGACCTCTGGGCAGAGACTGCAGGTGGCGGGGGAGGGAGCCAGGCAGGTTCCTGGAGGACAAGCACCCCAGGCAGAGGGAGAAGCAGGCAGGGCCCTGGGAGGCGAGCATAGGGGCGTGCGCAGATGGTGGCAGGGTCTCCGGCTTTCGTTCTGTGTGAAACTGGAGGGTTGGGGACAGGGTCGTACTGGCTGTTGCATGGAAAATAGACTCTAGGTAGGAAAGAGGAATCAAGACAGCCAGCTGATGAGCTGTGACAGTGACCCTGGCAGGAGATGAGGGCAGCACCCAGAAGGGCAGAAATGCCACTGGATGAGGCGGGGAGACTGCAGGTGGAGCCGGTCTGGAAGGAAAGTTCCAAAATTCCGCTTACATCTTGTCGGAGGCGGCAGTTAAACACCCACGAGGCGATCCTGACCAGCCGGCGGGGAGCGGGAGCTGGGAGTTGAGGACAGGGTTCCGAGGGAGAGAAACCTGTAGGAGAGTCATCAGCGTCTTGAGGCCCTAAGGCTGGAGGAGCTGCCAGGGGCGGAGGGAACAGAGGAGACAGGGCTGCGGGTCGGGGCCCAGGCACCACAGCGTTAGGATGGGCCTGAAGTGGAGACCAGGGGAGAGCCGCTGGGGGTGCGAGGACGCCCAGGAGCGTGTGGGTCCAGGAGGCCGAGGCAGGCGGCGCGATGGGCTCCGTCCACGCCCAGACCCGGCGGGGAAGGTGCAGGTTTGGGGGCCTTGTCCGAGGCAACTGGGGGGATGGCTCATATCAGAAGGTTGACGAGCGCAGTTAGGAGAGAAGTCTCCAAGAGCAAAAACAGACAGCTCTTGTGGAGTTTGCTCTAAAGGGCAGGTGAGATGTGGGGCCGTAGCGAGCAGGGCCTGTGGGGACAAGAGAGGATTTTTTTTTTTTGCATTATAGCTGGTTTACAGATTTCTGTCAGATTTTTCAACTGTACCGCGTGGTGACCCGGTTACATGTACATATATGGATTTGTCACAAGTAATTAGATATAGTTCCCCGTGCAATACAGTTGGAGCTTCTTGCTATTCCATCATTAAAGCAGTAGTTATCCCCATTCCCTCCCACCCCTCCCCCACCCCTCCCCCGCCCCCTTGGCAACCACAAGTCTGTTCCCCAAGTTCGTGCTTTTCTTTTCTGTT
>PVHT021183668.1:2970905-2987958 GCA_004024745.2 Catagonus wagneri | reverse complement strand
TATCTTCTTTGGAGAAATGTCTATTCAGGTCCATTGCCCATTTTTCAATGGGGTTGTTGGCTTTTTTGCAGTTGAGCTGCATCAGTTGTTTATATATTTTAGAGATTAAGCCCTTGTCAGTTGTGTCATTTGAAAAAATTTTCTCCCATTCTGTAAGTTGTCTTTTAGTTTTCTTTTTGGTTTCCCTTGCTGTGCAAAAACTTGTCAGCTTGATTAGGTCCCATTGGTTGATCTTTGCTCTGATTTCTGTTGCTTTGGGAGACTGACCTGAGAAAACATTATTTTAATGAGAGAAGTAGCATCAGCCTGTTGGCTGATGGAGGTGGTGCAGAACAGAGGAGAGCTGGTTGTGCAGGAGAGGGAAGAATGGCTAGGCGGCATCTCTGAGCAGGTGGGAGGGGTTGGGGCTCGTGCCCAGAGGGAGCGGTTGATGCTGGGGGGGCGCTGCTGCCCTGTAGCCGGAGGGCGGGAGGGTGTGTGAGTACAGCCGGGCCCTCTCTGCCCATCGCTTCCGCGTGCTCAGCAGAGAAGGAATCTAGGTTCTTAGTTTAGGGCGAGGGAAGCCGTAAGGCAGTGTTGGAGGTGAGGAAGAAGAGGTGAAGCCACCGCCTCCTGGAGGGGCGAGTGCACAGACTGGGGAAAACGCAGGGTGATTGTGGGCGGCGCTCAGCCCGCTCCTCATTCGGGGCATAAAGTCAGGGTTGGAACAGCTGGTCTGACCCTGTGATGCTCTCCCAGCACGTCCAGCTGGCGCGGTGGGATTTGTGCTGGGCGGAAATTGACCAGATGGGTGTGACTGAACAAGAGCGGGACAGAGGCCCAGAGGGACACACTGGGACGCGCGCGTTCTTACAGTTTGTGGCGATTAAGCTGAGCCAGAAGGAAACAGGGGCCAACAGGGGCACGAGGAAGAGTGAAACATGGGAGGATCCGTGGGCTGTAGGCCTGGCAGGTTTGAAGGATTGTTGTTGACAAACCAGAGGAAATGAGCTGGAAAGATAGGAAGTGGAAATCAGAGAGCAGGGTGCCTGGAACTGAGATTAGGTTCTGGTTGTCATTATCGGTTAATGACGGTCATTACCATGTGGGTGAGGACCCGGGCACGGGGGGAGGGGAGGCGTGGGACTTAGAGGCCAGGCAGTTGGAAAGCGCCTGTGTTGAAATCACGAAGCGCTATGGCAGGAGTGGTGCTGGGGAGAGGAGCCGAAGACAGGAAATGAGCCAGGATGCCGAGAGTCACCGGCGACAGCAGCAGCCAGGAATAGAGGACGAACTAATGGCATCAACTCAAGGCGGGGGGTGGAGGGAGAATGTTCCAGAGCTGCTGCTGAGGAAGAAGGAGGACCCCGCCCCTCCTCCAAGCCCACCACGGGTCTGGGGGCTATGGGAGGAAAGCAGCCTGTCTGAGGGGCTGCCCAGGAAGCAGCATCTTCGGGGAGGTTGGTTTCAGCCGTGCGGGGCTCTCAGCGGTGTTGTGGGTGCAGTTCTGTGCTCTGCAGGCTGGTCAGCAGCAGCCCCGGCCTCTAGAAATATCTCACACACACCAGTCGTAACAGCCAGAAATGTCTCTAACCCTGACGAATGTCTCCTGCCGCTGGGTGAAAAGCACTGCTATATGTACACCACGTTTTGGATTCTCAGCATTTTTGAGATTCATTGTCCGGAGATTTCTTTAATCGAAAGAGTCTAAATATTAAATTGAGGTGCAAACTTTGTCAAGACTCTTGTTCATAACAGAAGTTACAAAAAGCATTAATCGAAGACATGAGGCAGCGTTTCCTTTATTATTTTTAACTGGTGGACTCTGATGCTCTTCTGATTACCAGAACATTGTGAAAGGTGGTATTTAGGAGATTTTCCTTCCCGAATGATACAAAATCTGTATTTTATAAGAGCAAAAATTAGAAATGGGTAAGAAACCCAGAAGTTAAAATTTTAAAAAAGTTTAATTTCTAAAGGAAAACGTAGCAGAATGGCCACCCCAGCACAGCGGAGTAGCTTCCCAGCCCTGGAGCGGGCAGGGGTCCTGGCCAGGCCTGCTGGACCGCGTCAGCCGTCCTCAGGTTTTCTCATGGCCTTGCTCGAGCCCGCCTCCCGATCTCTTTTTACATTTAGGAATAGCTCAGCCCAACTTCACTTTTTTTTAAGAGCTCAAAACACTGGGGTGTCTGGCCCAGTGTTAGGTTTGGCAAAGGGTTGTTGCCGGGGCAGCAAAGAAGTTCCTAGAACAGAAGTTTACCTCGGCGGAGGCAGGGAGGGCGAGGTGGGGACGGAAGCATGACAGAGCACCGGGAAGAGAAAAAGACCCACGCACAGGGCAGTGCGGCCCACGCGTCAGTTAGATGGGAAGAAGGATGCTGAGCTGGGCGCGGGGCGCCAGGCCTGGGGGTACCGACACCCCCCGCCTGTCCCGCAGGGGCGCTAGGCAAGGGCAGCTCCCGTGCAGCAACACGGCGTTTCCATGTAAAAACCCTTTGTAAACGGACAGTACACGTACAGTCCTGTCTAGGGTGGTGGCCTGATTCTGATCAAATACAGCAAAGGCTGATGAAATTTTGAACTGGTAAGAATCTTTGTAGCATTTAGAGGTTGTTTGCAACCACAGTATTTCTTTTGGTCCAGTTTTTGGTGCTCCAGCCTTGACCTTTTTTTTTTTTCTTGGTCTCAGGGTTCAAAAAGGATTCTTCGCTCCAACGAGATCATCCTTCCATCTAGTGGGCTGGTGGAGACAGAGCTGCAGTTGACCTTGTCCCTCCAGGTGAGCACCCGGGCACCGAGGCCGCGTCCAGCCCAGTCCCAGACAGTCCCCCAACCTGGAGACTGTTTTATCTAAGGGCAGCCGCAGCCCAGCGGTTGAAAGTCACCTGGAGCTCCGGCGACCAGCCTGGAGGGCCAGAGCTGTCACTCGGGGGCCGCAGCACGGGCGCCAGGACCCAGGTGGGCTGCTGACAAGGGCAGCCCGCCTCGTTCTTCTTCTCCCTCTCTTGGGACAGGGCTGTTGGCACCACACTGTCCCACCACACTCAGCCCTGTCACCTCTCCTTAGTAACCTACAGCACCCCGCCGCAAGGGGGCCCCTTCCGTCCCATTTGGCCCCCCTATTGCAGCCTCCGTCCCTCCTCCTCCTCCTCACCATCCTCGTACGTCTGTCTCCCGTCGTAACCCCAGTGGTCCAGACCAAAGTCCGCGGACACTGGATCGCCTGCCAAGGATAGAGGCTATTTTCTGAACGCGTGTGGACCACCAAGCAGAGTCAGGCGTCCCCTCCCCATCACCCGCTCGTACAGGCGGGAGACGCTGCAGCAGGAAGGTGGCTCGTCCTCCAGCAGGACCAGACCCACCGAGGCCCCTGTCTCGGATTAACTGTGCTCGGCCCCCGTTTTGTGCTCGGCAGTACCCTCATTTCCTGAAGCGAGACGCCAACAAGCTGCAGATCATGTTGCAGAGGAGAAAGCGTTACAAGAACCGGACCATCCTGGGCTACAAGACCCTGGCCGTGGGGCTCATCAACATGGCAGAGGTGAGAGGACATGGCCTTTCACAGCGCTGGAGACGCCAGCCCGGCCGGTGCTTTGTGCTCTGTTACAGGTTAATTTTCTTACTGGAATTTCAGGACGTGCCTCTTTTTATCCAGTCCTTTCTCCCTCACAAAAAGTTTTTTCTTTAACGTTTAAAAAAACTTCAAACTTGGAGAAAAGTTATTAAGGACAGTGTAAAGAGTCTCCATCTGGGAGTTCCCGTCATGGCGCAGCAGAAACGAATCTGACCAGCATCTATGAGGACGCAGGTTTGATGCCTGGCCTCACTCATTAAGTTTAGGATCCGGCGTTGCCATGAGCTGTGGTGTAGGTCGCACACTCAGCTCAGATCCTGCATTGCTGTGGCTGTGGTGTAGGCCGGTGGCTACAGCTCCGATTAGAACCCTAGCCTGGGAACCTCCATATGCTGTGGGTGTGGCCCTAGAAAAAACAAAAGGACAAAAGAAATGAAATAAAGATAAAGAGTCCCCATCTGCCCTTTGCCCAGATTCCTGTGTTAAGATACCTGCCTACTTATTCTCTCCTTCGGTCCCTGCACGAGGTTCATTTCCTAGAAGGAGGGATACTCGCCCACCCGCCGTGCCAGTCCTGACCTTAGCACTGACCCGGGATCGCCCTCTGACCGTGGTCCCCGCTCAGGTTGTGCCAGCATCGCCATGACGTCCTCTGTGGGCCCAGGGTCTCACCTGGGATGACGGGCAGTCCCTCGCATTCTCCTTGTCTTTCCTGCCCTTGACATTTTTTTTTTCCTTTGTAGGGCTGCACCCACGGCATGTGGAGGTTCTCAGGCTAGGGGTCTAATCGGAGCTACAGCTGCCGGCCTACACCACAGCCACAGCAACGCAGGAGCCAAGCCGCGTCTGCAACCTAGACCACAGCTCACGGCAACGCCGGATCCTTAACCCACTGAGCGAGGCCAGGGATCAAACCCACAACCTCATGGTTCCTAGTCAGATTCGTTTCCGCTGTACCACGTCGGGAACTCCTGCCCTTGACATTTTTTTAAGAGTACAGGCTGGTTACTTTATTGGATGTTCCTCAGTTCAGGTTTGCTGTTTTCTGGAGCTTCCATTTGGGGCAGAATGATCAGAGCAGCAGTGCAGGCAGCACTCCTTTAGTGGAGGCTGATGTTTCGCTTGGGTCACTGAAGGTGGCCTGTGCCAGGACTTCCGATAGAAAGCTAATCAATACATAATTTGTTCTTGCCAATGAAAGAAATATTGTATAGGGAGATGTTTTGAGACACTCTGCTCCTGTCGTCACCAAGTAGTTTTAGCATCTTTTGGTGATTCTTGCCTGAATCAGCTGTTACTGTGATGCTTGCCGAACAGTGACTTTCCAGTCCCTCCGCTCGCTCCTTCGTTTCTCTTAGCCGGCTTTCTGCTGTAAGACGGAGCCTTCCCTTCTTCCCCATTTACCGGTCGATTCCTTCCTGTGTATCAGTTATGAACCTGTGGACCCCTGTTCATCCAGTGGGGTTTCCTGTTTCAGTGGGGTTTAGTCTGCTCTGTCATGACTTACTTTGATGCTCAAATTACCTCGAATTCGGCCAGTGGGAGGCCCCTTGAAGCTGCTTCCTATATCCTTTTTTATACGTCCCAGCAGTCTTTAAATGTTTCCTTCCTTTCTGGTAAAGAAAATTACAGCGTCATCGTGTGCTTTCCCTGACCCAGCCTCAGAACTAATTCTCCCAAGAGCCCTGGTTCCTTTCAGTGGAGAACGGCATTTAGAAGCCAGGGTCTGGGTACTGGGGGTGCTCATTTTCCCAGCCGGGCCGCCCTCACGTCTGCGCCTCTGAGCAGACGAGCCGGAGACGCTCATGTAAACACACGTCCGACCTGCTTCCCCACCCGTGTCTGCCTGACGGACCGTGAGCTCCCCTTCTAGTCGTTTGATTCGGCGGCGCCACGGGGCTGCCTCTAGCCTTTCTTTCTCCTTTTCCTGCTTCCAGCGCCCTCCTCCTCGATACGTTTGCTCGTGCTCTGCCCTGACAAAGGGGAAGAGGAAAGGGGCCACGAGTCAATTTTAAAACTTATTCCTATACTTCCATATGTGAAGCAGAAGAAATTTTGTGGCCGTAATAAAATATGAGGTAGTCCCAGCCCATCTTTGTCCCGCTGGTGTTTTATATCAGAACGAAGGCCCGGGGGGACGGGGGCGGGGGGTGGAGCATCCTGTGTCCCGGGCTGAGTCAGGCCCTTCCTTTTTCTTGTGTACCGTGGGTCCCTTTCCTCACTGCCAGGCACAGGTGAGCCCCGTCTCAGGTTCCACCGCCCCCCACCCCCAGCCTAGAGAACTGGTTTCTCTGTGAAGGACTTTAACGGAAGTGCAGTCCTAGAGACGAGCAGTCAGTTTCAGTCTCAGCCTTGATTTTTACCTCTCAGCACAAGTGCCTGACGCACAGCTGGCACTTCTGGAGGTGGTTTTAAAGTAAGACCAAAGCAGAGCTTCCTGGTGGCACAGTGGGTTAAAGATCCGGCATTGTCACCACTGCGGCTCTGGCCACAGCTGGGGTGCAGGTTTTATCCCTGGCCTGGGAGCTTCTGTATGCCGCGGGCATGGCCCGGAATAACTAAATAAATAAGACGGAAGGCAGTAGGAGAGCAGTGGGCATGAATCTGGAAGACAGGACAGCAATGTGCCGGCAGAACACTTGGCGCGCACACCTGCCGTGGCGCTCTCCGCAGCGAGGTGTTTCCCTGCCGCCCTGTGCCCGCAGGTGATGCAGCACCCGAACGAGGGCGCCCTGGTGCTCGGCCTGCACAGCAACGTGAAGGACGTGTCCGTGCCCGTGGCGGAAATAAAGATCTACTCCCTGTCCAGCCAGCCCATTGACCACGAGGGGATCAAGTCCAAGCTGTCCGGTAGGGTGTGCGCAGCCGCTGTGAGCCCTGCCGGTCAGGAAGGCGCCCGTCCCCTGGCCTCGCTTCCTAGGAGAGGGAGCTGAGAGACCCCCGAACATAAAAGGTGGCAGCCGAGCCCCCCCCCAGCCCCGCCAGCCATGGTTCCCCCGAGGGGAGCGCGATCGCAGCCGGTAGAAGCCTCTTAGGCCAGATCCTCCCGCGGTGCGGTTATCCCACTAAGGCGTCTGTTTCCAGACCGTTCTCCTGACATTGACAACTACTCCGAGGAAGAGGAGGAGAGTTTCTCGTCGGAACAGGAAGGCAGCGACGACCCACTGCACGGGCAGGTAACTCCCCCCGCCGCCCCTCACCTAAAGCGTCCGAGGAGCAGCCCCGGCCGCTGCTGGCGTCCCCGCCTCACTCCGCCCCGGCCCCCAGGACCTGTTCTACGAAGACGAGGACCTGCGGAAAGTCAAGAAGACCCGGAGGAAACTGACCTCAACCTCGGCCATCACCAGGGTGAGCCTCAGCCGTCCAGGGAATGTTTCAGCCGAGCCTTTCAGTCTGGGGGCGCAGGTTGGGAGGGGAGCGTTCCCGGGACGTCTCAACACCTGCGCGGGCCTCCCCCAGCGCCTCCGCCGCCGTGTCAAGCGCCGCCGCTGCAAAGAACCAGCGTTCCTGATGGGAGCACGTTACACCCTTAAGCTTCCCTTAGGATGGAGGAGAGGTGGAGGAGCTTGTTTAGCTTCGGAACGGGCGCTTCCTCGGGGAGCAGAGCGCCCAGACCCCGCCTCCCCTCTCCCGGCGCGCTCTTGGGGTCAGGCGCTGCCCGCTGCGCAGGTGGCGCTGTTCTCCCGGAGAGTGGCTTCTGTGGAATTTAGGCAAAAAATAATAGAGCGGTGCCTGGAGCCGTGGTCTTGCCGCGGCTTCAGAGCGTTCGGGGTGGTGCCCGCCTGCATGGACCCATAACCCTAGAGATCAGATGCCTTTGGAGTTTATCTCCTGCCTGAGATTTCCTCGGGAGTCTCTACTTTGGGTGGAATTAGAGTCCTGGACTGAGAAGCTTAATACCTGAATTTCTAGGTGAACTTTGACCTGTTCTGGAGTTCCTGTGCCAAAGCAGGGGAGGGTCAAAGGTGCCGGGAGCTCTTTGGAAGAGAAGGTCACGGGTCCGTTCCCGCCCCCCCGCCCGAGGCATCCTGACCTTCCCTAGTGCCCAGCGAGCCGGGGGAACACAACCTCCTGGACGTGCTGTACCTGAGCCCGGAAACACGCTGCCCTCCCCAGGCGACCCCAAGTGCCCGGGCGTAAATGTAAATCCTCAGTGCTGGCACCTCCACTTCCCCTGGACATGAGGAGAGCGAGCCAACTGCTTCCCTGTCCTCGGGCGTCAATGGACCAGGCCCGTCTCAGCCTCAGGCTCCACCCTGTGCTCGGTGCTGGGAGAGGCTGGAAGGGTCTTTCTCCTGCCGCGGAACCACAGGAGGCCCCACTTTGTTCCCATGGGCGCCCCCGGGGCCCGTACAGCTCCTCGTCCGTGGTCTCCGCACAGCCTCACCCGGATTTATGCCCGGGGTTCAGCCCTCCTTTGGTGTTCACGCCCCGAAAGGCTTATTCGTTGTAACCGCAGGCCCTTTCGGGTCGGCTTTTGGAGAGCCCTTCGGAGAGTCCGTGGCTGTTCGTGCCTTCCTCCCTCCCTGCCCAGAGCGCCGTGTCTCCGCGGCTGCGGGCTCACGCCCTTCCCGCCTTTTGGAGCCCCCTTTCTTGAAGGCCTCGCTCTGTCTCCCCCCACGAGTTAGTCCCTTCTTTGCCCAGGGGCTGAGAGCCCTTCCGCGAGTCGCTAGTCCCTGGCTTGGAGACGAGAGAGAGATGCGGAAGGTCCAGCCCGAGCTGTCCCGGAGCTCAGCGTCTAGTGACCACAACCCAGCAGAGCAGGCGCCAGGCGGGGGAGCTGTGTGTCAGGGGCAGCGACACAGCCAAGGGGGGGGTGGCCGGCTCTGAGCAGGGGGCCTCACGGGCCGGATGCCGAGAGATGGGCTCCAGGAGCAAACAGCACCTCACTTGGGGCATAACGGGGTTGGCTTTGGGAACGGGAGGGGGGCCGGCGTTGGTAGGAGGCTGTCGTGGTCCCAGAGGGATGCGAGCAGGAGCGTGGAAGAGGCGGGAGGTAGGAGGCAGCGCACCCGGACTGGGGTTTGGAGAGGGCTCCGGGTTCCAACTTGGTGACCCGGTAACCGGGCGAGCGAGCGAGTTCGCAGAGAGGAGGGGGAGCTCCGTGTTGGAAGCGTCGAGTGTGCAGCGCCTGTGCAGACGGGTGGACGTCACCAGTGGGCAGAGGCTCTGCAGGACCAGAGGAAGGGGTGAGGGGGTGCTCGCGGGGTGTCCTCGGGGTCGAGGCTGCCTTCCCGCCGCCGCGCCCCCGGTTCTTTACGGAGTGGGCCCCCATCGGCGAGCGCCGTCCGCAGTGTGTGCTGTTTGAGCCTGTTGTGCAATTTGTCCCTGCAGCAACCTAACATCAAACAGAAGTTCGTGGCCCTGCTGAAGCGGTTTAAAGTTTCAGACGAGGTATGACCCCTGACCCCCGAGCTGGGTGGTGAGTAGAATTCCCCGAGTTTCACCCTCGTTCCGGGGCCACGTTCTGTGTGGTGCTGGGAGTCGGGAGTCCAGGACGCCCAAGTGCGAAGGTAGCTAACAGAGGGCTTCATACTATTTAGAAAGATTTACACGTGGTACCCAAGGCTTCCGTATTCGGAGGAAGGGAGCACGGTTATACCCACCCACTGGCTAATGCCAAGCCCGGGCTTGGTGGGGGCGGGGGGACTCAGTCACAGATCCGGCTACAGTTGTTTGGTCCCCCGTACACACACACCGCAAAGAAGCATCGTGAGCGGAAGTCTTCTAGGTGGGACCGACGTCCTGGGTATCAGGCATTGGCCGCTGAGAAGCAGGGTCTTCCTGGGCTCTGGGCCTGGTGCCAGTGTTCACGGCTCTCTTCCCAGAGGACTGAAAGAAGGATGGAGATAACAGTTGTTGAGAGATCTTTGTGCCCCAGGGCAGTGGCGGAGGGCTGGAGCCCCAGGCCTCAGGGCTTTCTCACTTCCATTCCTTGGGAGAAGCTCAGCTGCCCTCCCGCTTCTCCTCCTGACACCAGGTCCCAGTGGGGAGCGCCACGGGGGGGCGCTGAGAGGGGCAGGTGGCCTCCCGTGTCCTTGATGTCAGGACTGGTCCCAGCAAGGACACCAGGACTACCCTGATGGGCAAGCTGAGGCCTGTCCCAAGGAGACTGGGGCGGGGACAGCGGTGCCTGGCTGGGAGGAGGGCGTTGCATGTGCGCCGCGTCCTTAATGGGGTAGCCCCAAACCCAGAACTCCCTCCACACCCCCACAGGTGGGTTTTGGGCTGGAACATGTGTCCCGGGAACAGATACGGGAAGTGGAAGAGGACTTGGACGAGCTCTATGACAGTCTGGAAATGTACAACCCCAGCGACAGTGGCCCCGAGATGGAGGAGACGGAGAGCATCCTTAGCACACCGAAGCCCAAGCTCAAGTGAGGCGCCCGCACCTCCCCCTCCCCCATCACGCTGTCCCCCGCACCTCCCCCTCCCCCATTGCACCGTCTCCCCGCACGTCCCCTCCTGGGCCATCACAGTCTCCTAGACCCCTCCTGTCACCAGGGAGTCCTGGTTCCTCACCCCCGCCGAACCTCCAGCTGTGGGAATAAAGGGCATGGTTTTAGCGCCGGGCTGACAGAGGCCCCGATGGGACTCGGCTGAAGTCCTTCGGGCCAGCCCGACCTGTCCAGCCTCTGCGGTGTCCTTCCTCACCCACACCCCTGAAGCCCAGGTCGTCGATCTTTCTTGAACACCGACTCTACCCAGCTGTCCACGGGCTGCTGTTCTGGGCCCTGGCGGCCGCTGACCGGGCTGTGCTTCTTTGCCACAGGCCGTTCTTCGAGGGGATGTCGCAGTCCAGCTCCCAGACGGAGATCGGCAGCCTCAACAGCAAGGGCAGCCTCGGCAAGGACACCACCAGCCCCGTGAGCGAGACCGGTGCCCGTGGGGGTGGGGACGGGACTGGGGGGCAGTTGGGGCTTAGCACTCTGGGCCCTCTGCTCTGGGCTCATTTAGGACCTACAGGCCATCTCCTTTCAACCTCAGCTGTCTTCATCTCAGTCCCGACTGGGAGCTTCATGCTCTGACGCCCTTGCTGTGTCTGGGTGGGTGTTCTTTTTGGTCTGTTCCCGCCGTGACGTGGAGTCTTCCCTCCCAGGACACACAGTGCCTCAAAACCTCGCTCAGTGCCCCTCGCTGAGCACCGGGAGTAGCTGGGAGTGTGGTATCCGGCCAGGGGTAGTGGTTCTGCATCCAGGCCGGGGAAAGGGGCAGGGGAGGGGCCCGAAGCCCACAAGGTCGGCTCAGGAGAAATTACACAGGCTTCGTTCAGAACAGGAGCAGGGCCCTCAAAGAACTTAGAAGTCACTGGGCAGGTTTCCATGCTGCCTGGTGAGCCAGCGGGGAAAGGCGCTGTCTGTTGCCCCCCACCCTGAGAAGCAGCACCCCTCCACCCGGGGGCCGCTCTGTCCCCACTTGGGAAGGCGCTCCCCAGCCGTGGAGCAGAGACAGCAGCCGGGCTGATGCTGTGCCTGCCTCGGGCCCCAGGAAGCTGTCCTTCCCCTTGTTTACGACCAAAGCGCATTTCAGTGCAGTTTACCAGTTTGCTGTTGAAAGCCCAATGTCTTATCTGTAGATCAAAGAAACTGAATCCTTTAAGTCCTCCTGCTCTTGCTGCTTAACAGAGAGAATACAGAACTCACCCTGCAAATAGGTTTTAACTGAGGAAATGACGTGAAACCTGTGAGGCCCACCATCCCCTGAATTCAAAGCCCTGTTTCTGGAAGAACTGCTTAAGTGTCCAGAACCGTCCGTTCAGGGGCTGCCTTACTGCCTGATGCCACCAGGTGGCGCCGTCTTCCACCTTATCCCTCTGCCCGCTGGAAGCGTGGTGGGCACGGTTTAGCTCTAGGACAGCGGCACCACGTGGCCATGGCGGGTAATGTGGGATGGAAAGCCAGCCCACGCTGAGAATCCCTCCTTAGAGAAACCTCAGAAGTTGTGGTGTAGCGGGTTAAGGTTCCAGCAGTACTACTGCCTCAGCTGGGTCGCTGCTGGGCCATGGGTTCGATCCCTGGCCCAGGAACTTCCGCATGCTGCAGGTACAGCCAAAAACACACAAACAAACAAACAAAAAAAGGCAGAGAAACTTCAGGCCTGCCACTTGCAGACCCTGCCCTCTCAGCCTTTCCAGCCCAGGTTCATGTGCTCTGGAGCCGAGGAGGCCTCACATGACGAGCTATGTTTAGGAGGTGGCTATGGCTGCCCCTTCTCACGGGGGGCTGCACAGAGGCCCTGCCAAATTGCCACTGTCCACATGGCCAGATCACTGGCCCCTGGAGTCAGATTCCATATTAAATATAAATATAAGCGATGACTCTTCTAGACAGAAACCTGGGACCTGGCCAGCAGGACTGTCTTACGACGTCCTGGGAGTGCAGAACAAGGCTCTGCTAACACAATGCAGTCAAACGGCGAACTGGATGATGCTCTAGAAGCACTAAGCATGGCCCCTGACGTATGGCGAACGCTCAGTAAGTGTTAGGGATCACTGCGGTTAAATCAGTAAGAGAAACAATTTTATACTAATGAAGCCGTGTGTGATAGAATTTGTAGGTTCCACTCGTAGTCTCCGTTGCACGCCTCACAAAATTTAAAAGGAAAAATCACCTTAATGCTCTGAGCCACAATTTGTAAGGAAAAGCCGTTGGCGTGGGAGACCCGTCAGCCCCCAGGTTAGCTGAGTGTCCATGTCTACGGCGTGACGCCTGGGGCAGGGCGGGGCTGTGTGGGGGCCCCGTCGCTCCGGGCTGTGTGATCCGGTCCGTTCCCAGGCCTTCGTGTCCTCGTCTACAAATTGCACGTTAAGAGGACACGCCTTACGAGGCAGTGGGAAGATCCAGTGGGAGGACGCGGCGCACACGCGGCCTGGCGGGTGACTGATAGCTGGGGAGTGTGCAGTAAGTGTCGGCCGCTTGGCCAAAGTCACTGTTATTCCAGGTCTCAACTCCCGAAATCGATAGACTCAAGATGTCTTTTTTAGTGTGTCCTTCAAATCCCAGTTCCCTTGGCCAGATTTCAGACTTTGCTGGTTCTCCGTGATATTTCTATTTTGAAGAGCCCCATATGCCCGGCTGTGGGTGTGGAACTTTGGAATCCTTTAGTACGAAAGTCACTTTGGGAACTGCAGAGCGAGGCTGTGCTCTGACACAGAGCGCTTCAAAACGTAGCGGGAGAACAGGCTGAGGCGCTCGGTCTGTAGGCAGGCGGGCACACGCTGCCCAGCTTTGGCCTCTCTTCCCTGGTTTCCTAGCATCGTCGCTCACTTATTTTTCTTAATCTTCTTTTTTGTGCCCCACATTTCAGAGGATTCAGTTTAGGGATTTCTGCTTATACAACTTATTGCAGTCATTGAGTTTCCCCAAGGCCCGAGCCCACTCCTTGAGCTGATAGCGGCAGGCCCTGTCAGTGCTCCCGCTGGGGCGGCCGAGAGATACAGACTCTCTCCCGTGCGATGCTCAGAGCGGCTAATTCCATAGCACCATGAATAAGGGCACCTGAGCCCAGTACCCCTGGAAGCGCGAGCCTGACGCATGACGCTGCTCTGCCCACCCCCGGACACACACACACAGGCGTGCCGTCCCGGGCACAGGGCTTCAGGCCGCCGGCCTCTGCCTCGGTGCCACACCATTAGACAGACCCAGCTACTGCACTGCCGGGGTCAGAAAAGCCCGAAGTACTAGTAGGAGCAGGAATAGGAGCTTGGAAAATCGGGAGTTTGCTCCTAGCGGGAGTGACAAACATCCAGAAGAGTCAGTAGACAGCGCCCTCCACCCCCAAGCCAGGCTAGAGGTCGCAGCAGGTGTCCCAGCTGTGCCATGAACCAGTGGGCTTGAGGGCAGGGCACGCCCTCTGAAAAACCTCCCAGCAGGGTGGTGTCAGCGCCCAAAATCTTCCGCGTGTGTGTAAGTCATTTGTCATCCTGAGATCCAAGTTGAGTGAAATCGTCTTCAGCCTCAAGTCTGACCGAGGGTTCTCCACGCTCCCAGACCTCGTTCACACCTAGTGTCTGTATAGACGGCGTGTAAGTGAACTAGCTGCGCGGTCTGGAGGCAGCTTGTTGTGCGCGGCTCTGAGCAGGACCGTCTCACACCCTGGGGCCGCGGCCTCCGGTCGAAGTGTGCCCGGTTAGCCCTGCACGTGGCCCAGCAGCGGTCCTCAGCCCAGGGTGACTCTGCCTGGCAAGGGCTGGAGACGTTTTCGGTTGGGGGGAGGGCGCAGCTAGGGGATAAAGGGGCTGCGGCTGGGGTGTGGTGGGGAGGGGCAAGGATGCTGCTCAGATCTGCACGGGCCGCCCCACAGCGAGGGAGGACCCGCCCGTGTCAGTGGTGCGCCAGTGGAGACACCCGGGTTCAGCCCGGGCCCCGGGGCCCTGCTTTGTGATCCTTTTCCTCAGTTTGCAGAGCGACGCCTTGAGCTCGTTAGGCTGATGTTTCATTTTCTCAGATCAGGGGCTTTGGGTCATCAGGGGCAAGTGGGACGTCCTTGATCCTCTCTGACTCCCAGGTTGTTCCCAAGAACCAGAGACCCACTGAGGCCTGGATCTAAGATGCACAACCCGCAGCTCCTTAAGATTTTGACATTGGTGTCTGAACAGCCTGAAGCGATATTAGCAAGTGTGAAAAAATCTGGCTCTGTATCTGTATTTGCAAAGTAAATTTTTAATATGAGAAACTCTGATAAGAGCTGGGGACAAAAGGAGAATTATTTCACACCAAAAGACAATGTATTCTGTTGGAGGGCTTTCCAGATGTTTCTGCCGAGCAAAAAGCATTTGGCTACCTTGGGTGTCTTTAGTCTCAAAATCAAAGGCCTGAACTCTGCTCCCTTCTTCTCAGCAACTCTGACACCCATGTGCCCCCCACCCCCCGCAACCCCCGGGCAAGGGTGTTGACCAAATCCAGGGTCAGGGCACAGAGGCCCCACAGCCAGGCCTTCTGAGCGCTGAACTTCCCTTCCCTGGTGACACCTTGTGAGAGTCAGAATTTCTGGCTTCCAGCTCTCACTGTGTTACTGATTTAGTGATGACAAAAGACCTGACCTTTCCGAAGCTCAGTTTTCACAAAAATATACTCCTTATAAGGTGTGAGTCCCAAAGATTATATGTGGTCTTCAGATGCAGTGCAAGTACTTTAAGCTTCCAACAGACCTAGGAAACAAGTCAGAGTGGTGGTTATTTGGATTGGTGATGACTAATTTTTATAATTTTTGCAGATGGAATTGGCTGCTCTAGAAAAAGTCAAATCTGCTTGGATTAAAAATCAAGATGACAGCTTGACTGAAACAGACACGCTGGTATGTGTGGTTCAGTCTCCTCTTTCAGTGGTTTAAAACAGTTTTTTGTACCTTGAGAAATAAAGGCAGGAAGCGCCTCACGGCCACCGTGAAATTTTGGCCGCGACCTGTGGTCTTGTGGACGCCTGGTTCCCTCCTGAAAACGGTACCCAGGGACATAAGGCTCTTCCCCAAACTGGCACACTGGACACGACCCTTTAACCAGATCTGATCAAATGCTAATCTGGATAATTCCTCGTGATCCATCCCCTTCACTTACTTCTCCTGAGAGATGATGGGGACCCGGATCTTCCCCCGAGAAACCATCCCTCCTCCACCCTGGCCCGTCCGCTGGCCACACAGCCCTGAGCTTTACCTGCCCGCGTGAGCACTAGTCCACCGCTTCCTGTAAGAAGTGTTGGCGCTGCTCACCGGTGCCCGGGCGGTGGCTGGGGCGCCCGATTTAATTACACACGGACTGAATCCCACACACGTCTGCTGAGCACCTGTGTGCTGGGCTCTGGGGGTGCAGAAAGGAGAAGAGCGCGGAGCAACCTCAGGAGGAAAGCCAGCTGGGCACAGCTGGTGCAGGGCCCCAGGGGGGCCCAGCAAGGACGGAGCAAGTCACGGGGGCGAGGGGGGGCTCCAACCTGGGCCTCGAAGGTGACACCAAAGTTCATCCAACGGCAGCAGCACCAGCGGGTTCGGGGAGCAGAGAATTTGCCCAGATACCATCTGGCGGTGCCCGTGCAGCAGGTCCACGGTGAGAGCTGCCGGTGGAATGGAGTCCGAGGGAGAATTTGTTCAGGCCTCTGTCTCCGGAGTAAATGCTGCAGAGTGAATCCCGGAGTAAAAACCTTATAGGCCCAGCTCACCTGCCGTCCAAGGAGCCCGTCCTCCACCCCATCCCTTTGGTCTGTTCCGCATCCCTCCCTGAGCGAAATACTCTCCTTCCCGCCGAGAAGCCGGATCCCCCGCCCAGGCGCGGGGCTGACGCAAAGGAAGGGGAACGGGACGGACTGAATGGTGGGAGCCGGCCCGGGCGGAGGGTGCCCTCGGTCAGATGAAACAGTCTTGGGGGCCGGGAGGAGTTTCAGAACCGCGTGTTTCCTAGACCAGGGAGCCAGGGGCCGACCCTGTCGGGACGGTGGGCCCTGGCAGGGGTGCCCGTGGCCACTGAGCAGTAACCCTCGTGCGTCCTTTCCTCTGTGGCAGGAAATCACGGACCAGGACATGTTCGGAGACACAAGCACAAGTCTGGTCGTGCCCGAGAAAGTCAAGACGCCCATGAAGTCCAGCAAAACGGAGCTGCAGGGCCCCGCCTCTCCCAGGTGCTCAGGGCTGGAGGGCGCGCTGGCCTCGGCAGGAGGGCCTTTCCGGTCCGGGGCCGCTTAACCACCCGCCTCCTCCCTCGTCCCCGGCAGCAGAGCGGACGGGGTGCACACCCCCCGGCAGAAGAGGAGCACGCCCCTGAAGGAGCGGCAGCTGTCCAAGCCCCTGAGCGAGAGGACCAACAGCTCAGACAGCGAGCGGTCCCCGGACCTGGGCCACAGCGCGCAGGTACCCGGTCCCCGCTTCGGTGGAGGGGAGGGGGGACAGTGATGTGACGTCGTGAAGACGGACCTCCGCAGAGATGCCCGGCGTGCTTGGCAGTGTTACCGTGGAGCTGGGTTTGCGGGGAGCCGGCGGCAGGCCCGTACCTTCCGGCTGGTCCTGCTGCCATCAGGCTTTAGTCCAGACTGCGCGGCCACAGCGGTTCTGGGGTCAGCAGCCGCGGGCTCTCCCTGGACATGCCTGGGTTCCGGCGCCTTTAGCGCTGCTGTGGGCCGGCTCCGCTGATTCAAGCTGGCACATCAACCGCATTAAGACGGGGCTGATTGAAAGACCTAGGACGGGGCTGGAGCAGACCCTGCTCAGAGCGAGGGCTCTCCCACCTGCCGCCTCTCAGAGCCCCGCTCCTCCGGAGTCAACCTGCTAAATCTCCTTGGGCGGGGAGCTGGTGTCAGCCTGGCTTCCTGAGCTGGCGCTACTGTAGCTGAAAATGAACCTGAGACTAGAATAGCCGGGTGCCTGGGGCGAGGCATTGTCCTTCTTGTTAATCACGGTTCCTGAAATACCTTTTGTTCCCCACACGGCTGCTCCTTGCCGCTCTCATTAGTCCTCTCCCGCTGTCGTCCTCGTCCTCGTTTTCAGCCCTGAGAGCACCTGCTGGCGTCCCCTCCCCCT
>PVHT021183668.1:2805522-2969905 GCA_004024745.2 Catagonus wagneri | reverse complement strand
CCCGTCCTGCTCCATCGCCAGCATGGCGGGGCTTTGCTCTCTGTGCACCGGCCTGTGCTCTGAGGCCTCTCTGCCTGTTCGTTCCTGTTTTTTTTTTTTAGGGCCACACCTGCAGCATCTGGAAGTTCCCAGGCCAGGGGTCGAATCGGAGCTGTAGCCTCCGGCCTACACCACAGCCACAGCAACGCAGGATCCAAGCCACGTCTGCAACCTACACCACAGCTCACGGCAACGCCGGATCCTTAACCCACTGAGCAAGGCCAGAGATCGAACTTTCATCCTCATGGGTGCTAGTCAGATTCGTTAACTGCTGAGCCACGATGGGAACTCTCTCTCTCTGCCTGTTCTTTATTGGCCTCCTTCCCGCTGTGCTCTGGCCGGGGGATACTGGATCCCTGCACAAATGCCCGTAGCCTGCCTCTCAAGACCCCTGCTCCGGGATTCTCAGCCCGCTGGTCCACCCGCCCCAGCCTTAGGCTCCCTGGGACCTGCCCAGTGACACTTCTGTCCCTGCAGATTCCCAGGAAGGTGGTGTATGACCAGCTGAACCAGATCCTGGTGTCGGATGCTGCCCTCCCGGAAAACGTCATCCTTGTCAATACCACCGACTGGCAGGGCCAGGTGAAGCCCCGAGTCGCACACTGGGGGGACTCTGGGGAGCGAGCCCGAGGGTGCGGGTGTGAAAGGCAGCCGTTGGGCATAGGAAGAGGCGCCCATCTCAGGCCTCTCCCGCCCTGAGCTAAGCCCGTAGCTCTGGGCTCCGGTCCCAGTTCTGTCATTCTCCAGCTGCCGCGGCTTCAGTCACCCACTTTCTGCACCTCAGTTTCCTCGCTGTACAAAAGCAGGCATATTACCCGTCATGCTTCCTTCCCGGCCCGGTCACACGTGTCGGGTGGCACAAGGGAAGGGAGGCACCTCAGGAGAACAGAGTGCTGTAAGATGCCAGAGGTGCCCTATTTCCTCAAAGCCAGTTCAGAAGGGGCAGAGCAGCAGAGCCACCTGGCCCGCTGCTCCCCGGCCCCCGCCCCCGGCAGGTCCCGCTGCCACCTGGCATGCAGGCTCGAGGCTAAGGTTTCCTGGGTCTCCCCACATTTCCTAGTCAGCCGTCTACGCGGAGCTGCTGGGACCCAGACCTTCTCCCGGCTGTGGTCTGAGCGGCAGGATGGGGCCCTGCAGCTTGGCCGGCTTGCCCGCAGGGTCCCTGCTGCGTGGCCTCACCTGTGCCCCCCCCACTACAGTACGTGGCGGAGCTGCTCCAGGACCAGCGGAAGCCTGTCGTGTGCACCTGCTCCACGGTGGAGGTCCAGGCTGTGCTGTCCGCCCTGCTCACCCGTATCCAGCGCTAGTAAGGGCTCGGCTTTGACCTCATCCTCCTGTCCCTGATTTCCAAGCACTGCCGCGACCTCCCGGTCTCATCAGACCAAGAATTCACAGTCGGTACCTCGTCGGGCAGCCGTGGGCCGTGGTGCCTGATGCCCCTGCCGGCCCCAGAGGGTCGGGGGTGAAATGGCCCCTGCCTGCCTCTGCCTGCCTCCCGCCGCCCCTTGGCTTAGCTCGTCTTCGTCTAAAATCCATGACGGAGAAGGCCGGGCAGAGAGAGCCGTTTACTCCCATCCTTCTAACTCCGGCGTCGGGGCTTTCCCTCCCGGGCCAGCCCCCCGCTGCCGAGTTGCCTCCGTCCCCTTCCGTCTAGACACCCCCGTGTCCCTAGACCCCGGGCTTCTGTCTGGCTCGGAGAGCACGGTGGCTTATGGCCTCTCCGTTTTGTTTTGCTTATTGGTTTGTTTCTCCCCCGCGGCCGTCTGAGCTTGGGGCCTTCCTTCGAGCGGATCGCTGGCCCCCTGACCGTGGCCGCACCTCTCGCTTGCTCCCCAGCTGCAACTGCAACTCCTCCATGCCGAGGCCGGTGAAGGTGGCGGCGGTGGGCGGCCAGAGCTACCTGAGCTCCATCCTCCGGTTCTTCGTCAAGTCGCTGGCCAGCAAGACCTCCGACTGGCTGGGCTATATGCGCTTCCTGATCGTTCCCCTCGGTAAAGACAAGCGGGCGGGTGGCGCTGGGTCCTCGGAAGGGACGGGCAGGGAGACCCACGGCCAGGGCCATCGCCCACCCGCCGACCAGCGCAGCCTCTCTGGTTTCCGTCTACCAGGCTCTCACCCGGTGGCCAAATACTTGGGCTCCGTCGACAGCAGGTACAGCAGTACCTTCCTTGATTCCGGCTGGAGAGATCTGTTCAGTCGCTCGGAGCCCCCGGTGTCAGGTAACGGCCCCTCATCAGAACACGGCCTGATTCCCCGGAGCCGGCTGGGCTGCGGGCTGGAGCCGGGCCCTGCGGCTCACCCTCCCCGTCGCTCTGCACCTTACTTTTTCAGGCTTTATTCAGAGGAGGCCCATTAATGCAGCCTCCGCCCTGGATGTGTTCTGTCCCTGCCTTTTGCTCCACACACCTAGAAATAAGGAGGGCTGCGGGGCGGGGGGCCGGTGGCAGGAAACGTCTAGTCACAGAGACCACGTGTATGAAGCAGAGTAGCTCCTGTGAGTCTGTTGATGAGCGAATAACTCCATCCACGTCTCGTCCTAAAATACGGAGCAAAGGCGGCAGGGGCAAGAGCGAGCCCGGGCCCCACGAGGCCGAGAGCTGGCGAGCGCTTCCAGGGCCTTGCGGGGCCGAGGCGGGGCGAGGCGGAGCGTGGGGGCAGAGGGGCTGCGGGTGGTACCCGGGCCGCGTGTCGCGCCTGGGAGGAGCAGGACGGCGAACACAGAGCTCCGCTTAGTGATGCCTGAGAGTCAGACCAGCGGGTCTTAGGAGCCTGTCCCTGCCTCAGCCCCTCCGGCCTCCTGACAGGCCTCAAAAAGGGGGCGCTCTAAGAGGGTTTTCAGAGTCGCCTGCTGAAACCCGTCGGCATCTTCCTTTGGCCTTTCTGCAGAGCAACTGGACGTGGTGGGGCGGGTCATGCAGTATGTGAACGGGGCGGGCGTGACGCACCAGCTTCCTGTGGCTGAAGCCATGCTGACCTGCAGGCACAAGTTGTAAGTTCGAGGGGTTTCTTAAGAGCCGGTCGGTAGGGCTAGCTACACCCTGGCTTTTCTTTGCTTTTTTACACCTCCCTTCCCCCTCCTCCTCCTCTCCCTTCCTAGGCACCCAAGGGACTAGGAGAGACAGTGCTTTTCGGTGCCCCCCACGCGGGCCTCCCCTGCCCCGCCGCGTGGGCGCCCCTCAGCACAGACATGGGAGCCGGGGTGGAGTGTGCAGAATCGGGTCTTTTGCCTCCATTGGTGGCGTGATGGGACATCAGGTGGTGTCTGGACTCCCTTAAGCCACAGTAAACAGTAAACTACAGAAAGCTTGTGTCCCCAGCTCTCCACACAGTCTCACCCGCCGACTGTAAAGCTCTCCTGTCTCTCCCCACAGCCCCGATGAAGACTCGTACCAGAAGTTTATCCCCTTCATTGGCGTGAGTACTGACACCCCATCCTCTGTACATACACCCCCCCCATCTTCCTGGCCTTCCTGTCCCCCCCACACACACACGACTCATCTAGACAGAGGCAGTTTTGCCCCCAGGGGACATCTGGTGATGTCTGGAGACATTTTTGGTTGTCACAGCCGGGAGCGGGGGCGCTACCAGCATCTGGCATCTATCTGGTGGCAGCCAGAGATGCCGCTAACTGTCCTGCAGGGCGCCGGCCAGGCCCCAGACGGGGGGCGACCCAGCCCCGAGTGTCAGCACTGCCCAGGCGGGGAAGCACCGGGCTGGACCAGGTGCCCGGCTCTTCCTTCCAGTGTCCTTTCCCGAATCAGGGGCCGTCCCCGGGTCGCCACCTGTTACACCAGGTCCTAAACCTGGTGCCTCGGCCCCGGGGGTGATGCCCAGGGCGTTGGTTCCACAGGCTTTGGGGAAAAGCAAGTTGCCTCGGTGATAACAATAATTACAGCAGGAATTGGCATGGCACTGTAAATCAACTATGCTTTAATTTTTAAAAATATCAGAAAGGGAGGGAGTTCCCATTGTGGCTCAGTGGAAGCGAACCCGACCAGTATCCATGGCTTAGGCCAGAAGCTGTAGCTCCAATTCAGCCCCTAGCTGGGAGCATCCATAAGTCTCAGGTACGGCCCTAAAAAGCAAAGAAAGGAAAGAAAAGAAAGGAAATAACGGAAGCTCCTGCTGTGATGCAGCGGGGGCAGCGGCATCTTGGGAGCCCTGGGACCCAGCCTGGCACAGTGGGTGAAGGATCCGGCGTTGCTGCAGCTGCAGCTTAGGTTGTTTGCAACTCAGATCTGAGCCCAGCCTGGGGACACCATATGCCACAGGGCAGCCAAAAATTGGGGCGGGGGGGGGCGGATAATGATGGATGATATTCCAAAGTCGGAGAAATCGGCATCTGTGTCTTCAGAGTCAGATGGAGCAGCGAGAGGAAGGGGCCCTTCTCCCCTCCCGTCTAGTCGGGGGAGAGTCTCTGCTCAAGTGGGTTTTAAAAATGAAGGGACAACCTCTTGGGTGTCTCTGGTGTCGGGTGGCCCCAGCCTCTGTTTCGTTTGGCAGTGGCCAGGCCACAGGCAGAGGCCCGCCCAGAGGGGACAGAGCTGACCGCTTAGGAGCAGAGCGCGAAATAGAAGCATGGCAGAAAACTCAGATTTCCGCTCATGCGACGACGGGATTTCTCGTCCAGATCTGCTGTGTCTTTTTCCCACAGTCTCCTTGGCGACCCCCGCCAGCTCCCACGTCCTGTTCTCTGCTTGCCCCAGATTATGGCGTCTCCTGAGTGATCTCGGGAGATGCTTGGAGCCTGGGAGGTTTGGTAGCCCCGTCTCGTGCCTTGTAAAGCCTTGCGCCTGGCTGGCCCCTGTCAGCCGCTGGGGCTGCTCCCAGAGCCGCGCTGGAGGCTCCGGACCGCGGCCTGTAGCCTGGGCTGGCGGCACAACCCACATCTTGCGGAGCTCTGGGGTCTTCGCGGAGCTCTGGGTCCCTGCCTCCCAGCAAGAGAGAGAAAAAATTAAAGGTTCAAACAAACAAAGGAGCTGGCAGCCTCGTGTTCCGCAGAGGAACAAGGGGAGAGGACGGTCCTGTCCATGAAGTTCAGCATATCGTGTTATGGGAATTAAAATAAGAATGTGTAAAGAACTAGGGACAAGGTTCCACGAATGCCAGCAACGTGCTCTGATCAGCCTCAAGGGAACCGTCCGCGTGTGCTCCACGCCAGTCCCCAGGGCCCAGCTTCTGGGACCTTCCCATGCGCCTCTGCCAGGCTGGGCCCCAGGACGCACCTGTCACCTCAGGCCGGGGCCTTGGCCCTCGTGCGGTCTCTCTCTCACTGTGCCCTTTGCTGGCCGCTGGAGTGCCCCCTCTGTCCTTCCCAGAATCCCCCGAGAGCCATCTGAAAGTCTTGGTGAAGCTGCAGTCCACACCACGGCCTCGGGGTGGGGGCCGTACCTGGGACCCCCTCCCCGGCGCCATGCTCCTCCAGATCCCAGGAGGTCTGGAAAGGCGGCGCCTGCCGTCAGCATGTTCTCGGGCACTGCCCCCGCTCCCGGCCGCCTGCCGGGGCCTCCCCACCGTCCTCCGTTCTCGGATGTAAGACGGCGGCCTTGCCCGTGTCCCCAGAGGAGCTACCGCCCTCCTGTGCCCCAGACTCGTGTTTGCAGCGGGGTTTTTCACATCCTGCTCTGGGTGGGCGGGGTTTTTTAAAGCCTGCGATAGGATGCTGTGCAGCGAAGGCCTCCCTGCCCGGCCCTGGGTCCCAGCTGGGGGGGAGCCTGTCCCAGCGCAGTGTCTCTTCTCCCTGCAGGTGGTGAAGGTGGGTTTGGTTGAAGACTCTCCTTCCACTGCAGGTGAGCCTGGGGCCCCTTTGCCTCCACGAGGGGTTGGGGCCTCCTGGCCTCCCTAGCCCAGCAGCCGGGGGCCGAAGCCTAGGGTGGAGGGACGCAGCGGAGGGGGGGTCCCTTGATCCTGCCGCCAGCGGGTCTGGCCAACTGTGTTTGTCCCCTGGCAGGCGACGGGGATGACGTGCCTGTGGTCAGCCTCACCGTGCCCTCCACGTCGCCGCCCTCCAGCTCAGGCCTGGGCCGAGACGCCACGGCCACCCCGCCTTCCTCCCCGTCCATGAGCAGTGCCCTCGCCGGCATGGGGTAAGGCCTTGGCCCGTCCTTGTCCTTCCTGCCACGCCCTCTCTCGGGCTTGGAAGGTGGTGGCAGAGACAGTGGAGTCAGGTCACCAGCCAGGCAAGCCGTCCAGCAGCCCTGTGGGTGCAGGGTCCCGGCTGCGCCGTCCGCCTCTCAGTTACAAGGTTGACTGAGATCAGGGCACAGAGGCCCTCGTGGCTGTAAAGTGCTGTGCACGTGTCTCGTCAGGCCCGCCTGGCGCAGTGGAAGGGGCGTGGGCACAGGCGTCAAACACACGTGGATGTGCCTCGTGGTTCCTCTTATGTCCACGGCATTTGTGTTAAAGTGGCGCTGGTTAAGGCACAGCAGGGGGCGCGGGTGCCGGTGCAGGGAGCACAGCCGGTGCAGGGAGCACTGCCGTGGGGGTTTGCAGCAGGGGCGGGGCAGGTGGGCTCAACCCCAGACACAGCGCGCGCGACTGGGGGCAGCGGATGGAAAAGGCACGAGGCCCGAGGAGGGAGGGGGATTCTGGGTCTGAACAAACTGACCTGAGAGTTCTTGCTGCAGACCCTCCTGAGGGCGGGAGAGGCTGCGACCCGAGGGCAGCGGGGTGGGCAGACACGGAGGGAGGACGGGGAGTTCCTGTGAGGACGGATTTCACCGGGCAGTGCACAGGGCGGCCTGCAGAGGTTCGGGAGCCTGGCTGAAGGTTGGTCAAGCAAAGAATCTTTGTCACTTGGGCAAGTCACTGAGCTTCATTTCGCCTCCATGATAGTAACGGTGGGACCGGCCGTCGGTTTTGGTGTCAGGCACCTGTAGTGCCCGGCCCCGGGGCCATGTGGCCGCCTTCCGTGCACTTGGTCTGTCTGTCACCCAAGTGCTGTCGCAGCCGGTGGGACGGGCAGGAGCCTGTTCTGGAGCTCAGGCTCCTGGGCCCCAGCAGAGCCAAAGCCGCACGGAGAGAGGGTGCTGTGAAAAACCAGTGAGGGGGCGGCTGTGAAGGGAGGAGGGAAATTTTTTTTTTTTGGTCTTTTTAGGGCCAGATTTGTTCCTAGTCGGATTCATTTCCACTGTGCCACGACGGGAACTCCGGGAATTTCTTTAAGATCTGAAGTATCCCAAGGGTTCCAGCGTGGCTCAGTGGAAACAAACCTGACTAGTATCCATGAGGATGCGGGTTCGATCACAGGCCTCGCTCACTGAGTCGGGGATCCAGCATTGCCGTGAGCTGTGGTGCAGGTCGCAGACGCGGCTCGGATCCCACGGTGCTGTGGCTGTGGCGTAGGCTGGCAGCTGAAGCTCCGATTGGACCCTTAGCCTGGGAACCTCCATATGCCACGGGTGAGGGCATAAAAAGCAAAAAGAAAAAAAAAAAAGATCAGAGGTCTCCCGAGTTCAGATCAGGGAGGCCTCGGGGTGGGGGGGCGCCCAGGGGACAGGCTCTTGCCGCGTCCTCCTCCCGGCTCTTCCACGCCCCCCTCTTCCCAGGTCTTTGGGGATGCCCCGTGAGGGGGCAGACAGGCGGGCGCTGGCTGGCGGCTTTTCCAGAACCTCCCTGACAGTCCCATGTCCTCCGG
The DNA here is from genome assembly GCA_004024745.2 of Catagonus wagneri. NCBI lineage: Eukaryota > Metazoa > Chordata > Mammalia > Artiodactyla > Tayassuidae > Catagonus > Catagonus wagneri. The sequence continues at coordinate 2,962,230 of PVHT021183668.1, read as the reverse complement.
GACCGAGTCCAGACCCAGCCCTCGCCGTCCCTCTCACTTCCCGTCTGGGCGGGTGGGGAAGGGTCTCCACGAAGCGCAGGAGGAGGAAACCCCAGCAGCGGGTCGGGGTGTGACCTTGCGGTCCGGGCTTCCTGGGGCCCGGGGACAGGCCTGTCGCAGCCTCCTCTCCCATCCGATTGAAGCTTGTTTTTTAGTGGAGCCACCGATTCCAGGCAGAAAGAGCAACGTCAGGTGACTTTTGTAGCCCGTGTACCTATTGTGTCTGACGCCTCCTTTCAAGAAAACATCAGCGCTGTTCCCCTCGGAGCTAAAATTATCCCTGAGCTGGAAGTGCCATAAATGAGAGAGAGCCACGGGTCGCCTCCGCCAGCTCCCCTGGGGCTTCCGCCCCTTTCCCACCTCATCTCTGCCACCCTGGGCTGGCTTCCACCCTGGTTCTGCTCGCTGGGTGTGTGTGTGCGCGTGCACTCGAGTGCCCTTGTGTGTGTGCGCGTGACCTTGTGTGTGTGCGCATGACCTTGTGTGTGTGCACGTCCCGCGTGTGCGTGTGTGCGTGTGCATGCATGCCTTCTTCCTTCCTGAAGCCTCTTCCTCTCTGCTCCTCTCACCCCCTGTGACTTTTTATTTGGCTCCCTGGTGGTGACGCAGGCCCCACCCTGTGCTGGCTTTGTCCTCAGACCAGCCTGACCCACTCCCACACCAGCCAGTTCTGACCGAAGGGAGCCGGGAGCTGCTCATCCAGCGCCACCTCTGCCCTCCCGGAGCGCGGCGGTGTCCCCTTCTCACCCCCCGCCCCGGCGGCCCTGTGGCTAGGATGTGAGCGCCTTCTCCCCGTTGTCACTCCTTCTCCAGGAGCCCCAACAGCCCGTATGGGGACGTGATTGGCCTCCAAGTGGACTACTGGCTGGGCCACCCGGGGGAGCGGAGGAGGGAAGGTGACAAGAGGGACGCCAGCTCCAAGAACACCCTCAAGAGTGTCTTCCGCTCGGTGCAGGTGTCCCGCCTGCCCCATGGTGGGGAGGCCCAGCTTTCCGGCACCATGGCCATGACCGTGGTCACCAAAGAGAAGAACAAGAAAGGTAAGTGACGTCTGAGACCGGGGCAGTCAGGCCACCAGGCTCCCCCTCTCCTCGGTCAGGCTCGGGGCAGAATCTGCTCTAGGCCACCTGGGATGAGGACAAAGACAGCACACGCGTCACGTGGCCCAGCCTGGGGTCCCTCGGGGTCCTGCCTCACCCGGTGGGACACGGCCATCTTTCTGCAGCAGAGAAACCCACGGTCTGCAGGGAGTCACGGTCCCTGCCTGCTGAGCGTCAGCAGCTTAGTGGCCGAGGTGGCTGGTGCCCCCGCACCGCCGTCCAGATGGACTGTGCGACAGAGGAGGACATCTCCATGCCGCAGCCACGGGGGCCCTGGACCCACGGAGGCCACTGGGGCCTCGCGAGCAAAGGGCACGGTTGTTTTCAAGAACTGAGGGGAGCAGAACTGGGTGGAAGGATGACTTCCACACCAGCAGTGGAGCCGGGCGCCCTGGTCTTGTGCTCTGGGAAAGGAGGCGGGACTCCCACAGGCGGGCCAGCGCGGGGGTAGCGCTTGCTGCTCCTGGGTCCACTGGAAAGCCACACATCTGACTGTGCACCTGCTGGGGCTTCCTTGTTTTGTGTTGTGTTGTTTTGTTTTTTCTTTTTAGGGCTGTACCCAAGGCCTATGGAGGTTCGCAGGCTAGGGGTCCAATCGGATCTGCAGCTGCCGGCCTACACCACAGCCAGAGCAATGCAGGATCCAAGCCGCGTCTGTGACCTACACCACAGCTCACAGCAGTGCCGGATCCTTAACCCACTGAACGAGGCCAGGGATCGAACCTGCATCCTCATGGATGCTAATTGGGTTTATAACCCACTGAGCCACAAGTGGAACTCCCAGGAAGGGGCTTCCTAACTGCCCGGCCCTTCCTTCCTCCTCTGGGCGCATCCAGAGCAGCTGGGCCTTTGTGCTCCTGCCTCTGCTCTGAGAGTCCCCGGAGGGGCAGGCAGGGCTGCGCCAGACCCACAGCCAGAACCCGCCCCGCGCCCCAGCGTCCTGCCTGGGGCGTCCCGGGGCAGCGCTCGTGCGAACACCCCTGCATAGCCTCGCCACCGGCCGCACAGACACAGCCCTGCACAGGCCGCGGCACCGGCGTGCGGCGGTGGTTGTCGGGGGCCGGGGATGAGGCTAGGAAGGAGCAGACCCCCTGCCCCACAGGCTGCCGGCCACAGTCAGGCTGGGAGGGACCCAGAGACCATCCGGCCCCAGGTCCCCGTTATTTGGTGATGACGCCGAGGCCCAGAGTCACGAGGCCGGTGCTGGACTGGCAGGAGCCGGGGGGTGGGGAGAAGAGTCCGCTTTCTGCTAGTCGCCTCCCTTCCCACGGGACGGGGGCAGTGGTGGGGAGAGGGTGGCCGCTTTTCCAGGGGCCCAGACAAGGCTGTTCCTGCTTGCTTTCCAGTTCCCACCATCTTCCTGAGCAAGAAACCTCGAGAAAAGGAGGTGGATTCTAAGAGCCAGGTCATCGAAGGCATCAGCCGCCTCATCTGCTCCGCTAAGCAGCAGCAGACCATGCTGAGAGGTGCGGGCAGGGCGCGGGCAGGGCGCGGGCAGGGAGGCTGCCGGAGGACGGCCTCGGCAGCCCCGGTCACCCCCGTCCTCCCCTGTCACCCCCAGTGTCCATCGACGGAGTCGAGTGGAGTGACATCAAGTTCTTCCAGCTGGCAGCCCAGTGGCCCACCCACGTCAAGCACTTTCCAGTGGGACTGTTCAGTGGCAGCAAGGCCACCTGAGGGCGCCGTCTCCTGGCCCCACTCCCTCCTGGCACTGCCACCAGCCTCGCCGCCTGCGGGCAGGGGGAGGCCAGCAGGCCCGGGCCCAGCATCCCCTCTCCTGGCCGTGGGGCCTGTGTCCCCCTTGCCCGGTCCCGAAGGACACTGCCACTGGGGACACTGCTCCCCTCCCCACTGCTCGGTCCCGTCGCTGGGCAGCCCCCCCGCCCTCCCCTCCAGGCCCAGGGCAGGTTGATTTGGCCCTTGGGCGCTCGTCCCCGGGCCCTGGAGCTGAGTCCTCCAGGCCTTCCTTCGCCTGACTTCAACTTCTTCCCTCACGTGGCACCAGCTCCCTTCCTGAAAACAGGAAACCTGGAGTCCTGGCCAGCCGCCCCTGCCGCCCAGCCCCCAGATCTCATTTTCTAAAGCTCCGCTGCCAGACGCTACTTAGCCTGCTCCCTCCTGTGGGGCCAAGGCCACTTCCCACCGCTGCGGGGGTGCGAGGGGTACGGGACCCCCTGCCCCCACGGTCACAGGGGCAGCCACCACCCCCTCTCCACCCCAGGGCAGCGTTTCTGCGGCGATGCGTGGATTTCTGGACCGGAGGGGCCTTTGCGGTCCCCCACGCACGGCTTTCGCCACCCCCCCAAGTCCCCCGTAGATGCCACCTGCAGCCCTGGCCGTCTCTGGCTGTCTGCAGCCAGTCTCACGGTGGTTCTGTGTGACTGCCGGCCGGGCCCCGTCCCTGGGTCTCCTCCGCCTCCCCTGCCCCGCAGCACAGCTCCGCCTCCACCGGAAACTCTGCTGGGGGGAAGCGGGGGGCCAACCCTACCACGCGTCATCTGCGGCTTCTGTGCGCGTCTGTCTGTCCTCTCCCTGGTCAGCTGTGCCCCTGCCCCCTCCCGGGCCCCTGGCCTGGGCGGACCCTGTCCTGCCCGCTGCGTCGCCCTCTCTCTTCGGCCTCGGGGTCCCGGGGGCGGGGGGGAGGTCTGAGCCCCTCCTCGAACCCCCACGCCTCCTCGGGAGCTGCTGAGCACGCGGGCTGGAGCCCCGGCCGCAGCCCTCCGTCCCGCCAGCGCCCCCGAGCTTTGCTGTTGCCCCCTCACCCCTCCCAGAAGTTTTTGCACAGACCTTCACTTTGAAAAGTGTTTTTCTCCTTCTCCACGCCTCCCCCAAACTCCTCCGGCCCTTCCCCCGGCTCAGCCCCGCCGCCCGGAGTGTCTCCCCGGCTGTGCTGCTCACTCAGGCCGAGAGGGGCAGGGCGGGAGGACCGAGTGGATGTTGGATTTTTCATTCAATAAACTGGTGATTTCTTACCAACGAGCAAGCCTTGGGCTCCCGTGCCTCTCACTGTGACGGAGGGTCCGTCCGCCCTCCTCCCCGCCACACCGCGCAGCCACCGCCACTCCAGGTCACCCGGGAACTGGCTGCAAGGAGGCGAGTTCCTGTGTTCTTGGTGGAGACACGGAGGCGTGGAGGTGTGCTGGGTGTGAGGCTGGCAGAGGTCGGGAACAGAAGTCCCGCCGTTCCCACTCTGGAACCCACTTTTCTCTGGGACCCAGCAACCCCAAATGCCGCCTCCCGCATCGACGGCAGTTTCCACGCTTAGGACCGGAGATCAGAGCTCGATCTTTCCGCCCTTGCTGGGCTGATGCTCTGCCATAGTTTCTAGAAGTGGTGAGGCCTGAGGTCCGGGAGGAAGGGGTGAGCTGGGGTCCATCATCAAATTCACTTTCCTGCCGGCCTTTAACCTCAGAGGCGACCGGCAGGGCTGCTGCTCCCCGGACATGCCGCCGGGACACAGGCCTGCAGGCCCAGCCTCCTCCCAAGCCCGGTGGCCAGGTGACCTGACAGAGGAAGGCTCTGGGAACCAGCGGGGCGGCTGGGCCTGGAAACCGGGCGGAACGCTGCCTCCCAAGGAGGAGGGTCCAGCGAGGGACCGCAAGGCGTCCCAGGAGCTGAGGGGACAAGCCGGGCAGGGTGGAGTCTGAGGCCAGCTGGAGAGGCCCCAGTGCTGCCTGGGGCAGAGCCGAGGGTGCCCGCAGAGGCTCCACGAGCCGGGTCGGGGGGTGCCCCTGGGGGCCGGTGGGACGCCGGTTCCAGCTCAGAACCGAGAAGGAGAGCAGACGGCAGGGAGGGGAGGGTGCGGTGGAGGCGGGAGCTCCCAGCGGACCCTCGCCCCCCCCCCCCCCGGCTTCCCCCAAAGATATCAGCCCCCCCCATGCCCCCTCCGCCAGAGCTCTCACGTCCACCTGCAGACGCTTCTGATTCCGAATCCCCTCGGGCTGCCTCCCCTCACAGCGAAATCCTCATCCTCGGGGAGACTGGCACTTCAGACTCCCTGTCTCCACCTCCTACCGCTCCTCCAGGCTCCCGCGCTGGCCAACTGGACCCGCAGCATGTGCTGTACATACTCCCTGCTAGAATCTTCCCTGGGCCCAGACTGCACGCTGCTCGCACCCGCTGCCCCTCCTGGGCCTCCCCTCCCCCGCCCCCAGCCTGGGGTGGGAGACGCTCCCTGGGTGCAGGACCCCACCACACGCTGCAGCGGCTGGGACCCCATCTTCGCAATCACCCTTGACTCCTCTTTCTCTCGCACCCAACATCCAACCCACCAGCAGGTGCTTCTCCTTCGAGACAGACCCAGAACTGGCAGCTCCTCGGGCTCTCACTGCGGCTATTATCTCTGGATGTTGTGACAGCCTCCTAATTGCCTCTGCTTCCACCTGCTCTTCCGGGAGTCTGTTCTCCACACAATAGCCCGAGAAAGCCTTTGTTAGCTCGCATGAAATCACTGATCCCAGCTGTCCAGTGTCTTCCGCTCCCACGAGGGGCATAACCCAAAACCCTCATATCTACAAGGCTGCTTATCTCGCTCTCCCCCGGCTCGCTGGCCTCCCCTACATTCCTCCTGCCTCAGGGCCTTTGCACAAGCCACTCCCCCGCCCGTCCTGCTCGGCCCTCGGGCCTGTATGACCCGCTCCCTCACTTTGGTCTTGGTTTAAATGTCCCCTCACAGAGGCCTGCCCCGTTCAGCTGGTCTAAACTCACACCTCCCTTTTCTCTCATCCTTCTTTGCTCTTTTCATGAGCACTTGTCGCTTCCTGGCATTAAATTCTTTCTCTCTCCGCACTGGAACGTGAGCTCTAAGAAAACAGGGACTTATTTTTCTCTGCCTTATCCTTGGCACCCCGGATACCCCTGGGCTCGTCACAGGTGAACCATACATATTTGCAGATAGAATGAATGAAAGGCCTTTGTGCTGCTGGTCCTGAATCCACACGCACTTGCCCCTTGGACACTTTGATGCCTCGGCCCCAAGGGCAGCTGGAGGTTCCCACGGGCGGAGCAGGGAGCCACGCCTACTCTGAGCCACGAGGAGGAAGAGGGCCGTGCAGGACCGTTTCAAAGGCGAGGCAGCTCTGGGGAAGAAGCACCCCGAGATGGCGTCGCCGTCAGGACGCTGCAGGCCGGGCCAGAGCAGAGCTGCCCACAGGCCGCCAGAAACGGAAACACTCTCTGCAGGCAAAGGGGTGGCATTTTGGTGCAGGAGGTCGAAGAACCCTTACCTAACCTGCACAGTCAGTTCCAGAATGTTTTTATTTTCATTTAAAGAAACATTTGGGAGTTCCTGCTGTGGTTCAGCTGTGACAAACCCGACTAGCATCCACGAGGACTTGGGTTCTACCCCGGCCTCGCTCAGTGGGTTAAGGATCCAGCACCGCTGTGAACTGCGGTGTAGGTCACAGACGCGGTTCAGATCTGGCGTTGCTGTGGCTGTGGTGTAGGCCGGTGGCTACAGCTCTGATTCAGCCCCTAGCCTGGGAACATGCATACGCTGCGAGTACGGCCCCAAAAAGACCAAAAAAAAATTTTTTTAATAAAAAATAAAGAAACGTTTGGGGGTTTCTGCTGTGGAAGATTGGGCTAAGGATCTGTTACTGCCACAGCTATGGCTCAGAACTTCCGGGAACTTCCATATGCTGCAGATACAGTTGGAAAAAAAAAAAGAGAGAGACTTTTTTTTTTTTTTTTAGGGCTGTGCAACATTCTCTTGGACTTTCCCGAGTCTGGGTGACTTTGCCAGTTCTGGTCGGCACACCCTAGCTCGGGCACGTGCCAGCAGCAGGACATTCCCGATGAAGCTAACCTTGGTCACTCGGCTGGGGCACCGGTGACCGTCAGGGGTCACCCTCTTTCTAAAGTTTGGAAAGGGAGGTGAGGGGTTTTTACTTTGTTCCTTGGAATTCTTCTGAACAAGCGGATTTCAGATCACTGGTACCCGCTACTGCGCTTCGTTCCCACCCACTGCTGTGTCCAAGGACTGTGGCGGGAACACCTCTCAGGGTCACCGCGGGCGTTTTCTCTTGGCCAGGCTGCTGCTGAGTGTTGCACAGCCCTAAAAAGAAAGAAAAAAAAAAGAGTTTCTCTCTCTTCTTTTTTTTTTTTCCAGTGCTTTAATTTCACCAAATCCTTAGAGAGGCCCTGGGGAATCAATTTGGCTGATTCTTCCTTTTTGTTTTTTTAAGGCCACACTCGTGGCACATGGAGGTTCCCAGGCGAGGGGTTGAATCGGAGCTACACCTGCCGGCCTACACCACAGCCACAGCAACCAGGATCCAAGCCACGTCTGTGAACTACACTGCAGCTCACAGCAACGCCAGATCCTTAACCCGCTGAACAAGGCCAGGGATCGAACCCACATCCTCGTGGATACTAGTCGGGCTCATTACCGCAGAGCCAAGACCGGAACTCCCCTTCAGGGGCTTCCTAATGCCTTTGAATGTAGCTGTCCAACCCAAGGTCCATCAGCCTGCGCTCTGACCGCGCCCACCTCCCAGCTCCACTCGGAGTCGCTCCCCCTCCCACTGTGCTCCCCACCCTGGGCCCCTCCTGATCTTTCAGTAACCAGAGCCTTCCGCCCTGCACGCGGGCCCAAACACGCCACTCTCGCCACCTTCCACGCCCTCCGCAGGTAAGTCTTCCTTCGCATCACCTCCTCAGAAGTTCTTCCAGCTGTCCTGCCCCAAACCTGCTGCGAGTCTCCACCTCAGCCCTTTCTTCAGTTGGGACGTCCCCCGTCCCCTGCCACAGACTTCTGTACCACGTGGTCAGGTCACCTTGGAGCCCGAGCTCCAGAGGGCGGGGACTCAGGCTGATTTGTTGCCCTGCCCCCACCCCCACTGCTCAGATTTCTAATCCAGGTCATTGGATTCCAGACTCTCTAAGTCTGCTTGGACCCCAGCTTCCCAAACGTCCATCCTTCTTACTGCGGGCCAGTTCCCATCCTAGGTATGATGACTTAGAGGCGAATACTGGGCTGGGTCCTCACCTATCTGGAAACTCTGAGCCCAGCAGGGGATACAGACAAATAGAAACTTGCCATACAGCGGGGGAGCGTGTCTGGGAACACACGGGACAGGCAGAAAAGGGTGTTCAAGAAGGTGTCTCAAAGGAAATGATGCCTGGAGTTCCCGTCGTGGCTCAGTGGTTAACGAATCCAACTAGGAACCATGAGGCTGTGGGTTCGATCCCTGGCATCGCTCAGTGGGTTAAGGAGCCGGCTTTGCCGTGAGCTGTGGTGTAGGTTGCAGATGCAGCTCGGATCCCGTGTTGCTGTGGCTGTGGTATAGACCGGCAGCTACAGCTCCTGTTAGACCCCTAGCCTGGGAACCTCCATACGCCTCTGGTAAGGCCCTGAAAAGCAAAAAAAGAGAAAAGAAAATCGGGTTGGAGTTCCCAGTGTGGGGCAGTGGGATCAGCGAAGTGTCTGCAGCACCAGGGCGTGGGTTAAAGGCTCCCCAGACCGGCACAGTGGGTTAAAGGATCCAGCATTGCTGCAGTTGTGGCTCGGATCCCATCCCTGGCCCAGGACCTCCATATGGCACAGAGCAGCCAAAAAAGAAAACAGGGTCAAAGAGAGAGCTAAGGATGGGGACCGGCTGTCTGCTGGGTGACCCGGAAGACGGTGGAACATCCCCTGCAGGAGCTTTGCGTGGGAGATGGTGGGTCCTCACGCAAAGAGAGAGGGTGGGTGTGTGCCGTGCAGAGCCAGATCCAGTTGGGGCCGGATCCAGTTGGAGCTGGACGTGTAGGTGTGCACGGAGATTGGGCACCTTTAGCCTGGGGAAGGCAGACCTCCGGGAGACGGTGAGATTACCCCCAGCCAGGCTGAGCTCTCTCCATCCTGACCACGCAGGGCACCCAGTGCCAGCACCAACCGTCTCGGCACTTGTCATCTTCACGCTCCTATTTGCTGCCTTGTTTGCCACTCACTTTCATTCTGAGTGTTCTCTCTCCTAGGACACCAGAAGCAGAGACTGCCCTATATTTCATTTTTTCTCTCCACTCTCCATTCACCAGCACAGGGGCTATAAGCTTGATGATGATAATGATGATAAATGACTATAAGAAACCGCGTCGGTTACGTACAAGGCATAACGTTAAGATCTTAACGCTGCTGTTTTCTTCCGTTCTCTCCAGGACCCAGCGAGGCAGGTACTAGGAACTTCATTTGACAGACGAGGAAACAGAGGAAGTTGCAGTGCCAGCCTAAAGCTCCCCAGCTGGCAAACAGAGAAACGTGGCTCTGGGCTGAACTCAGTCTGTCCCCGAAGCCTGGGTGCCCTCCCACTAGCAGGGCAGGGAGCCTTCTGGAGTGGCCCGGAGGCCACCAGGAAGAGAGGATGCAGATCTGCTACGTGGCTGTTGGGACAGGGCCCAGGACTCTCTCTCAGTCTCTCAGTCTCTCAGTCTGAGCCAGACTGATTCTTGGCTCAGTGGCAGAAAAAACGGGGCTCCAGAGGTGCTCAGGGTGGAACGGCCCCTCAGGAAGCAGTGAGCTGCCCATCCTGGGAGGGACACATGGTCTTTTTTTTTTTTGGTCTTTTTTTTGTCTTTTTAGGGCTGCACCCGTGGCATACGGAAGTCCTCAGGATAGAGGTCAAATCGCTGCAGCTGCCGGGCTAGGCCACAGCCACAGCAACGCAGGATCTGAGCCGCATCTGCAACCTATGCCACAGCTTGCGGCAACAATGGATCCTTAACCCACTGAGCGAGGCCAAGGATCCAACCCACATCCTCATGGATACTAACTGGGCTCATAACCCATTGAGCCACAAGGAGAACTCTGGGGAGACATGGTCTTTAAGGAACCTCCAATCTTGAGCACTTACGGGTGAACCCCTGACATCTGAAGGGTGATGACAGGCTTGGCAAAAGTGCCACTCCCACCCCCCACTTCAAAGCAAACCAACGAGGCTAGCCAAAGGAAAAGGATGAACTGAAGAAAGCAGATTGCAGTGGGACGAGGGCTTCCAAGGATCCAGGGGAAGGGGCGGGAGCAGTGGGAGTGATTTCCAGGGAGAAAACAATATTCAAAGTAGGAAGAACCACTTCCCCAGACATGGGACAGGCGGAGGCAAGCTGCCGAGCTCCGCGCAGAATAGCATAAGGAGCTGAATCACCATCAGGCCGGACTCCTTCCTTTCTGCTCCGTTAGCAGAGCACCCGCAGCAGCCTGGAGCCAGACCAGCAGCACGGGGGGCTGGGGTGGGGTGGGGGAGGGCGTGGCGTGCAGAACCGAGCAGGGCGAAGTAACAGTCCCTTCCCTTGGGAGCTGCGCAGCATAACCCTCAAAGACAAGATAATAAGCCAAGAGGCCGAAAACCTTGAACACTCGGCAAGGTTACAAACTGGGAGCGAGATAAGAGCCTGGGAACACGGCAGGGAAGGCCCAGCCTTCCCTCCGCTCAGTGCACGGGTAGGGGCAGGGCCAGGTGCCCAAAGAGAACCACAAGGAAACCACGGAAGCCTGCAGTTAGAAGAAAAGCTGGAGCAAGAACCCAGCCAAAGTCATCTCAAGGGAGACTGAAAAATGTTCTTTCCGTCTACCCGGAAAAAGGCAACAAAAAGACTGCTCCTTTAGTAGATGGAGAGAAAGCATGAGGGAAGAAGCCCGGGCTGTGTGTTCGAGCCTGGGTATGTGTGGTTGCATGTACGGACCTGGAAACCAGGCACCTGCAGGTGTGCACATGGCACACAGGCGATCAGTACCTCTGGGCGAACCTGCCTGAGGCTGTCCTGAGGGTGTGTGTGGTTTGTGCACCAGCTTCTCTTGGCCTCTATGTGGTCTGTCTCCCTTACGCGCTGGGCCAAAATGACCCGGACTTTCAATTAGAGAAGGACACAGCAGCCACGTTTCGCAGGTAGCTTCCCCTCTGTGGGCCTCACTTTCCTTACCTGTGAAAACAAAGACATTTAAGCAGCTCCTTTCAACTCAGGGTGCAAATCTCAGGCACCACCGAAGGGGTTTTTTTAGCTTTTTTTTTTTCTTTTCCTTTTTAGGGCTGCAGCTGAGGCACATGGAGCTTCCCAGGCTAGGGGTCGAAATGGAGCTACAGCTGCAGGCCTACACCACAGCCACATGGGATCCAAGACTTGTCTTCAACCTACACCACAGCTCAAGACAACAACGGATCCTTAACCCGCTGAGCGAGGCCAGGGATCAACCCACATCCTCATGGATACTAGTCACGTTTGTTTCCGCTGAACCATGATGGGAACTCCAACCACTGAGGTTTTAAAATAATAAGAGATGCTCAGGACCTACCCTGGCACAACTGAACCCCAGTCTCTCGAAAGAGAACCTTCTAACCAAGTTCCTTCCCAAGAGATTCCAAAGCCCAGCCTTGTTAAGAACAGCAGAGGTGCCCTGGGCTCCAGATAACATTTCTTCCTCAGGAACTAGGGATGTGGTCATGATCTGATGGAGGGTCTGCACAGAGGCAGGCTTATCACACTGCAGCCAGTGCCACCCTAGTGCGCAGACTGAAGACCTCGAATGCAGGAATTCCTTGGTGTCCTGGCAGGTGAGGATCCGATGCTGTTCCTGCTGTGGCTCCAGTTCAGTTCCCGGCCGGGGAACTTCTCTGTGCCACAGGCACAGCCAAACTGGCCCTCCCCCCCCCACCAAAATAAAAAAACAAATGAAAAATCTCTCTCTAAAGACCTTGAATGCAAAAGCCTCCTCCCGGGGCCGTAGAGGAAAACTGACCAGGTAAAACTGACAAAAATAAACACAAGTTCTGGAGTTCCCATGGTAGCTCAGGGGTAACGAATCCGGCTAGGATCCACGAGGACGCGGGTTTGATCTGGCATTGCCATGAGCTGTGGTGTAGGTCTCAGGCTCAGCTTGGATATGGCGTTGCTGTGGCTATGGTGTCGGCTGGCAGCTACAGCTCCAATTTGACCCCTAGTGTGGGAACTTCCATACGCTGTGGGTGTGGCCCTAAAAAGACCAAAAAAAAAAAAAAGGGCAAAACACAAGCTCTGCGCTGATGCAAATGACATAATCAGTGGGCACCAAAACCGCATACTAGCAGGTGCTTCTGGGGAGGGGAGCTGATTGAGGACAGTGGTCAGTGAGAAAGAGCTCCACTGCACTGTCACTTGCATATGCCTTTTGAATTTTGCATCATAAGAATGTACCAACCGCCCTGAAAAATCATCGGGGAAAAATCACCAGCAGAAGCATGGGATAGGGGAGAAGAACTTGGCTGAATGGAAATGCGATACCGGTCATCTACGATTTTAGCTGACAAGCTCGCCCTGAGCAGACACGGCACGGTGGCTGTCAAAGTCAGCCTGACTTTCAGCTTCAAGGTGGACAGGTGGTGGCCGGGGGTGGGGTGGGAGCAGACTGGCCCTCTGTGATCTGGGCAGTTCACTCTGTGTCTGGATCCCTGGGCCCTGGACTGAGCGCCACATTCAGAGAAGTGATGGTTTAGCAGCCATCTAAATCACACCCAGAAAAGAAAATGGGGCTGGGGTGGGGTGGGGTCAGGAAAACGCACAGGGGTGGGTGAAGGGACCAAGACTGTCAGCCCAGGCAGGGGGCACCCTCACTGTCTCCAAATATCTTCATTGGCAAAAGGGATCCAACGTCCTTCCTGAGGACAGAGCTTCAGCGTGGTATGGGCGAGCAGCGAGTACTTTGAGGGCTAAGGAGAAACTTGCTAACACTTAGAGCCGTCTCACGGCTCAATGTAATGTGCTCCCTGTCACGGACTTACTTGAGCCTCGGGGTGGTGCTAAGGGGGTGAGATGGCAGACCTGATGCCAAGAGGATTCTCACATCCACCAGGATGCCGAACCTGGTAGAGTCTGAGTCTGAAGCCATCCTGACTCATGAGGAACGTCCCAGATCCCTGGGTACCAGTGCCAGGCCTTGCTGGGCAGGCTGTGTGTCTCAGGGTGGTTATCTTGCTGTTACCTGGTAGGATGCGGACCTGGGAGCCAGGGAGGGGGGCCGGGGTAGCCGGCAAGACGAGGCAGCCAAGCAAAACCTGGGCCAACAGTGGCACCCTTCTGCCTTTTAGGAAAACAGCAGCATCTACCGACCACTGCTATGTGGCTGGCCAGGAGCTACTCTGGGAGTGAACAAGACACGCAGATCTTGACCTGCAATCCAGGCAGGAGGCAGAAACCGACAAGGAAGACGTTAGAAGGAATAAATGCTACGGAGAGCATTTGGTCCACTAGATGGGCTGGAGGGCTGCTCAACAGAGGGGGTGGGGAGTCAAGGACAGGCTCTCTGAGGACCTGACCCCTAACGCTAGCGTCATCACTTTGTCTTTTTTTTTTTTTGCTGCACCCGGCGGCGTATGCAAGTTCCTGGACCAGGGATGTAACTCTCACCACAGCAGTGACCCAAGCCAGAGTAGTGACAACACCTGATCCTCAACCAGGATCCCTGGGCCCTGGACTAGGCCACCAGAGAACTCTGTCATCCCTTTGTCTTGATCATCTGACCAACAGCATTTGTTGTGGTGGCGTTCGCCCGCAGGCTGCCCGGCTGCCCCTGGCCACCCTTTTCTCCCTTATGGCCAGAAGCCTCTGTCTCTTCCTCCCAAGAAGCAGCCCTAAGATGCCGAGAACTATAGGGACGAGGAAGGCTCCGAAGGAGTTGGGTGGGGCAAAGCCACTCTCTAGAGACGAACAAGGCTCGTTCGGGTCAGATTTGCGTGACTGGGATAACAGCAGCACCAGCTTTATTCGGTCTTCGTTAGCATTAAACGTGCACTTAAGGTATCCGAGCGCCCCAACAGTAAGTGCTGAGAAGGTGGCAACTACCTCATTAAATGTCGATAAATGTCAAGGGTCTACCCGTGGACTCTGAGGAGGCCAGGCCTTCTCGCTGGGACTCGGTTTCTCCCGCCGCCCTCTCCGGCCTCAGTACAAGGTAAATTCAGGTGCACATCCCCCTAGCCGGTCCACACCCTTGCGGCCTTGGAGCTGGTCACAGCGGAAGAATCCGAGGCCGCAAGAGACTGGGAATTGGCGGCTGGGAACCTACGCCCCAGGCGAGCCCACGCCCCTCAGTGGCCACGCCCCACCTTGGTGGCCACGCCCCCTGATCCCTCCCCCTGGCCTGGAGTGGGCCCAGCCGGCGTGCTCCTTTAAGGCAGTCAGCCGGCCGGGAAGTGTTTCGCCCCCTCCGACGCCGCCAAGGTACCGGCTTCACCTTTAAGGCGGCGCGGGGACTGCTGGGAAGGCCGGCGGGATGGAGGCGGCGGGATCTGCTCACGGCTGCTGCTTCGGCTGAAGCCGGGAGGGAGCCAGAGCCAGAGCGGGAGTCGGGCCCGAACGGCAGACGCAGGTCCGCGCGGGCCGATCGGGCCGGGCCGGGAGAGGGGGCTCTGGGTCGGCCTAGGGGAGGGGTCGTCGTGGGCGCGGCCTGTGAGAGGGCCAGGCCAGCCCGCGGGGAGGGGGCGCGGTCCTCGGCGGCTGGGGGCGGGAGCTCGGCCTTTTCAGGGAAGGGGTCTGCAGGACTTAGTGCTGGCCTATGGGGAGGGGTTGTAGTGGTCGCGGCCTAGGGGGATGGAGAACCTGACATCACACCTTCTTAAGGGGAGGGTCTCCCCAGGGTCGGCCTGCCCCGGAGGCGGGGCTCTGTGGCTCGGCCTGCCTGTTGGGGAGGAGGCTGGGGCCGGAGCTCCCAGAGAGCCCGAGAGCTCCGCATGGGAGCGAAGCCCCCACGATCCTCGTGGGACCCTCCCCTGGCGCGCCCTGCTCTGGCTAAGGGAGTCTCCGGGGAAGCCCCGAGATTAAGCCGGCCTGTGCCAGTGGTCTGGGCCGAATCCGGGTCCAGCCTCGCAGGTCGCACCGCATTGCGTCTCCCGGGCCAAGACGAGCAGGGCGCGCCCCCTGTAGGCCAAGCGCGGGCACGGTGTCGGCTGCCGCCTGGGGGACCGGGGCACTCCGGGGACCCAGGCGTCCGGGGACCCAGGTGTTTACCTAATCCAGGGCGGACGGCGGCGTGGCCCCAGGCCCGGCACCCCCTGCCCGCCCCCTCGTCTTCACAGGCGGCACGGCCATGGCCACGATGGTGCTTCCTCGGGAGGAGAAGCTGAGCCAGGATGAGATCGTGCTGGGCACCAAGGCCGTCATCCAAGGGCTAGAGACCCTGCGCGGGGAGCATCGTGCCCTTCTCGCGCCCCTGGTCGCTCATGAAGCTGGTGAGGCAGAGCCTGGCTCACAGGAGCGCTGTGTCCTCCTTCGCCGCTCCCTGGAGGCCATCGAGCTGGGGCTGGGGGAGGCCCAGGTAGGCTGCTCTGGGGTGCTCAGGAGGGAGGTCATGGGAGGAATGGAGCCTTCCAGAGGAATCCTGGCAATGCAGTAACAGAATTATCAGGGAAGAAGTATCTGTCCCCTGGAACCCCTTAGTAGGATCCCAGTAAATATTGGTTGAAGAAATGGGCGGGCTTTGGAGACCTCAACCATGCCTGGCCCCAGGAAAGCCAGATCATCTCCCTTCTCTGCTAGGTAGCAGAGACTGAATGGCCTAGGAAAACAAAAAGGAAAACCTTAAGGAACACCCCTCCCCATTCATTCTTTTATTCATTTGTTAGTAAATAAGTTATCAGGTGCCTACTACGTGCCAGGCAATGTGTTAGGTGCCAAGCACAGGTCCAAAAGGACAGAAAAGACGCGTCCCCTAGTCCAGTAGGAAGAGAGTCAGAAATACACATATTATGGCAAAGAACGAGAAATACACATGTATTTGTTCAAAATTATGGAAAAGAAAAGAACGAGATCTTGTGATGACTTAAAGCAGGAGGTGTTCTTTATTGGTCAGGTGAGACTTCTGAGGAAATGACATTTAAATCAGGATCTGAGGGAATTTGCTATTAAAAAAAAAAAAGATCTGAGGAAAGGAATGAACCAGCCTCCAGAAAATGAGCGAACAGTTGCATGTGCAAAGGTCCTGAGGTAGAAAAGATGTTGTTCTGGTGGGAGAACTGAAAGAAGACCTACCTGACTGGATCTTTGTGGGGAAGGAGAGGGACAGGAGAGGCCTGTGAAGAAGGCAGGGACCATGTCATCTGCGCTTTACTAGTTTGGGTTAAATGCTCAGGAAAACGGGAAGCCTTTGGAGTGTTTAAGCAGTCAAGGGAAAGAGTCTGGCTCAGCTTTTAAAAGCTCGCTCAGGCTGAGGTATGGTGACAGAACAAACCATTGAGGTTAGGGTGGGAGCAGGCAGTGAGGAAGCCACTGCTGGAATTCAAGTGAGAAATGGTGGCTTGGAGTAAAGGGGTGGCCATGAGGGCAGTAAGAAAGGGGACCAGTTCTAGATGCTCTGGGTGTAAGTCTGGCAGGGCCTGGAATGGACTAAGGTGGGGGGGGCAGGGTGGCTCCCGGGTTTGAGGCATGCGCAGATTAGGGGGAGGAGAGTGCCTGGATGGATCAGGGGCTCTTGCTGTGGCCCTGTTCGGTTGGGGCTGCCACGATGACACGCAGATGGAGATGTCCAGGAGGCACTGGGTGTACGAGGAGTCAGGCTCTCGGGGAAAGAGCTTTGTCCACTCAGATGCTGGTGGAGACACTGCCTGGCTCCATGAATCCTAGCCAGGTGGTATCATCTTGGTTTCCTTGTTTTTAAAATAGGGATCATGCCATCTGCCGTATACACTTTCAGGCTGTTTAGGGAATTTTTTTAAAAGCTAGTGGTTGTGAAAACACCTGTCACTTAGGCGTTTGCTAATCAATTAGAAAGCGCAGAGTCCCAGACCGCCTGGCTTTCTGGATTACTCACTCCTCGGCCACTTGACTGCCAGGTAGGGAGATGAACACACGGGGCCGCCCTCCCAGCGTGTGCAGGCGCCAACACAGATGGACAACGGGATGGTGTGGAGGGCGCGGGAGGGGCCCCGCTTCTCTGGGACCGCGGGCATAAGAGGGAAGAGGTTTCACTGAGGAATGACCCTGACCATGAAGGATGGAGAAAGGGTAGAGCCTATGCAAGGCCCCAAATCATGAAGAGCCTGGAAACTCAGGAAAGGAGTCATGGAGTTTGGGGAGAGGGATGGGGGCTGAGGCCGAGGCCTGTGGATCCCTTACCTGGCCGTCATTCCCCAGACAATCTGGGGGTTTAGGACCCACATCCCGTCCCTCCCTGGGAGCTGCGGAAGGGCAGGGGCTGCCCGGGACCCTTGACAGAAGTCAGGGTAGCCCTTCAGCCTTCCGCTAGAGGTCTTTGGAAAAGCACTAGCCCTGGGCTGGGAGAGGTTCTTCTGTGCTGTGGCTGCAGGACCTTGCGTCCAACCCCTGGGAGAGACAAAGGAAGAGAATGGGTGTCCCAGGGAAAGGGCAGCACCCCAGCTAGGGCTTTTCATGATCGGACAGCCCAACAAGGTGGACTGCACCATCAAGGTGGAGAGCTAGCTGGAGGCCCGGGAGAGGGGGTGGGCTTTTTTTTTTTTTGGTCTTTTTAGGGCCACACCTACAGCATATGGAGGTTCCCAGGCTAGGGCTCAAATCGGAGCTATAGCTGCCGGCCTACAGCACAGCCACAGCGACGCCAGATCTGAGCCGTGTCTGCGACCTACACCACAGCTCATGGCAATGCCAGATCTTTAACCCACTAAGCAAGGCCAGGGATCAGACCCGCAACCTCATGGTTCCCAGTCAGATTCGTTTGTGCCGCGCCGTGATGGGAACTTCTTTTTTGGTGGGGGGATAGACTTTATCATTCTCGCAGAGCCTGCCCGGGAGTCCAGGGCTCCTGACCATGGAAGGAAGGAGTTGGGGATCCCTAAGCCTCCTGGGTTCGGGTCTCAAGCTAAGGATGGTCTGTCTGGGGTCCTGGCCAAGCTTCCCTGGATGAGAGGGGAACTCTGGGGCCCTCAGCCCTGCAGCTCCTCCAGCTCTGGCTCCTCACTGGGTCCCAGTGCCCTCAGAGGCCCAGGCTGGCGGGTGGACAGGGCGCTGACCTTCATGCCTGCTGGCTGCCACAGGTGATCTTGGCATTGTCGAGCCACCTGGGGGCTGTAGAGTCAGAGAAGCAGAAGCTGCGGGCTCAGGTGCGGCGCCTGGTGCAGGAGAACCAGTGGCTGCGAGAGGAGCTGGCGGGGACACAGCAGAAGCTGCAGCGCAGCGAGCAGGCTGTGGCCCAGCTCGAGGAGGAGAAGCAGCACTTGTTGTTCATGAGCCAGATCCGCAAGTTGGATGAGGACACCTCCCCCAACGTGAGCGCTACCACGGCCACTGCAAGGCCACCGGGCGGGGGCGGGGGAGGCCGCTGGGAGCAGCGAGGGGTGGCAGGGAGACCGAGCCCACCGACACCCGGGCCCCCCCTTCCCTGCCGCTCATCCTGTCTTCCTCGCCAGGAGGAGAAGGGGGACGTCCCCAAAGACTCTCTGGACGACCTGTTCCCCAACGAGGAGGAGCAGAGCCCAGGTGTGGGGGGCGGGGAGGCGGGGGGAGGGGGCTGTGTCAACTCCTGGTCCTGGGGACCCAGTGGTCACAGGAAGCGAGGTCTGAGTGGCTGAGTGTTCTTTCCTGCCTCCCTTCTGATTATAACATCCCAGCATCAGGGCCTAAAAGGCAGGTCATCCCCCACATTCTGAGGGGCAGGCGTCACGGCGCAGAGCTTGGAGCAGCCTGGCCTGGGGGCAGGCCCTGCGCCGCCGCTGTCTGCTCCGTGATCACTGGTAGTTTCTTCTCCGCACCTCCACGCCAGCGCAGTGCTGAGCCCTGGGCCAGCACTCGCCTTGCTGGTCGCATCGGGTGCCTGTGGGAGCCTCCCTTCTGCAGACAGGAGGCCAAGGCTCGGAGGCCAGGCCGCTTGCTCTGGCTCTCCACCCGCTCTTCCTTGGGTGACTAGACCCGTCTACAGATGGGCAGAATGAGAGAGGATGGTTAGCGACTTGCCCAGGGCCACGCATGGGGTCGGGCAAAGATTTGGCTGGCGTGTGCCAGCCCAGCCCAGGGGACAGTGGGTACATCTGACCTCCTGCCCTTGGCTTTGCAGCCCCCAGTCCTGGAGGAGGAGACGTGGCCACCCAGCACGGGGGCTATGAAATCCCGGCACGGCTCCGCACGCTGCACAACCTGGTGATCCAGTACGCCTCCCAGGGCCGCTATGAAGTGGCTGTGCCGCTCTGCAAGCAGGCCCTGGAGGACCTGGAGAAGACGTCGGGCCACGACCACCCTGACGTGGCCACCATGCTGAACATTCTGGCGCTCGTCTATCGGTGAGGGCGCCTCTGGCCACAGTCACCCGTGGGAGCCCTCTTCTAGAAGGCTCCAGTCCTGGGTCACAAATCCTCACTGCCTGCTGTGGGCTGGAATTTGAGTTCCACCAGGCAGGTGGGTGACAGGGAGAGAACGATCTTGCCTCCAGAGAAGGCTGAGCGCACAGAGGGCCTGGGCTACAGGCAGGAATAAGCCTCAGTCCAGAGGAGGAGAAAGGCTGGGACATAGCAGCACATGAGGACTCCAGGGACACAGCTTCTCCAGGCGCCAAGGCTTGAGGCTCCAGGCATCTTTGAGGAAGGCTGAGTTTGCCCAGAACACCAGAGGGCCAGAGAAGCCTTCCTTGGCAGAAAGCAGCATGAGCAAAGGACCTGGGGCACAAGGGCATGAGGGTGGGATCTGGGGGAGTCTGGCTTTTACCCCAGGACTGCGTGCCCTTCCCACGCTGGAGGACAGGGGCTGGCCACGTCTCCCCACGCTCTTGTCCTGCCCCGCCATGCTCACTCATCAGTAAATACAGGGGCGTGACCACAGGGATCTGGGGCCACTAGGAGGAGGGCCTTGGGCTGGAGGATAACCCTTGTCATGCTCCCACCGCCCCCAGGGACCAGAACAAGTACAAGGAGGCTGCCCACCTGCTCAACGATGCCCTGGCCATCCGTGAAAAGACACTGGGCAAGGACCACCCAGCTGTGAGTGAGGGTGGGTGGGAGGTGGGGCCTCCCCTTGCCCCCGCAACTCCCAGCAGGGACCTGGGTCACAGAGCCTCCACCGTCTCACCCCCTAGGTGGCCGCGACACTGAACAACCTGGCGGTCCTGTACGGCAAGCGGGGCAAGTACAAGGAGGCCGAGCCTCTGTGCAAGCGGGCGCTGGAGATCCGGGAGAAGGTGCGAGCAGGCCGGGCCGGAGGCTGGTGGCTGGGCAGGCGGCGCCCTTAGGCTGGCCCTGAACCCAGCCACTGGCTCCTGCTCCCGTCCCAGGTTCTGGGCAAGTTTCATCCGGATGTGGCCAAGCAGCTGAGCAACCTGGCCCTGCTGTGCCAGAACCAGGGCAAAGCTGAGGAGGTGGAATACTACTACCGGCGGGCGCTAGAGATCTACGCCACGCGCCTGGGGCCTGATGACCCCAACGTGGCCAAGACCAAGAACAACCTGGTGTCCTGGGCTGGGGCGGGGCTGGAGGAAGGGGGAGCGGGGAGGGAGGCGAGGAAGAGGCTCACCCTCCTGCTCGCCCTCTGGGCTCTGCCCTTCCAGGCCTCCTGCTACCTGAAGCAGGGCAAGTACCAGGACGCGGAGACCCTGTACAAGGAGATCCTCACCCGCGCCCACGAGAAGGAGTTTGGCTCTGTCAATGGTGAGCGTGGCTGCCCCGGCACAGGCCCGCTCAGCCATCGGCATCCAGGGCAGATACCGCAGCCGGGCAGGCCTTGCGCCTGGGGTCTGACTGGTCCACAGGCACATGTGGCCACACGGGAGCCCACACGCCCAACCCTCGCGAGCCTCCTAGGAAGCCGTACCCAGGCAGGACCCACCCTTTGCCTGCCCGTGCCCTCGGCCCAGAGCCCGGTCTCCCCTTTCTCCATGGGCAACTCATGCTCTCCGGGAGGGCCCAGCCCAAATGTCTGCCACTCCGGGAAGCCACCTTCTAGCCCCTGATGGTCAGTCACTTCCTGCTCCGGGACACCTCAGCCAGGCCCATCTTTTAGGCACTGTCCCGGGCTGGCGCAGGCCCCTGAAGCCCAGACCTGTGTATTCTGGAGGCGGCTCAGTGATGGTTTGGGCCTGTTTCTTGTCCACTCATTCATTCAACGAAGCCAAACCCTGGTCCTTCTTGGGGACCCTTGACCTCCTCCCAGACCCTAGTCCTGTGTCCAGCCCAAGGAGGGAGGTTGGTGACAGCCCCCTTTTCCCCCCAGGGGACAACAAGCCCATCTGGATGCACGCAGAGGAACGGGAGGAGAGCAAGGTAGCTGTGCAGGGGAAGGGCTGGGGCGGGTGTGGAGGGGGCGGTGAGGCTGGGGTGTGTGTTGAGGAGAGGCCTTCTCTCACCTCCTGCTTACCTTTCCCCCAGGATAAGCGCAGGGACAGCACACCCTATGGGGAATATGGCAGCTGGTACAAGGCCTGCAAAGTAGACAGGTGAGGACAGCGGGGCCGGACCTTGGGATGAGCAGAGAATGGGGAGGCGGCGTCCTGGGTGGCGCCCGAGGCCAAGCTCCACCGTCCATTCTGCTCAGCCCCAGAACACAAACCTCCTCTGTCAGCCCGCTTTTTAAGGCCCTGGTCACAGGCCACCTGGCCTAAGACGACTGCTGGGACGGTCTGATTTCCTCACTCTGGGGTCTCCCAGCTTTTAGGCCTGCTGGAAGCATCCCACTTAGGGCCCAAGACAGGCGGATCCAGGCAGAATGAGCACAGGGCCCGACACACAGGAGGACCGGGGTCTGGGTTGGAGGGATGGTACCGCGGGGCCCAGTGTGGGGTGGGTGTTAGGATGGACCCTGGTTCCTGGGGAACGTGGAGTTTGAGATGGTCCTGCTGTCCTGTCCGCAGCCCCACAGTCAACACCACGCTGCGCAGCTTGGGGGCCCTGTACCGGCGCCAGGGCAAGCTAGAAGCCGCACACACACTGGAGGACTGCGCCAGCCGCAGCCGCAAGCAGGTGGGGCGATGGCCGCGAGGGCTGTGGGCAGGGACCTTGGTGGCCCTATATGTGTTCCAATCAGAGTCTGACACACCCTGTCCTCCCTCAGGGCCTGGACCCCGCAAGCCAGACCAAAGTGGTGGAACTGCTAAAAGACGGCAGTGGTGGGCGGGGAGACCGCCGTGGCAGCCGAGACGCGGCCGGGGGCGCCGGGGCCCAGTCTGAGGCAGGCCTCGAGGAGGCAGGGCCCGCAGCCGAGTGGAGCGGGGTGAGTCAAGGGGCTGGACTGGGCCGAGAGGCTGTGTAGCTGGCGTGGCGCAGACGAACCCGTCCACCCCACAGGACGGCAACGGCTCCTTGCGGCGCAGCGGCTCCTTTGGGAAGCTCCGAGATGCCCTGAGGCGCAGCAGCGAGATGCTGGTGAAGAAGCTCCAGGGTGGTGGCCCCCAGGAGCCCCCAAACCCCAGGTGAGCCCCCCCATCATGGAGGGAGCCTCTCAAGAACCCACCCAACAGCCCCAGCTGAGCTTCGGACCCGGGGTGAACTCTCTTCTCTCTCAAGCTCCACCACCCAGCAAACCTGCTCCCTTCCCGTCAGCCTCCCTCCCCAGCCCCAACCTGACCCCTTCCCCACCCTCCCCCGGTTCCTCCATGGGCCTGACCATCCTTTCCCTCAGGATGAAGCGGGCCAGTTCCCTCAACTTCCTCAACAAGAGTGTGGAGGAGCCAGTCCAGGTATGGGTGGGTGGCGGCTGCACTGGGCAGCTGAGGCCCAGGCCCCAAGGGGCCCAAGGCCTGCATGTCCTGGGTGCCTGCCCGACTTCTCCTCGAGCCCGTCTGCTCATCCAGCAGCACCTCCTGCCTCCATCCCCGGCCTGGCTTTGGGCTGGACGCTGGGGAGACCAGTGAGGGAAACCCAGCTCTTGCCTGCCAGCACCCAGAGCCACCCCAGTAACTGCAGAGGTGGGTGGGCATGTCAGAGCCCCAGGCACGCAGGCCAGTCAGGCCCCTTGGGGCCAGGGAAGCACCAACCTGGAGCAGCCTGAGGCTGAGCCCCCACCTGCCCCTCTGCCCACAGCCGGGAGGCACAGGCCTCTCCGATAGCCGCACCCTCAGCTCCAGCTCCATGGACCTCTCCCGACGAAGCTCCCTCGTGGGCTAATCCTGATAGCGCAGCCGGCCACCAGAGCCTCCACCCAGCACTGTCCCCACCCCAGCCCTGCGCATGGGCCTGCTGCTTGCCCCTCCTGTCTCTCCCAAGGACCCCTGTCTTTTCTGTTCAATCTCAGGGTAACCTCCTCCCTTGTCATCTCAGCCTGAGCCCTGGAGGCTGGGCCCGCCCGCTCCAGCTCTTCCCCATATTTATTCCTTCCAGCAGGGCCCCTCCTCCCGAGGTTCAGGGTCCGCGGGAGGGGCTGGCCGGGGTCTCCGATGCAGAGACTCGGTGGCCCGCCGTCTGCCCCCCCGGAGCCAAAAGCACTAAGCACCTGCCCTCCCCCGGCCGTTGCTTCTGTATATAGAGAAATAAGTTATTGGCCGCACCACTCCCCTCAGTCTTCGGTACTATCCTGGCCTCCCCTCCCCACCCTTCTCTGTGGTACCGCCCAGGCCTTAATCACCCCCATTCCGCGCGGTGGTATCTCCCAGGCTCCACATCTCGGGGGCGGTGCCTCCGCAAAAGGGTTCCCTGGGCCTTCTCGCGTTCCTCCCTGCCTCTGAGGGGCGCGTCCTGCCCCGCCAACGCCCCGAGCCCCAGGACCGCGAGCCCGCCCCTTGCCCGTCCTCTCAGCGCCGGGCTGTGCCCTGCAGCCCGGCCCTATGCACTGCCCCTCCCGCCCGGCCTGCCCAGGCCCGGCCGGCCCCGCCCCGGGTCCCGCCCGCAGAGCCATCATGGCACCCCTCTTCCCACGCCTGCAGCTTCTTGCGAGGGGCACTGATGGCCCCCTGTGGCAGGAGGGGCTGCCCAGGTTGGGGGGGGGGTGAGGCGGTCGCTCTCTGTTTTCAAATGTTGCTGTAGAAATAAAGACGGTTTGACTCTGAGCCGGGCTTGTTTTGGAGCGGAAGCCGAGGGGTCCTAGCGTCTCTACGTCTCTAGGTTGGGGGTTCAAACGGAGAGGCTGCGAGTGAGTGTGGGAGCGTGTGTGTCAAGCCCACGTCTCTAGCTTGGGGGTTCAAATGGAGAGGCTGCGAGTGAGTGCGTGGGAGGAGGTGTGGGTGTGTTTCGCTCACTTCTGGCCCTGTCCTGAGACCGCGGGCTTTGATTGAGCTTTGCTTTTTATTGAGCCGTTGACCTTGAGCGAGTTACCGAGACTCAACTTTTTTCATCTGTAAAATGGGATTGCAGCTTGGAGTAAGGCGCGCCAACACGCGAAGAACCTTGGATAAATGAACTTTTACTAATGCTCCCAGCTTCGGGAGCAGAGAGCGTAAGGATGAATGCCTCTGTCAGACAGACGTGAAACGTGTCAACCCCAGCACCTGACCGAGCATCCAACGTCGGGTACCGGTCAGCTGCCCAAGTGCGGTCCTCAAACCCAGGTACTTCTAAGAGCGAACTACAAGCTCCAGAAGGCATTGCGCGGCGATGGTGGGGCGTGGGCTCGGAGGCTGGGGCTCTCCTGTTTACGCCTGCGCAGGGAGGGTGAGCGGGACACTGTAAGGAGACTACAAGTTCCGAGAAGCAACGCGGCGAGGCCCCAGACGGAAAGGTTTGCGCCTGCGCATCGCGGGCGGGGCCTCTGGGGCGGAGCGGCCACCATCTTGGAACGGGAGGCGGAGCAGAGCCGACAGGGAGCGACCGAGCGGGCCGCCGCCGCCGCCATGAACCCCGAATAGTGAGTGAGCCCCGCCCGCGCTGTGCGGCGCAGCCTCGATCCCGAGTACTTGGGCTGTACGCTTACCGGGGTTGTCCGGCCCGGGTCAGGACTGCGCGGCGCCCCCACATCCGGGTCTCTCTTCCGCTGACCTTCCCCCCCCTCACATCCGGGTCCTGCCCCTCCCCCGGGGGCCCCAGGACCCCGGCTTGGCACCCCGAGTTCTTGCACCCGGGCCGGGAGACTGCGACCCCGAGGGGTAACGCTTGGGGACTGAGGCACTAGCACTTCCAGGCCTTATCGGTCAGATGACCGCGCAGCGCTGGTCTCTCCAGGCCTCAGTTTCCCGCCTGCTGCCTGAGAGTCGTGGTCTGGGTGCTGACGACGGCCCGGGCGTCTTGGAGCCCGTCACCGCATAGTTTCTGGTCTCGGTCCAGGTTCGGGCCGCAAACCCTGCTGTCCCGTCCTCCCGGAATCCGGTTCCTGGGGGCTAGCCCTCTGGGTAGTTCTCCCGCGGGTCCTCGCGGAACTCCCGCTTTGCCCCTCGCCTGGGTCAAATGTCTCTGCCGCTCCTGGCGGCCGGTCCCTTCCCGCCCTCCCCTCACCTTTGAGCAGGCCCCTGGCGCCGCCGTCACGCTGCCGAGGAAGTTTAGACGAATGTGGCATTTGCTTCCTCCCTTCCAGTGGAATTCTTTGTTCCTCAAACTCTCCTCACTTCTTGGTCACTCCCCCTACGGGTAGGTGGCCCACATCTCTGCCTCGACTTCTCATTGACAGTTTTCCCCAAGTGTCGGTTGCCTTCGTCTTCTGCCACTGCCTTTTTCTCCTCCGGATCCAGGCCTCGGATCTCCTTGGGGACGGGTGAAGCTCTGAGCTGGATTATAAACGGGGAACGGAGAAGGGAGCCGACAAGCTTTTACAGAGCGTTTGTAGTCTAAACCTGGTTTCCAGTGTGAAAGTTAACCACTGTGTGACTTAGGGCAGGTCACTTTTCATCTCTGGCCTCTGGTTTCCTCATTAGTTGGGAATAACCACTCCCACTTCGTTGGGCTGTTGTGAGGCTCAAATGAGATGATGAAACTGACATACCCAGCACAGGGCCGGGCACAAGTAGGACCTCGATACGTTTTTAACTGCTGTTATCATTGTCACTTGGTGACCATCACTTCTTAAGGGCTGCACACTAGGCTCTTTACATAGTCACTAATCAAGTTCTAGGCTGGGCCCTGGCCTCCACCTCTGGGGCCTTCCCTGCCAAGCCAGGTATGGCACAGGGCAACATAAATATCTCTTCATGGACCCCAAACTGTGGAGTCTATCAGGAATCAGAGCAGGATGCCCAGCTCTGTCACCTGATTGTGATCCTTTGTAAGTCGTGTTCTTCTCTGTGCCCGGGTTTCCTTCTCTGTAAAGCGGGAATTCAGGTTCATCCCTTTGGGCCAGCTGAGTTATGGCGAGTGGTCAGCCCCCTCATCCCAGGACTTGGAGGATCTCGTGTGGCCTTAGTACTCCAGTCCGGGGCCCACCTCACAGTGTGGGAGAAGGCTGCAGTTGTCGCTCTAGGATGCTGGCAGGCGGGCTCCCTGCCCTCCTTCACACCTTCCCATCCTTTCTCTCCAGTGACTACCTGTTTAAGCTGCTTTTGATTGGCGACTCGGGCGTGGGCAAGTCATGTCTGCTCCTGCGGTTTGCTGTGAGTAAGAAGCTTCCCATACCATCCATCTGGGGTCCTGGCTGGTGGCCGGAGGGAGAGGGGGCAGCGCCGAGCACAGTTATGCAGGACCCGGGAGACCAAGGATGAAGTTGCAGAACCTGCCAGCAATGTACCTGACTGAACAAGGGCACGGGGCTGGCAAGGTGGGGTGCTGAGGACTGGGGCTCAGCAGTTAGGAGCTCAGCTGGGCAGGGAACCGGAGGGGGCTTTCCCAGTGGGCCTCAGCTCTCCTGGCTCAGGCCGTCTCGCTGGCTCTGATCTTCTAGGATGACACGTACACAGAGAGCTACATCAGCACCATCGGGGTGGACTTCAAGATCCGAACCATCGAGCTGGACGGCAAAACCATCAAACTGCAGATTGTGAGTGCTGCACCTCCCGAAGTCCCTGGTGCAGAGGAATCTGCCTTGGGAGGGGCAGGGGCTCTGGGCACGGAGCCCAGGGCTCATCTGCCCCTCCCGCCCGCTATCTTGTAGTGGGACACAGCTGGCCAGGAACGGTTCCGGACCATCACTTCCAGCTACTACCGGGGGGCTCATGGCATCATCGTGGTGTATGACGTCACCGACCAGGTACTCCTGGACTCGCCATCCCTGCTTTGCCTCCTCGGCCTCAAGTTTTTGGCTTTGGCTTCTCTTTTCCGTTCCCATCCTCTCCTTCCTGATGCTGCCTGGAAAGGAGACCGTTCTCGGATTCACTTCGCAAGGATGGAACTAGCTGCAGAAACGGATCCTCGCCAGGCCTTGCCTCCTTAGCAGACCTGCAGCCTTGTCCTGGGCCTTCCAGGCACCTGTGATTTGTGGGCGTTTAGTCAGCTGATGGGGTGATGTGCTGGTCCTTTGGCCTCCTGGGTGCAGACACTGGAGGACCTCGCCCGAGGGAGTGAGGGAGCCCTGCGTTCGGAGCCCAGTGCGAGCAGAGCTCAGGGAGCCCTGTGTCTGCCGTGGCAGCATTAATGAGGTGTCATTGGCAGCAGCGGTGGCGTTAACGCAGGAAGCAGTGCTCCCACACCTTGGAGCTCGCAGGCCCTGCCACAGCCCTTTGGTGCTCATAGCGCTCCCAAGAGGTCTGGGCCACACTCCCACGTCACAGGTGAGCAAGTGGGCCGCAATGCTGAGACTCGCTTGGGACCCGCAGCTAGTTAAGTGCCGGAGACGGAAAGTCCAGGGCTTCTGATTCTACCTGCTTTGTTGTCTTTAAACCTTGTTGCTTAAAGGGGGCCAGGTCCTGTGGACGTGGAGATGCTTCCAGGAGCCCAGGCCAGGAGGAGTCCTTGCTCTGAGGGGCGGCTGGGCTCTTCAGCTCCCCAGGCCTCCTGGACGATAAGCTGTGGGTGAACTGTGCTCCACTCAGACAGAGGTCACCAAGGACCTCCGCCTGTCACATCTTGGGACTTCACTTCGGTTTCTGCCACGACTGACTTCTTGTGGTTTTTAACTCCATTCTCTTTCCTCTCCTTGGAAGAGTTCCTCTCTCCAGCTCTCCTTTCTCCTGCTGCATCAGATCCTTCTTTCTGTGACTTTTTACTGATTCTTCATGCGCTCCCCGCCAGGCCCACATTTTGTGCTGAGTGCCCTGAGCCACCTCCTGGCTCTCCCTGCACAGTGCTGGCGGCTTTATGGTTTGGCTTCTGTTCTGCGCTTTGCGATTTCTATGTCTAAACGGCTCTTGTTGTGAATCTCCTCTAAACCCTGTGTCCTGCGTTCTGCTGATGCCTTTGGTCTGTTAATTCTCATCCTCACAGTATTACTCGGTGAACTAAGCACTGGGGTCCCATGTTCTAGATGAGGAAACACACTTGGAGATGTGTTGCGTTTCTTGCCCATGGTTTCACAACCAGTGGTAAAGCCAGTGTTTGAACCCAGGGTTCTTTGCTTCCCGGCACCCCCTTTGCTGCCCCTCAGCAGCCTCTGGGCCATCCGTAGAACTCAGCATGTCTGGGGCCGGTCTCGCCATCTCTTGCCGAACTAGCTCCTGCATCCTCATCTGTGTAACAGAGTCGCTGTTGGCTTGACCAGAAAAGTTTTCCCTCCCCCATCCCGTCAGTCACAGGGCCCCTCCGTTCTCTCCCATCACCTCTCTCAGATCCAGCCCCTCACAGTAATAGCGGTGATGAGGATAATAGCGGCTCTTACTAATTAAGCACTTGTTATGAGACAGGCCTGCGTTCGTTATCTCATGCTCACAATAGCCCCACGGGGAGGTACTGTTTTACAGAAGTGAGGAAACTGAGGTTTGGGGAGGTCCGGTGACTAATCTAGGGCCATACAGTGAATGGCAGAGGTGGGGCTTTACCCAGGATGGTCCGACTCTAAACCCCGTGCTCTTCCCTGCCTCATTCCCTGGCTTGTGGCACGTCTTCTCTTCCCTGGATTTTTCCAGCCATCTCCCAGTTGGCCTCCATCTTCTTGCTGGTCTGGTCCGGCCTCTGCACTCCTGCCAGGACTTTCTTCCCAGAACACAGGTGTGGTCCTGCTGCCCCTTCCGAGGAGAACCTCCCCTGGCCCCCGGTTGTCTCAGTTTACCAGGCCGGGACCCTCTGTGCTCGGGCCTGCCTCCTCTCCTCTTCTGAGCCAGCAGCGTTTAGCTTCTCCCCCTCCCCCAGGGCACTGCGCCCCTCGCATCTCGGCTCCTCCCCCTGCACCCGTCCCCTTCCCTCCACCCGCACCCCCTGAGGAGATAGGTCGGCGGGCAGAGGTGGACTTGCGGCTCCAGCAGCCCCTGCCTGCAGTCCCTCCGGCGCTGATCACCTTGTCCTGTCTGGCCATTATGTGTGTCCTAGTTGAGTCCTCCGCTGATCCCTGAGTGCTTTAGGGCGGGGCCCAGGCAGGATTCCATCATTCGAACTCAGTGCCCAGCCTGGGACATGGCAGGAGACGTATGTTTGAACCCAGTGTGATGTCACCAGACCTCTGGCTCCCAAGAAGGGGAAGTGTGTTCCTGAAAGTTCTGTCCTTTGTCTGTGTGCCAGGGGTGGGGGGTGGGGAGTGGCAGGCTACTGGGAGAGCCAGGCTGAGTGAGGAGGCTGTTGGTGCCAGAAGTAGGACGGTTGTTAGGCCCTGTTCCCAGGATACCTGTCCCCACGTAGGCCAGGTCTCTGTGAGAGTCCTCCAGGTACCACTGGGCTCCAAGATGTCAGACCTTAAAGGGACTGAAAGGCCGCTGAGGGGAAACCTAGTGATTCTCTCTCTCTTTTTTTTGGTCTTTTTAGGGTCACACCCTCAGCATATGGAAGTTTCCAGGCTGGGGGTCGAATCAGAGGTGCAGCTGCTGGTCTACACTACAGCCACGGTAGCGCCAGATCCTTAACCCACTGAGCGAGGCTGGGGATCGAACGCGAGTCCTCATGGATATCAGTCGGGTTTGTTACCACTGAGCCTCGACGGGAACTCCTAAGACGGTGATTCTTGCTAACCTGTTATCCTCCATTTCCGTTTTCTGTCTTCTGTCTGGCCTGTCTCTCTCCTGATACCGTTTGCTCCCTCCGTGTGGTCAGGCCTTCTGTGTCTCAGAGAGACACAAGCAGCTGCAAGAGGCAGAGCTGGCTGGCCCTTGACCGAAGCTGTTTAGGTGCTGGGGCTGTTGGCAGATGGCCGGTGCTCTGCTGGGCCTGGCTTGTGGGGTGTCAGGACAGGAGGGCAGGGAGAGCTGGGCCTTCCCTTCACAGCCGCTATTCCCCAGGCCTCGGGCAGGGGTGGGAGCTGGGAGCAGCTTCACTCTTGACCTGGTCCCTCTAGGAGTCCTACGCCAACGTGAAGCAGTGGCTGCAGGAGATCGACCGCTACGCCAGCGAGAATGTCAATAAGCTCCTGGTGGGCAACAAGAGCGACCTCACCACCAAGAAGGTGGTGGACAACACCACGGCCAAGGTGAGCAGGCTGGTCCGGGCCGCCCTGGGGTGGGGGCGGTGTGGGGGCCTGTTGCCCGTCACCGTCTCTGCCTCCCTCCGTCTCCTGTCCCCTTGTCAGGAATTTGCAGATTCCCTGGGCATCCCCTTCCTGGAGACGAGTGCCAAGAACGCTACCAATGTCGAGCAGGCGTTCATGACCATGGCTGCCGAGATCAAAAAGCGGATGGGGCCCGGGGCAGCCTCAGGGGGTGAGCGGCCCAACCTCAAGATCGACAGCACCCCTGTGAAGCAGGCTGGTGGCGGCTGTTGCTAGGAAGGGGCTCGCGGGCTGGGACAGGAGGGGCACCTTCTCCAGATGATGCCCCTGGAGGGGGCTGGAGGTGCCTCCCTCTCCTGGGGCATTTGAATCTGTGGCTTCGGGGTGTCCTGGGCTCCCCATCTCCCTCTGGCCCATCTGCCTGCCACCCTGAGCCCTGGTTCTGTCAGGGCCTCCGTGGGAGGACACCCAGGACCTGTGGCTGGGGTGGGGGTGCGGGCTTACTCTGCTGCTGCCTCTAGTGACTTTACAAGGTACCCCACCACACATCTTCCTTTGGGATGAGGGCTCCTCTGTCTGTCTTCCCCCGCCCCGCCCCTACTTACGCTGCAGCGGGTTTCTCTCCCTACCCTCTGCCTTCCGCCCCCTGCATACACACCCCTTCCCCAGAGCTTGAGGGCCTCCCTGGCCTCTCCTGCCCCCAGGCTGCAGTCGGCACCTGGGGCCAGGAATGGGACCAGGGGATCCAGGACCCTGGGATTCCAGGGCCCTGGGCCGGACCTCAGGACGGGCATGGGGCCACTGGGGCCCAGCAGCCCACTTTCCTCTCCTCCCTGCCTCCCCCCCACCCCTCCCACACTCTCAACCGAGCCGTCCAGCTGCAGTGGGGTCTGAGCACATCTAGGGCCGGTGGGCGGGCAGCCGCACTGGGCCTGTGTTTTGAGCCCAGAGGGAGCCTGCTCCTGCCGCCCCCTGCCCTGCCAGAGCCAGGCCCGTGTGCTGCCTGCCCACCGTGCCCCTTTGTCCCCAAGGCAGGCGGAGGCGGGAGGCCCACCGTGCCAGAGGCTGGGCACCAGCCTTAACCCTCACTCTGCCAGCACCTCCTCCCTTTCCCTGAGGCAGCACATCTGGCTGATTCTGCCCCTTCCGTCCCTTGGAGCTTATAAGGGCAGATCCTCCCCCTCTGGCTACTTCTCTGGGAATGTGGGTGCAGCCCAGGGTTGGGGGCCTCTCGGCTTCCTCCCTCCCACCCAGGTTCCTGGCCTCCTGCCCTCTGACACAGCTTCTTCCTGCAGAAATACAAACCTCTGGTCTCTACCTGAGAAGCCATGTCCCTGTGCTGTCTCTTTCCTGTCCCACCTCTGCCCTGCCCTCCAGCTTGTATTTAAGTCCCTGGGCTGCCCCTCGGGGTGCCCCCCCCCACCCGGTTCCCCTTTGGTGTCATGTCAGGCATTTTGCAAGGAAAAGCCACTTGGGGAAAGACAGAAAGGACAAAATAAATAAATTTCCACTGGCCCTCGGGGGAGCCGAGGGTTTTTGCAAGGAAGTTGTGGTGGCTGAGTGTGGTCTGTGGTGGGAGGCGCCCTGCGGTGTGGGAAGGGAACTGGAGCCCTGGTCTTGGTGGGCCGCACAGGGGTCCCAGCTTGGGCTCTGTGTCCTAGGGTTGCTGTTGAAAGTCCTTGACCCATTTCCTAAAGCCAGGAGAGCTGCCTGCTTGTGCTT
Source organism: Catagonus wagneri (assembly GCA_004024745.2). Taxonomy (NCBI): domain Eukaryota; kingdom Metazoa; phylum Chordata; class Mammalia; order Artiodactyla; family Tayassuidae; genus Catagonus; species Catagonus wagneri. Next base: position 2,930,119 of record PVHT021183668.1, on the reverse strand, counting down.
CTGTGGTCCGTCCCCACGGGCCCAGCACGGTTCCAGCAGGAAGGGAGGCAGGCAGCCATCAGTGAGTACCTGGCGAGGCGCTGCCGACTCCCACGCGGGCACAGCCAGGACCTGGAGTTGGGCCACAGCTAGAGGAGCCGCCAGGGGTGGCGAGGGCGGGGGCATGGTGCCTGGCTGGCCTCCCCTTCAGCCCCCTCCACTCCTGGCTTCGTTCTGGGTATCAAGCCAGGTGTCGCGCCCCCCCCCCCCCGCCGGGGACTGTGACAAGTACTTCGCACTAAGACCTCGGTCCACCGTCCCTGGCCGGCGTGTGAGGGCAGAAGTGTGTGTGTGCCCGTCTGAGTGGACCGAGTGTGGCTGTGCTGGGTTCGTCGGGTGACACGGTGGGTGGGTGGGGGATGGGGGTATGCTAGGGCTGTGCGTCCATGCTTACGTGTCCCTGAAGTTGGGGCGGGGGTGGCGCCCGGGCCGGGCAGGCGGAGGGGCGCGCAGAGCCCCGGCCCCGCCCGCCCGAGGCTGCTCGCACGGCGGCCCCGCCCCCGGCTCCGCCCCGCCGGCTTCGCGGGCTGGAGAGCGAGGGAGCCGCGGGCGAGGGATCGCAGGATGAACGATCGCGGCCCGGGCCGCCGGCAGCGGACGCGCCCCCTGAGCCCACCGGCCCGTGCTTCGCGCGCCCCACGGCCCCGTGGCCACGAGCCCGGCCGCGCCGCCTGCGTCCCCCAAGCCCGCGCGGGAGCCCTGAGGGCCATGCCCGGCCGGCCCTAAGCGCGGGCCGGGGGGGCGTCCCCTTGCGCCCGGGCCCCGCGCTGGCGCCCCCCGGGCCGCCGTCCGGCGCGGGGGCCATGGCGTTCACCTTCGCCGCGTTCTGCTACATGCTCACCCTGGTGCTGTGCGCCTCCCTTATCTTCTTTGTCATCTGGCACGTAAGGCCGGGCTGGGGCTGGGGGCGGGGTGGCGGCAGCGGGTGCACGGAGTGGGAGGGGGCCGGACGGCTGGTCTCGGGGCCCGGAGAAACTTGGAGCCTCTTGTCCGCTATCGGTCGGCTTCTGTTCGCCCCATTAACACCCCCATCATCGGCTTTCTTCTCGCGGGGGGGGCCCCCTTCCTCCACCGCCCCCGCTTGTCTGTGGGTATGTCAGTCGGTCCCTGACCCCCCTCCCGTGCCCCGTGCAGCCTTGGGGTGTGGGGTGGAATTCTGGGATTCTTGCTCCTTTCCACATCCTATTCCCCCCCTTCCATCTAGTCACCCCCCGTTTGTCCGTTGGGCAGTTTGTCTGTCTGCTCTCCCCACCCCCTTTGTGGGTTTTTCCAGCCAGAGTGATGGAGCCAGTTGCTATGGCAACTGCATCTGTTTACAGGGCCCACAGATCGCAGGGCCCATTAACCCTTTCCCTTCCCACCCCTCCCCCCATCCCTGACCCAGCAGTAATTGGCTCTAAGCAGCCCCAGAGACCTAACCCCTACCACCAGCTCTTCTTGGGTTTCCCTGCCCCCTCCTGTCTGGCCTCCCCGCCCCCTCCAACTAGGTTTCCTCCCCACTTTCCAGCTCCCCTCCTCTTCCTGCCCCCACTTTCCCCTTTGTCTCCTGTTTGCTTCAGTCTGTCTCTCACTCCTGCCCTGCCTCACGCCTGGTTCTTAAAAATGCCCATTTCTCATTCTATATCCTGATTACCTCCCCTTGCAGAAGGCCCCTCTCCCCAACTCCCAGGGCCCTTCTCAGTGGCCCCCCTGCCCGTCTCCCTTCTGTTCGCTGCAGAATTACCCGTCAGCTCACTGTTTGGGCCTCTTGCCCCCACCCCTTTACTGCCCTCTCTTCTGTGTCCCCTGAGGTTTGGGCCACCACCCAGATCCCTTCCACATGGCCTGTGCATCTTGCACTGGCCCGCTCAGTTCAGCATCCTCTGCTTGTACGTCCAGCACACACCTCCCGGTCCTGCCGTTATCCGCTCCAGTCTCCTCTCCATTCCCCCTTCCTTTCTCTTCCTGCCCCCTGCCTCTTGGTCTCCCCACTTCCTCACTTTCTTTTCCTGGGACCTGCTGCCTGCCTGCTCCCCCTGCCTGCTCCATGGTCCTCCTGGCTCTTGACCAGTCTCTCCTTCGTCACTCCCTGCTGTCCCCTTGCTGCCTGTCTCTCACATCAGGATTCCGTGGGCTCTGCTCCCCTCCTGGGTGAGGAGAGAGCCCCCACAGGCACCTTCAGACACACACACCCCATCTGCAGCCCTCTCTCTCCCTGGCTTTGCGTCTCTCTTCTGTGGGCTCTTTCTTCTCTTTCCCTCCCTCCATCTCCCCTGGGTTCATGTCGATCTCTCTCAGCCTCCCAGCTCATCAAGGGTCTTGGACAGTCCTGCGGAGTGGTGGCACGAGGCCCGGAGTCCTGAGGACTGGAAGGAATTGGGAGTCACAGGCTGGGCACCTGGAACTGGGAGAAAGGCTCCTGGAATTCAAGAAGCCCTTTTTGGGGCCCCTCCCCATCCAGAAGCCTCCCCCAGCCTCTCTGGGGGTCCCTGTCCTCAGGGATTCAGGGCGGTCCTCCATCCAACACACCTGTATCCATGCTCCTGAGAACCACGCCCTGGGCAGCACTGGGGGAGACCAGGATGAATAAGGCTTAGCCCTTATGGGGCTGCCAGGCTGGGAGAAAGGGTTCAGACTTTCTCCAAAAAAAAAAAAAAAAAAACCTTTTATTGAGCACCAACTACATGTCAGGCAGTGTATTCGCTCAGCTCTTGAGCTGGGCAGTCACAGCAAGTCTCTCATCCTGAGTCTGTTTCCTCATTGGTGAAGTGGGCTTGTTGCTTATACAGCAGAGTGCCCAGAGCCAGGCTTGCCAAGGGGTGTGCGGGTGGGGAGAGGAGGTGTGGTCCTCAATCGAAATTGATAAGAATTAGAACCTTCCTGGGCAGGACCCCAGATGCTATCACAGACCCTGAGCCCAGGCCCCACTGGTTGCTAGGCAACCCTGGTGGTGAGTGACGCGTGTCTGCTGTCATCGTGGGGGATTGTTTGTTCCAGGGGGCTGAGTCAGCGCCAAGCAGCCTGGGGGGTGGGAGGCGTGACACCCGCCACCTGCTGGTGGTGCCAGCTCTGGGGCAGACAGACGGCACCCTTCCGCTCCCTGCTGGACCCTGTTGCTGTGCCTGGCAGGCAGGTGGCTGCCCAGAGTCAGTGGGGAGTTGGGAGGGGGGCTGTTCCAGATGGCCCCAGCTCCCTCCAGGAAGCCCATGTTCTCTCCCTTTGAGCCGTATGGAGTCCATGGTGCTTGGAGGTGGTGGGCCAGCTCCTCTGCCAGCCCTTCTCCCATGCCAGCTCCCTCAGATCCATCCCACCAGCCCCTCAGACACCCAAGAAGTAAGTCCCCATCTCAGGGACCCCACTGCCAACCACCAGAGGCCTCAACACCCAAAGTCACCTTGGACCCTTCTGCCCCACTTCACGGCCATTCAAGTCCTCTGGAATCCACCCACACCTTCACGTCCCCACCGCCGCTCTCTCCACTCAGATCGTCATGCCTCCTCCCCCCACCCCCAGCCCCAACACTTCAGGGGTCCCCTGACTGGTCTGACCTGAGTGTAGTAAAGTGGCTAAAACATTAACTCTGGAGTCTCACTGGTTTAGAATCCTGGCTTGCCACTAACTAGCTATGTGGCCTTGGACAAGTCAAGTCTATCTCAGCTTCCTCATCAGCAAAACGGAAGTAATAATCCCAGTAGTTGTCATCAGGTTGTTGTTGCAAAGCATTAATGTGCTAATAAACATAAAGCCCGCTGGCGCAGAGGAAGTATCGTGTCTGTCTTGGCCGGGACTGGTAGCCGGTTTATGCTGCCTGCCCCACTCTGCTGCTTTATACCTCTCAGTGGCTCCCCTCTGCTTTTGTGTTAAAGTCCGAACATCTGGTCGGCCTAACAAGGCACCCACGTCTGGTGCTGTCGACCACTCCAGCCCATTCTTCACCATCCCTGTCTTTCTTCCCACTCACCTCACACTTTCACTCTAGCCCCAAGGAACCTGCAGCTACCTTCCTGAATGTTCCTTGTTCTTTCAACCCTCTGCCTTTGTACTTGCTGTTCCTGCTGCTCAGACTGCCCTTCCCCCATTTGTTCACCAGACAAAACACCTACTCCGAGTCCAGCCTGAACTCCCCACCCCACCCCGCGCTGTGTCAGAGGCCCCCCCCACCGCCCAGGTTCCTCCTGTACTCCACAGCCCTGATTATCCTGGAGTGTAGTTCACGGTTCTCCTTGTGAGCCTGCGATTCCTCCCAGGCAGGGGCTGTGTCCCAGGCTTCTGGGGCCCCAGTGTTCAGCGCAGGGCCCAGCAGGGAGGACACCATCTCTTGGGGTGTTTTGGATGGAGAGGTAGTGGCCACGTCCCAAACTGGTCATCAACACACCAGGATTCCATTGCAAACTATTGTGTGACCTTGGGCAGGGCCCCACCGCTCCCGGGTTTCAGTTCCTGCACCTTTGCAGCAAGCACCATCTGGTCCCATCCCCATGTGTGACTCCCTATGCAGGGAGAACAGGTTGGGGGCCGTAAACTGCTGGCCCATCCCTGACGGGCACGCACCCCTCCCCAGATCATAGCCTTTGACGAGCTGCGGACCGACTTCAAGAACCCCATCGACCAGGGGAACCCAGCGCGGGCAGTAAGTGATACATGTGCTGTGCCGAGGTGTGTCCGTCCGTCTGTCTTTCCATCTGTCCCAGGTAGAGGGTGGCGGGGGACTGGAAGACAGGCATGGGGGGGGGAAGGGGGGGGAACTGATGGCCATGCCCCTTCCTCTGTCTGTCCCCGCCCCCAGCAGACACCTGGCGCGGGCTTAGGGCTCCGGTTCCTCCTGGCGGGGCAGCCGTTGCCAGGCTCTGGGCCGTTGCCGTGGAGACGCGGGTGAAGATCCCTCCATGGTGACGGTCGCCATGGGGACGGCGCGGCTGCTTCCGTGCCGCCGACCGTGCTGCAGAGCTTGTTCTGGCGCCCCCTGGCGGCCACGTGCAGGGCTGTGGGGGGCGCAGGAGGATGGCAGGGCGCCCCTAAAGCCTGCTCCTCCCCTCCCCCATTGCGGTGTTTTCCTCCTCCCACAGCGCGAGCGTTTAAAAAACATCGAACGCATCTGCTGCCTCCTGAGGAAGGTCAGTGTCAGGGCTAGGGGCAGGAGGTTCCTAAGCCACCGCAGCCCCATTCTCTGTGACCCAGAGCCGGGCTTTCCTCCTCTGGGGCCTATTTGATCCGCTCTGCCACGTGGGAAAGAGTGGGAGTCCCTTTTAATCCTTGGAGTTCCTGGTGGGTGGGCCACCTCCCAAGTGCCCTTGAAGCTTGGATCTGTCCCTAGCACGTGGCCACTGACCTCTCCCCCTCCCTCCCCAGCTGGTGGTCCCGGAATACTCCATCCACGGCCTCTTCTGTCTGATGTTTCTGTGTGCAGCGGAGTGGGTGACCCTGGGCCTCAACATCCCCCTCCTCTTCTACCACCTCTGGAGGTGAGGGCAGCAGCTGCCTCTGGGAGGGTGAGGTGGGGGAGCTGGGCCGGACGGGGGCGGGAACCTCGAGGGTGGGCACTCAGGCCCCTCCCTCCCCCCAGGTACTTCCACCGCCCTGCAGATGGCTCGGAGGTCATGTATGATGCGGTCTCTATCATGAATGCTGACATCCTCAACTACTGCCAGAAGGAGTCCTGGTGCAAACTCGCCTTCTACCTGCTCTCCTTCTTCTATTACCTGTACAGGTGAGGCCCTGCCCACGGCAGTCGGTCGTCAGGGAAGGGATGGATGCTCCAGGCACCGTCCCTCCAATCCCAGGAATGGCTGGGCCCCAAGTTCCTGCCCTTTGCCCTTGAGGACTGAGGGCAGCCTGGGGCGTGACAGGGTGGGTGGCAGGTGGCCAGGCCCGCTTGTGACCCGGCCCACTGCCTGTCTTCCCACAGTATGGTTTATACATTGGTGAGTTTCTAAGGGGGAAGCCGGCCAGGGAGCGAGCCCAGAACGGACCGGACGCCTGTGCACCCCCAGCCCTGCCCCTGGGCCGCAGAGGCCTCAGCCCTGGGGAGGGAGGGGGCACTGGTGCCCCCAGCCTCCTCTTCACCCCCCAAACTGCTGCTGCGGGGACTTCCCGCCTTCAGGCCCCCTCCCCTTGGACTAGGGCTGGGCAGAGCTCTACACGGGGGCTCCTCTGCCAGTCTGTGGGCATGGCAGTCAGTCCTGGAAGGGGCGGGACCTCCGGCCTTGTCCACTTCCGGGGGAACTTAGACCCTGCCGCAGGGCAGGGGTTGACCCTGGAAGTTCTGGGCCGCCCCCTCCACCCCTCACCCTGAGGCTCCCCCTGCAGGTGGGGGGGTACCCACACCGGGAATGAGCAGGCTCAGCAGGGGGGCAGCCCCACCCCTAGTCTGCCCTCTCCCCTCCCCCAGGCTCTCTCTCAAGACAACCTCCCCGTCCTCACCTGTCCCAGCCCCAGCCTCCCCCGTCTCTTGGACCTATTTTCTATGTTGCCTGGAGGAGTCCGGCACCCCCTTCCCGGCCATTTGTGACAAAATATAAATAAACTACTGCAAACACATGGGCCCCAGTTCTGCTCCTGAAAGGCTCACAGAGGAGATGGGGGCAAAGGGACTGCGCAGGGGGCGGCCCTGAGCTAAATCCTCAACCAGCACAGCTAGGCTCACCCTGCTAGCCCCTCCCCGGAGCCCCTCATGGATCAGAAGCCTTCAGGGTCTCCTCAACAGCTGCCCCCTTCCACCCTCACTTTCCCAGCCACAGAGAAACAGCTATTTCTGCTGAAACACTTCCATCCGCCTTCTGAGGCCGTATCAAGGCCACCAACTCCAGAAAGCCCACCCTGGGTTCCCCTGCTCCGAGAAGGCCTGAGCCTGGTGCCCCGAGCAACGCAAAGGCCCAGCGGTGTTAGCAAATCCCCCCCGAAGCCCCAGAAGCAAGGGTCAGACGAAATGAAGGAAATCAAATCTTCGCTGTATGGAAAAATCAGTGCCAGCGGGGGCCAGGGGTCACCGGACCAAGTGAAAAGTCAGCCAGTATATGATGAGGGGCTGGAAGGCTGCAGCTCCCAGGGTCAGGTAGAGCTGGAGGCGCTGCCTGGGGGCTGGGCCCCCCATGCTGTCGGAGCCCAGGGCTGCAGTTCGCAAAGAGCGCACCTGGAAGACAGGAGGGAGCTGAAGCTGGGCCGGGAGGAGGGCTTGTCCCCAGCTCCGCCCAGGCAGAGAGCGGCCAACCCAGACTCACGATGAAGTACATGAGCGCAGACGAGGTCCAGGCCAGTGCCACATAGTAGCCATCGCTGCCGAAAAGCAGGCCTGTGACAACACTGAGGATCATCCTGCGGGGAGCGGGGGTGGGGAGGAAGCGAAGGCTGGAGACCTCCCAAGCGTCCAGGTCTGAGGCCGACTCCTCCTGCCAGGACCCCAAGGCCAGCCTAGACCTGACCTACTGTCACCTGAGCCCTGGACCCCCAATCTGCCCCACAGGGCCCTAAACTCCAAATGAAACTGGAAGGCCAGGACCCAGCACTAGGACCTGGCTCTGAGACCCGCTTCGGCACCCCAGCTCGAGGCCTTTCTCCCCTGTGCTCCCAGGTGATGCTCAGTATGTTCTTGGCCTCCTGAGCAACAATGCACAGTTCCGAGGAGAGGGCTGGAGACAGGTGGTCCCCTAACAGAAGAGCTAGAGGGGCACAGGGTGTCCAGGGTCACGATTCGAGGCTGCAGCTCGACAGGCCGGGAAACCAGGCAGCCGGCACCCCCCCCAACCCCAACCCAGGCCAGCCTCCGGTGCGGTCCGCAGCTGCTCACCCCACATATTTGTAGCCGCTGTAGGCCAGCAGGTGGAAGGTGCTCAGGTCACTGCGCACGGTGGCCAGGTAGATGCCCAGGAGCAAGGCTAGCACCTCCATCACCACCCACACCAGCGCAGTACTTGCACACAGGCCCAGCACCTCCGGGGAGAACCTGCGGCCGGGTGGGGGTGGTGAGAGGTGAGTCCCAGTCCAGCCATCCTGTGGCAGGTGCAGGAAAGTGCTGGGAATGCGGGAGGGGCTGACACCGACCTTTTCTGAATGCCCAGCGCCATCCCAGCCAGCAGCACGTAGGTGATGAAGGCCATGGCTGCCAAGAGCCAGAGAGATGTCATCAGCCTGGTTTCTCAACCAGTGCGCCCCGCGACACACACCTAGGTTCTCGGAGTCACTGCCGTCCCCCCCCCCTGTACTTCCTTCCCTGGATTTCCCAAAATGCCTGCCGGGGATGCTCTCCCTGCTCACCCCTGTCCCCCTGGGTAAATGCCACCCTACCCTTCTCTCAGGACCACCGGGCCACCTCCTGCCCTGTCCCCGGACTGGGAGACTCACCGAAGTCTCCTGCTGTGTCTCAGAAACTACATCACGGGTCAAGGTCATTGCTCATCCCAGACCAACAGGCAGGGGCCAGACTGATCTCAGGCAAGACTTAAGGACCGAAATGCAGGCTCGGCAGACAGCCCAGGCTGCCCCAGGAGTCCAGGCCATGGGGGTGACCTGACCTCAGCCAGAACTGCTAAGTCTGGCCTCAGCACCAGCTCCAGCTCTGGCCGCCCTGCCGCACTGACCTCTGCTCTTTTCACAAAAGCTCAGATGGAAGATGGCCTTTCACAGCAATTTCAACTCATGAAATGCAGGCCTTGGGGGACAAGTAATGACAGTGATAATGGCTATTTACTGCCAGTTCCTCTGTGCCAGGCGCTGTGCTCAGCACGCACGTCACCTCACTGAATGTCCAGTTTCCTGTCCTTTGTGGTAGCAACCACTGTAATTCTGGTCATTCGGAAGCGTGAAAGCAGCCAGCTGAGGTCCCAGAGCTGGAAGCTGCAGGGCCAGGTCTACACCCTGGGCTCCAGGCTGAGGAGGGACAGGGTCCAAGTCAAGTGGCCGGAAGTACCCTGACAGCACACCCAGGAAGCTGCTTACTGGTCTCCCCACTCTGTCTGCCTGGTCTACCCAGTGTCTAGAGACACCACAAAAGCACCAAGAGCAGATGCTGAATCTACACGGGAGCCTCTCTCTTCTCGTTGGTGCCTCAGGGCACAAGTCCGCCCACACCCCCCAGTCCAGGTTGAAGACTCACTGGGAATATAGAGATCGGGGGCGTTGAGGTCTTGCCGTGGGGGCAGAGGCACATCACGGCTGTACTGCACTTCCCAGTTCTGGCGTTGGCGGCGGCAGCAGTGGGTTGGGGGAAAAGACAAGATGAGAGGAAAGAAGGGGGTTGAGATCTGGGGATCAGACTCCGGGGCAGGATGAGGGAGGCAAGGGCCCCACCAGCTCCCCTGGGAGGCAGCTCACCCGGTGTGTGTAGGGGAAGACCAGCAGCCCCAGCTTCTTGGCCACATAGGCTGTGTCCACAGCGAAAAAATACTTGAGTTTGTTCACAGACACGAAACGGTGTAGCTGGGAGGGGAAAAGAGAGGATGTGGGCAAGCGGCACCCCGGCCCTCAGGGAGCTCTTCCCCTGCGGGCCACCATGAGGACTGGGTGGGATCCCAAGATGCCCCAGCCCTGGGCAGAAATCCTGCCCCCCCTGCCCTGGGGGTGGGCCACACCTCCTTGTGAACCATGTCCTTCCCATGGGAGGCGATGGAGCTGCCATAGGCCATAGCGACGTTGGCCATTGGGTCCCCAAGCAAGTGGTTGACATTGAAGGCCACATCGGCTCCTGGGGCTGGGTATCCCCCTGGCTGGCTGGAGTAACCACCGCTCGTGTCATCGAAGAGGGAAGGGGGATCTGGAGCTGCCCGGGCCCTGTGCTTGGAACCTGTGGGTTTGCAGGTACCAGAGTAGGTGACAGGAATACCAAGCATGAGCCCAAGCCACTGCCCCTTCCCCAGGCTGGGCAGGTCCTGGGCGAACCAAGCAATCAGTGGGGGGAAAGTCTAGCTGGATGAGGAGTAGCTAACCCAGAAAGAACTTTGACAAGGACTCTGTTTCGAGAGGTGCTACATGTGGGCAAAGAAAGAGCTGAGGCAGCCCCTGGAACTGGGTGCCCGCCTGAGGGTTCCCAGGGGCCTTCTCAAGGGAAGTGATCTCTGAACTAAGCCTTGGGGACTGAGTTTGCTAGTGGAGATCACTAGGAGGGCATCCCGCAGGAACAAGGGCGGTAAAGGCGACGGCTGGGTACACGGAGGCCCTGAGCAATGGTCAGCGACTCTACCAGGGCCATGACAGAGAAAAGAAGTTCGGGAGGCAGACCCCACTCTTGCCCGAGTGGGGCAAGGGGATCCCAGCGGTGCTGTCACCACCACCGGATCCGATCTCAGGTTTAGGCCAAGAGGGCGAAGTCCGGGACGCGTTGCTGAGTCTCACGGTGCAGGAACCCGAGTGACATCTGCCACTCTGGGCAGCGGTCACGGCCGCCCCTTTCCCTCAGGGTGAGCGGGCCGCGCCGCCGATCCTCCTCCGGCGGGTCGGTTCGCGCCCCGCCCGCCCCGCGCCCCACGCACCGTGGGCTCCGTAGCCCGAGTGATAAGCCATGGCCCCGACGCTCGCTCTCTCCGAGGGCCCGCTCGGTCGCCTGGTCGGTAAGAACACTAGTAGGGCAGCTGCTCCGCTCCCTGGGCACGGATCGAGGTTACCGAACAGCCAGACACGTCTCTGTACTGTCCGACTGCAGCAGCCATGTCCACAGCGTCATCCTCTGCTGTCTGCCATTGGCTCCTCTGCTGCGCGGACTCGCCCCTCCTCTCTCTCAATTGGCTACTGGCGTGCCCTCGCTGAAGCGGATTCGGCAGTAGTCAACTTCCGGGCGGGAGAATAGGCGGAGCGACTTGAGGCGCTCTTGGATTGGATAGTGGATTTGTTAGTTCGCGGCGGCGTAGCCAATGGATGGGTTAAGGCAAGAGGATGCTGAGAATTATTTCCGCGCCTGCGCAGTGGGCATTTGACGCTTGCCCTGCCACGACTACAGCAGGCGGAGTCTCGGCGGAGGCAGGCTGCGGCTGGAGTCCAGGAGTGAAGATTCACTCGCGGGACGTACTCCAGGAGGGAATGGGTTGGTGGGGCTGTGGCCAAGCCCTGTCCCTCCGGGCTCTTGCCCCTCCCTCTCAATGTTAGCTTTCCTTCTCCGTCCTCCGTACTGGCGCAGAGCCCTGGCAGCCCGGGGAGGGTGTTGGTAGGAGGCCCGAGAGAGCAGTGACAGCGCTGCCAAGCAAGCTTCAGGATACTGACTCCTCCTCCCGCTTCCCACCCCTCCTTTCCTCGAGGTTGCTGTCCATCCTCTGGTGCTGAAATGACCTACAGCCACAGCGGCCATCCTGCAGACCTCAGGAGGGAGAGGCTGAACTGTACACACACACAAACACACACACACACACACACACACACACACCACACACACATTACACGTATTGAAAAACAGGTCCAGGTCTTAAGTCCCAGAATTTGGGTGGTAACAGATTTGGGATGGGATCCTGTACCAGACTTGTCCCACGACTCTCCCGTGGTCCAGACGATTTGTGGGTGAAGGTGTGCTGATTCACCTCCTGAAGCTGCGGCTGAAACTCCTGAGTCATTGCCAGCCCAGCAGTCATCTAGAAGTGAGACCCCCCCCTCCCCGCCCCAGCCTCACTTTCCACCCTTCTCTCACTCCCATCTTCCCCAGAAACAGCCTCTGGGGGCCGCCCTGCTTGGAGACCTCCACCCACCACTTTCTACAGAGCAAGATCAGGTCCTCTGCGACCTGCCTCTAGTTAGATATCCAGTGTCCAGTTACACCAGGTGACCTTCCTGCTCTCTGAACTCAGTCGACATGGTCCAGTAGTAGTGCCCTCTGCCCAGAAGTCCCTCCACCTGGGGTGCTCTTCCCTTCATACCCAGTTGTACAAAATCGAATTATCCTTAAGAGTCAGTTCGACTCGTGCTTCTCAGAGAGACAAAGGGAACAGAGTTCTTACCTGGCTTCGGGTGGAGGCTGGAGGCCACGTTCTAGGCTTTCTCTGGGTGCAGTGTTTTGCCCTGAATGTAAATTCCACGAGGACAGGGCCTGTGTTATTCTCCATTTCTATCCTGGTCTTCTCAGTGCTTGTGGATGCTTCACAGTACTTGCATATAGATGACACTCAATAAAGAAAAAATAAATGGATGAAATCCTGGTTCAGTCCTTCTCTCTCTCTCTACCATGTCAGTTACCTCGTCTTTAAATGGGTAGAGGTGTTGAACCAAATGGTCTCTGAGTTGCTCTTTGGGGGGAAAAAGTCACCAAACCAAACCAAACACAGCTAGAATTGCAGCTCCCTATGTCCCCTACCTACTGATTTTCTACCTTGGGGGCTAGGCCCTGACCCAGGGGTTGAGGTGAAGGTTTGAGTGCCTGGGAAGGGGTCCTCTCGTGGAGGACAAATCCCACTCCCCCGTACTGCATGATGAATGTGCATTAAATCCAACACCTTTCCGTCCCCATTTCTCAGGTGGAAAAACTGAGGCTGGGGTTGGAGAGTGCTGACTCAAGGTCACAAAGCCTAAGGTCCTGGGGGTCCTGGCCTCCTGCTTTCCTGCTCAAAGTGGAGCCTAGCACCTCGGTCCAGCTAATGAGACTCACCACACCTTTCAGGATTCTAACTGCCCCCTCCACCGCAAGCGAGGCCTAAGGAGTTGGGTCTGGGTGGGCTTAGGCCTGGACCCACTCCTCAAAGATTGGACTCCGTGGGTACCCACCCACCTTCAATAGTCCCCCTCCTCATTTTACAGCGGGGGAAACTCAGGCCGCAGAGAACAAGGATTCGTCCGAGGGCCCAGGCACGAGCGCGGCAGGAGGGGAAAGCAGGTGTCCGTCCGCCCAGCCAGGGCTTCTCGGGGGCGGGGGCAGCGTCCGCGGTGCCAGGCGCTGCCGGCAGCGCGGCGGGTGCCGCGGGGGCGGGGTCAGCGGAGGGCGGGGCGCCGGGCACCGCGGCCGCCGGCGCCGCCGCCGCCACCGCCGCCGCCGCGCTCGGGCTCGAGCTCCGCGCACTCCCTCCGCGGCGGCTGAGCCGAGCGGACGTCCTCCCGGGCGGCGCCGCAGCCCTCCGCGCTCCCCCCTATCATGCCCGGGGCCCGGGCGGGGGCCGCCCGTGCAGCCTGGACACCATGCCCGAGGGCGGCGGTGGCGACGGCGGGGAGGTGCCAGCGCTCATCCCGGACGGCGAGACGCTGCGGGAGGAGGTACCGGCGCCGTGCGGTGGGGATACGGGGCCGAGCCGAGGCTGGCGCGGGGAGGGGGGAGGGGGCAAGGGAAGGCGCGACCCCTGGGGCGGGGGCTGAGGAGGGAAGTCCGCAGCCTCGGTGGCCAGTGACGTCACTGGGGTAGTCTGCATCCCGCGAGCGGTCCCGGGGCCTAGGGGCCTGCGTGGGCGTAGAAGAGGGGCGGCTGGGAAGGGATTTGGGGGGCAACTCCCACCCCGACTCCCCCTCATCCAGCCTCGCCCTCCTATGACGTCAGCACCTGGCCCCTGCGCCTCCCGATTCTGCAGCGCAGCCCCTCACTCTCAGAGCCCCGGGGGTCAGGCCCCCGGCCCGGCCCAGAGGCTCACGAGGTGCCCAGGCGGCGCCTGCAATGCAGCAGCAGTAGCAGGGACCTGGAGGGCGGGGAGCAGAGGGAGGAGGGGAAAGAGAAAGGGAGGAGGCCTCTGGTACCCCTTCTCCTTCTCCCTACGGTAAGGCCCCAGGGCCTATCCTGCTGGGTAGGATAGGGTAGGATGGCCCCTCAGAATGGCCCCTCCTCAGTCCTAGCCAGGAAGGGGATCTGCAGGGGTGTGGGGCCCTGTATAGGGAGTTGGGCACGATAGGTGGTGAGTGGATTGTGGGTGTGTGAATGTCACTGTGAGCGCCCCACACCTTGAGTGGACCATATGCTCCCTGCAGTCAGGTGAGGGCTGGTGGTAGAGTTTGTAGCGTGTGGGTGGCAGGTGGCAGGAGGGGTGGGGGTGGTGGGTATGCAGTGTGATAGGTAAGGGGCTGGTGTGTCCCTGGGCTTCAGTGAATATGTAATGTATGTGCATCTCTGTCCAGTGGTGGGTGGGGCCCGTGGGGCATAGGTGTGTGTGTGTGTGTGTGTGTGTGTGTACAGCTGTGCACCATGTTACAGTGGGGGGGGAGGTGTGCCCTGGGCACAGGTGGGGGTCTGGTGTGTTGGATAAACAAGCAGCCTGCACATTCCTGGTGGGTGGGTCTTTGCTGAACATGGGGCGGGCTGGAGGAGAGGGGTGACAGATGAAGGTACGTGCATCTGACTGACCCTGCAGGTTGGGGTGGTGGGTGGCTGCTCGGGGCCGGGCTGGAGGCAGTTCCCTTCCTCTTGGGTCTCTCAAGGCCTGATGGGAGTGTGGGGGGGAAAGGTGGCCCCTCAACCCCACCTCTGCTCTGTCCTCCAGACCACCTCGTCCCTCTCCCCCTTTTCACCTACTTCTGTCTCCATAGGCACCTGGGGATGAGGAGGGGGCCAGCTTGGCAGCCTGTCGTGGAGGATGTGGGCCAAACCGCCAGGGCCAGGGAGTGGTCCCTGCTGCCCGGCAGCTGTGTCCCGCCCCCTCCATCAGCACAGATGGGGAGTGGAGGCCGGCACTCCATCTGCTCCCCACCCCCCACGCACACCTCTCTCTCTTCCTCTTTCTCACTTACTTAAAAGCCTCTCCCAAGCCTCCTGCTGTCCCTAGTGAAAGCAGGAGACCTGGTGGAGCTGCAGGGTAGCAGTAATAATACTTATTCCCATGGCTGCCCAGACCCTGTGCTAAGATCTTCACACATACGAGCTCACTGAATCTTCACAACCCCAGTTTACAGAAGAGGAAATTGAGGTCCAAAGATGATGTGGGACCTGCCCACGTCACACAGTAAAGTGGGGGAGCCAGCACTGAATCCTGGGAAGCCGGGCTCCAAAGTGCATGCTCTTCACCCCTAGAGCCCCTGCCACCCTGGGTCCCACACCACCAGGTCCAGGAATCAATGCCCAGAGAGGGCAGGGATATGGCCAGGATCACACAGCAAACTGGGAACAGTCTGGACCAGAACTTTTGTTTCTCGATGACTAGTTTTTTTTTTGGGGGGGGTCCTTCCCTCTTTTGGTGGAGACAGGTCTATTTTGTCCTAAGTGCCCTTGACTGCGAGATGACAGGGCATCTGAGAGATGGCAGGACAGGCTCTGGGCAGATAGGCCTGGGTTTGAGTCCCGCAGCTCTACCAAGAGTAACCTAGAAGGCTGCGTCCTGGAGCAAGCTGCTTGATCCCTCACAGCCTCAGTTTCCTCTTCTGTAAAATGGGTTCTAGCACCACCTCCTCCACAGGGCTTCAGCGGAGTGGCGGGCACAGCCGATGGCACAGCCGATGGCCCGGCGCTGACCCCACTTTCCCCCCTTCTGCCCCCTCTGCAGCAGCGGCCCCTGAAACAGTCCCTGGGAAGCTCCCTGTGCCGAGAGTCGCACTGGAAGTGCCTGCTCCTCACGCTGCTCATCCACGCCTGCGGGGCCGTGGTGGCCTGGTGTCGCCTGGCCACAGTGCCGCGGCTGGTCCTGGGGCCCGAGGCGGCCCTGGCCCGCGGGGCCGGGGGCCCGCCGCCCACCTACTCAGCCAGCCCCTGCTCCGACGGCTACCTTTACATCCCACTGGCCTTCGTCTCCCTCCTCTACCTCCTCTACCTGGCTGAGTGCTGGCACTGTCACGTGCGGTCCTGCCAGGCGCCGCGCACGGACGCCAGCACCGTGCTCGCCCTGATCCGCCGGCTGCAGCAGGCGCCGCCCTGCGTCTGGTGGAAGGCCACCAGCTACCACTACGTGCGGCGCACCCGCCAGATCACCCGCTACCGCAACGGCGACGCCTACACCACCACGCAGGTCTACCACGAGAGGGCCGACAGCCGCACGGCCCGGGGCGAGTTTGACTACTCGGCCCACGGCGTCCGCGACGTGTCCAAGGAGCTCGTGGGCCTGGCTGACCACGCGGCCACGCGGCTGCGTTTCACCAAGTGCTTCAGCTTCGGCAGCGCCGAGGCCGAGGCTTCGTACCTCACCCAGAGGGCCCGCTTCTTCAGCGCCAACGAGGGCCTGGACGACTACCTGGAGGCCCGGGAGGGCATGCACCTGAAGGACGTGGACTTCCGCGAGTCCCTCATGGTCTTCGCCGACCCGCGCAGCCCGCCCTGGTACGCGCGCGCCTGGGTCTTCTGGCTGGTGTCGGCGGCCACGCTGTCGTGGCCGCTGCGCGTGGTGGCCGCCTACGGCACGGCCCACGTGCACTACCAGGTGGAGAAGCTCTTTGGCGCCAGCTCGCCCCCGCCCGGCGCCGTGCCCAGCGGGCCCCCGCTCTCCCGCGTGGCCACCGTGGACTTCACCGAGCTCGAGTGGCACATCTGCTCCAACCGGCAGCTGGTGCCCAGCTACTCGGAGGCCGTGGTCATGGGCGCCAGCTCGGGCGCCTACCTCCGCGGCTGCCAGCGCTGCCGCCGCTCGGTCAGCAGCAACTCGCTGCCCCCGGCCCGGCCCAGCGGGCCCCGCCTGCCTTTCAGCCGCAGCCGCCTCTCGCTGGGCGCCGGGGGCCGGGCCACACCCAGGGTCTTCCGGAGCCTCAGCGGGGGACCCCTGGGGCGCCGCGGGGAGGACACGGAGCCCCTGGAAAGCCCGCCGTGCTACGAGGACGCCCTTTACTTCCCGGTGCTCATCGTCCACGGCGACAGCGGCTGCCAGGGGGACGGACAGGGCGCGCTCTGAGACGCACGCGGCCCCCAGAACGGTCCTCTCCCCACTGTCCCACCGTGGGCTTCGATGCCTGAGTAATCGTTGTCCAAAAGAGGAGGGAAAAGAGACCAGCACACGGGGGTGGGGTGGGGTGGGGTGGAGCCCTTACACAGACTAACGTGCAGTGACCCGGGGTCATTTTGGGGGTGACCGGAAACCACGAAGTTGAGTCTACGAACTGTCCCAGCATGGCTCCCCCTCCCCCCCACCATGTTGCAACCCCAGGGATGGCAAAAGATCTAGCTTGGGGGCCTCTCAGGCTGGGCAGGGAAGGAAGTTTCCAGAAAGCCTGGGGGTGGGGGGAGCCTTGGGTGGGGACAGCTGTTGCCTGCAACAGAGGGCTGCCTGTGGACCCTTCCCTGCATGGCTGAGGGCCCACGGGGAGCCCTTGAGCAAACCAGAAGCACAAATTGGTGGTTTGGGGCCACGCCCAACTGGGCTGGCATCCACAGCCTGAAGAGCTGGCTCTGGCAGCACCCCCCCCCACCTCGACCCGCCTACGCTCCCAAAGTCCCCGCCCTCCTTCCCTAACAGGCCCCGCCCTCCCGCCCTCTGACCTCTGCTCAGGAGCAGACCCTGCAGAGCACCCTCTCCTGGGAGCCTGGTTCTTGGAGCACAGTCTTACCCAACTCCACGTCCACTGTTTTCCCTGGTGCACCCGCCCCACGGCATCCAGCCACCCCGATAACCCGGGCTCCTCGTCAGGGCCCCACCGCAGTCCCGCAGCCCCTGCTCTCTGCTCCTGCCCCTTGAAGTCCACGTCTGCCTCTGTCAGCCACGCACACGCCCCCTGACTTCTCTGCTCTTCACCTTCCTGATGAACCACGGGGCTCGGGGCTACGGGGCATCCGAGGGGCCCCGGCCCCCGCCACAGCCTCTTGGACGATGCCCTTGCTCTGCCATGGAGGCCCCTGCTTGCCCCGTCAGCGGGGCCTGGCCCGGGGACACCTTGCCTCCCCCAGGGAGGAGAGAGTCCCTTCCCTTCCAACTGGGGCTTCCACCCCCTCTCAGGGGCTGGCGGGGAAGGGAGGAGGCAGAGAGCGTGGAGATCCAATAAAAGACATGAAACGGAGGGGCTT
Source organism: Catagonus wagneri (assembly GCA_004024745.2). Lineage (NCBI taxonomy): Eukaryota > Metazoa > Chordata > Mammalia > Artiodactyla > Tayassuidae > Catagonus > Catagonus wagneri. Next base: position 2,912,307 of record PVHT021183668.1, on the reverse strand, counting down.
CTCACGTGCATTCTTGGGTGGCGGGTGCAAGGCCACCACGACGAACACTAAGTAGGACACGCTGGGTCTGAGAGGGGACGTGGGGTGGGGCTGCAGCACCCCCAGGGGAGGGTTTGCTGAGAGGGAACCGCTCTGCCTGGCCTGGCCCGAGCTGTTCTGAGCAACCGACTCCAACCACCTGGTATCTGGGTCACGTCTAAGGGCTTGTCCATGTGCTCCCCTCTTCCAGCCCAGCAGGGCTTTCCATTCTGCTGCTGGGCGTGCTGAGGACTAAGGCAGTGCACCCCAAAGTGGGAAGAGAGCAGCGTGGCTCGTGGCATAAAGTGAGTTTCCCTGACACCGTTGGTGTCATCCATCCCGGGGGATGGGCACCGAGCAGGTCAGAGCTGCAAACAGCCAGCCCCGAATCTCGAGGCATGAGGTCTGAAGCCAGAAGAATGCAAAGGGAGGGCCTCGCTCACTGGCGGAGCCAGAGAGGTCCTGGGAAGTGACATCTTCACATGTACAGCTGTGCGGGGTGTTCACTGTGCAAGGGCCAGTGCAGGTGGAATCCTGTCTGTGGGCCACTTCTCAAGTCCTGGCGTGGAGCTGCACCCCCCTGGATAGAGGCCACCCTTTGCTAACCCATAGAAAAGGCACCGTAAGGGCCGGTGGGGGGACCTAGACGAGAGCTGAGGATGGCTGGGATCCCCCCACCCCTGGCAGACACAAGGCAGAGGGGGTTTGGGGTAAAAAAAAAAATCTTGGGTGTGGGGCATGAAGCGAGGGTAGAAGCAGAGCTGTGGAAGCGTCGGCTGAGGCCTTCGGCACCCACCCCCAGAATCTGCCCTTGAACTGGGGTGAACTGGAGCCATGGAAGGCGGCTGAGCAGGGCTGTGATCAGCTCAGGGCTGCCCTTTAGGATTTTTAGCAAAAGTCCAGTTGCCTGCTGGCCACCTGGGGAGGGTGGCGTTAGAGACCAGAGCTTTCCCTGTGTGTCAGCCCACTGCTTCTCAGGGAGTGAAGTCAACCCTTTGTTCAGAAGTAGCTTAGGAGTTCCCATCGTGGCTCAGCAGAAATGAATCCAACTAGGAACCATGAGGTTGAGGGTTCGATCCCTGGCCTCGCTCAGTGGGTTAAGGTGCCGGCGTTGCCGTGAGCTGTGGTGTAGTTTGCAGACACGGCTCAGACCCCACATTGCTGTGGCTGTGGTGTAGCCTGGCAGCTGTAGCTCCGATTAGACCCCTAGCCTGGCAACCTCCCTATGCCACTGGTGTGGTCCTAAAAAGCAAAAAAAAAAAAAAAAAAAAAATGAAGCAACTTAGCTGGAAAACCCCCAATGCCCAAACATTCGAAGAGGCTGCAGGAGATGAGGGGCCAAGGTGTGGCTCCAGCTCCTCCCTGCGAGGGACGAGCCCCCTCTTCAGCCGTCTGCTCTGACACCACAGCCACCACCAGTGGCCCGCCGGCCACTCTCCATTCTCCTCCCCTCGTCAATACCAGAAGCCCAGTTTTACCTCAGACGGCGATGAGCCCAGCTACAAGGCGTTATCTCCAGCCTCCCTTACCCGCATGGCGGCCGTGTGACTTAATTTTAGGGTATGAGATATAAGCAGAAGGTCTTGGAAGGCGTTTCAAAGAATGTGCCTTGAGGGAGTTCCCGTTGAGTTCCCGTTGTGGCTCAGTGCTAATGAACCTGACCAGTATCCGTGAGGATGTGGGTTCGATCCCTGGCCTTTGTCAGCGGGTTAAGGATCTGGCGCTGCCGTGAGCTGTGGTGTAGGTCGCAGAGGCGGCTCGGATCCCGCGTTGCTGGGGCTGCGGTGCAGTCCGGCAGCTGCAGCTCCCGTCCGACCCCTAGCCTGGGAACTTTCACATGCCGCACCTACGGCCCTAAAAAAAGACAAAGAAAGAGCAAACGATGCTCCTTGAAATAGCAACAACACTTGTGAAGGCCGGTTTTGTCCTCCCTGCTTCGTCCCGCATTCAGCCTGGAACCCGGATGTGATAGTTGGAACTCTAGTTGCTACCTTGGGTCAGGAAGTGACCTTGGGAATTACAGCCACGTGCCGGGGATAGCAGAGCAACGAGGTGAAAGACCCCGGACTTCTGCGTACACCACAGCCGGGTCCAAATCATCTCCACAGAGTCTGCCTACTTGCAGACTCTCTCAGTGAAAAAAAAAAAAAGTAAACTTAGCTGTTTAGCCACTGTGCTTTCTTCCCCTCTTGTCGCGATTACCCGCAGCCTATATTATCATCCTTCTTCTGCTCCATAATAAATGACCCCAAACTTGAAACATCGATAATCGTCATTATCTCCCTTGGTTTCTGAGGGTCAGGATTTCGGACATGGCACAGTGGGGGTGGCTTATCTCTGATCCCTGACTTCTAGAGCCTCTACTGGAAGAATCAAGAGCCAGGAGTGGAATCATATGAAGGGCTGTTTCCTCCTATGTCTGGCAGTTGATACTGGCTGAGGGCTGAGGGCCCGGCCAGGGCTACTGGCAGGAATATTTGAAGAGGGCTTCTCCGTGTGCCTGAGGCTTCCCCGTAACTTGGTGGATGTGTTCCAAGGACAGGTGTACCAAGAGGCTGTATTGCCCTTTGGGGCCCAGCTGCAGCAGTCCCCTGCCTCGCCTCTCGCCCTGTGTGTCGGTTAAAGCTACTACAAAAGTCCACTTAGTTTCGAGGAGAGGGAGCATGAAACCCCACCTCCTGATGGAGGCTTGTCAACATCACCTTGTGAGGAGTTCCCGCTGTGGCTCAGTGGGTTAAAAACCCAGTGTAGTCTCTGTGAGGATGGGGGTTCGATCCCTGGCCTCACTCAGTGGGTTTAAAGATCTGGTATTGAAACAGGTTGCAGATGCAACTCAGATTGGGCGTTGCTGTGGCTGTGGTGTAGGCCGGCAGCGGTAGCTCTGATTCGACCCCTAGCCTGAGAAGTTCCATACGCCACAAGGGTGGCCCTAAAAAGAAAAAAAAAATTGAGTTGTGAGATGGGAGCTATGTTAGCGGTCGTCTTCAAAAACCCAGTCAGCCAACCAGCCGATGTCAGATATGGGCCTACTGGGGGCAGAATGGCATGTTTAGGCCATTTATTTGGGCCCTCTGGCCTTCAGGAGATTCAGTGCGGTCACAAATCCTTTGCAGCTGCTCCCCTCAAGAGGTGGGATCCACTTCCTCGCCGGCCTTGGGACTTGCTCTGACACAGGGATGCGGCGGAAGAGAGGCTGCGCGGCTTCGGAGGCTTCGCCAGAATAGGACGTGCAGCTTCTGCCCGCACTGTCTCGGAGCCCCGAGACCAGCGTGCTGTGAGCGGCCCAGCCAGGCCTCCCGACGAGGGCGAGGCCGTCTTGGTCACGCCAGCCCCGGCCGGGCCCCGGATGACCGCAGCCACGGGAAGGACCCTCGGGTGAGGCCAGCGCATGAACCAAGCTGACCCCAGCCCAAATCGCTGATCTACAGAATCGTGAGGAATAAGAAATCCTTGGAGGAGTTCCCGTTGTGGCTCAGTGGATAACGAATCCAACTAGGAACCATGAGGTTGCAGGTTCGATCCCTGACCTTGCTCAGTGGGTTAAGGATCCGGCGTTGCCGTGAGCTGTGGTGTAGGTCGCAGACGCGGCTCGGATCCCGTATGGCTGTGGCTGTGGTGTAGGCCGGCAGCTACAGCTCCTGTTAGACCGCTAGCCTGGGAACCTCCGTTTCAGCTCCGGCTCGGATTTGATCCCTGGCTCAGGAACTTCCCTATAAACCAAATCTTAGCTCCACTTCACTCAAAACATACCAGTGTCTCAAGGAAAATCCAGACTCCTGCCCCAGCCATCAGATCCCTGTGAGGTCTGGCAGGTGTCCCCAAGTTCCCCTCTCCTTTCGGAGCCCCAGCCCCAGTGTCCTCATGCCTGATCCTATAACAAGCCAAGCTCCTTTGCCCTCCAGGTCTCGGCACACACTCTACCCCGGAATCCTTTGCATTTCCTCCCTGCCACTCACCGTAAGTGGCAATTTTTGCTTCTTTTTAGGGCCACATCTGTGACATATGGAGGTTCCCAGGCTAGGGGTCAAATTGGAGCTGTAGCCACAGGCCTACGTCACAGCCACAGCAACGTGGAATCTGAGCTGCATCTGCGACCCACACCGCAGCTCATGGCAATGCCGGATTCTTAACCCACTGAGCATGTCAGGGACCGAACCCGCATCCTCATGGATACTAGTCAGGTTTGTTACCACTGAGAACCATAAGTAGCAATTATTTTTATTTAGGTATCATGTATGAGGTTATTATTTGTTTCTTCTCTTAGAACCAAAGCTACAAGAGGCAAAGGGTCACAGGTGCAGAACTAAAAGTGATGGTGTTTCAATTCTGCCACTCCTGCCTGACCGGCCCATGGTAAGTTATGCTCTCTGGCTGCAGAACAGGGAATAATAATAGAATGTGCTGAGATCGCCTGGTGGCCTAGAGGGTTAGGGATCTGGCGTTGTTACTGCTGTGGCTTGAGTCACTGCTGTGGTGCAGGTTCGATCCTTGGCCTGGTAACTTGCACATGCCATGGACTTGGACCAAAAAAAAGTGTCTACTGACTCGCAAGGGTCATCATAAGGACTAAATAAGATAAAATGGGAGTTCCCATTGTGGCTCACTGGAAACGAATCTGACTAGTATCCATGAGGACGTGAGTTCTATCCCTGGCCCCACTCAGTGGGTTAAGGGTCTGGTGTTGCAGTGAGCTGTGGTGTAGGTTGCAGTTGTGGCTTGGATCTGGTGTTGCTGTGGCTGTGGTGTAGGCGAGCAGCTGCAGCTCTGAATGGACCGCTAGCCTGGGAACTTCCATATGTCGTGGGTGCAGCCCTTAAAAAAAAAAAAGCTACTGGATAAGTGAGTGGTTTGCTGCTTTGGCAGTGGGCGGGGGGGTGGGTGGGTTCTAGTGGCCTCCACTTGACCTTCCCCCTGTAATAGCCCTTGTTCCCATGGGGATATGTGGGCCTGCCTGTGTCAAAATGTCTTAAGTTACACACACAGGACCCAGAGAAACAGCCCGTGGGTCCTCAGAGTGGGTACTCTGTGAGCAATTTATGCTGTGGGGCATCTACTAGGGAAGAAAATAAAATCTGCTCTTTTATTACTTCCTTATTAGTGAGGGAAACTGCCACTTAGAAGTTGCCTGCTGCCTTAACCCAGCGGGTGGGTCTGTTATCAGGAGGCTCCCCCGCTCCTTCTTCAATCAACAAAATTGCAGGCACAGAGTCCAAGAAAGGCCAAATAGATGGTCTTTCCTTGGAATGTAAATTTTAAGCAAAGTCTCATCAAAGATTCTGAGACTGGCTGGGGCCAAGAGTCTGGCAGTGACCTGATCACGCTTCTCCTGAGACCCTTCTCCAGCTCCCCAAGCTACCCCGCTTCTGCATGTTTCCATGTCAGACCTGCGGCCCGCATTAACCTCACAGCTGCCAGTGTCCCACCAAGGAGTCTCTTATTTTGCTTGTCATCAAAGGATGCCGACTGGCCTGGGGCCGGGGTTCCCTTTCAAGAAGGGCACTGAAGACCTCCTCTCCCTGCGGACTTTTTTTATTTACTTACTGCTTTTTAGGGCCGCACCTGCTGCATGTGGAGGTTCCCAGACTAGGGGTTGAAGCAGAACTACAGCTGCTGGTCTACACCAGAGCCACGGTAACCCCAGATCCAAACTGCGACTGTTGGAGTTCCCATCGTGGCTCAGTGGTTAACGAATCCGACTAGGAACCATGAGGTTGCGGGTTCGATTCCTGGCCTTGCTCAGTGGGTTAAGGATCCGGCGTTGCCGTGAGCTGTGGTGTAGGTCGCAGACACGGCTTGGATCCCGCGTTGCTGTGGCTGTGGCGTCGGCCAGCAGCTACAGCTCCTGTTGGACCCCTAGCCTGGGAACCTCCATATGCCACGGGTGCGGCCCTAGATAAGACAAAAAAAAAAAGGGCAATGTCGGATCCTTAACCCATTGAGCGAGGCCAGGGATCAAACCCACACCCTCATAGATGATAGTCGGGTTCTTAACCCGCTCAGCCACCACGGGAACTCCTTGTGGGGTTTATAGTGATTACACAGACCCAGATGGCTGGAGATGGAAGTGAGTTCAGACCAGATGGCAGGAAAGCTCAAGGTTCACTAGGATGGGGTGGCTAGACCCAAATTCAGTACCTGGATGGTACTGAACTGGATGGTTCCTGGATGGGGGCCAAACCTGGAAACGTTTCCTGACCCAGACCCTCACTCCCCTGGCTCTGACAGCTACGGCAGCACACTGTCCCCTCTGGTCCCATGGTCACATGACCAGAAAGGAGTGTCGTATGATAACTGGCAGCAACGGCACCTCCCGCAGCTGTCTGCACTTCCGCAGAAGGTGACCGGCAAATTTTCATTAATAAGCCAAAGACAAAGAGGTTTTTAGGCACAGAGGAAACTAATCCGACTAGGAACCATGAGATTGCAGGTTCGATCCCTGGCCTCGCTCAGCGGGTTAAGAATCCGGCGTTGCCGTGAGTTGTGGTGTAGGCTGCAGACGCGGCTCGGATCCCGCATTGCTGTGGCTGTGGCGTAGGCCGGTGGCTACAGCTCCGATTAGAACCTCCATATGCCATTGGTGCGCAGCCCTAAAAAGACAAAAAAAAAAAAAGATTTTTATCACGTGTCCTACTGGGTGCTCCACTGCTTCAGTGAGGACCTGCTCACTGCGGCTAGAGGGGTCTCGCACCATTCTAGAACCATTTTCTGATCCCTAAGTGTGGTCAGCAGAATGATGGCCCATATGTCCATGTCCTAACTAACCCCCGAACCTGAGTATGTTGTCTTACATGGAAAAGGGAACTTTGCAGAAGTTTCTGCTGTGGTTCAGCGGCTGAAGAACCTGACATGATGTCCATGAGGATGTGGCTTGGATCCCTGGCCTTGCTCAGTGGGTTAAGGATCCAGCGCTGCTGTGGCTGTGGTGTAGGCCTCAGCTGCAGCTCTGATTTGACCCCTGGCCTGGGAACCTCCATAGGCGACAGGTGCGGCCTTAAAAAAGAAAAAAAAAAAAAGAAAGAAAGAAAGAAAAGGGGATTTTGCAGATGTGATTAAGGATAAAGACCTTGACAAAGGGAGATTTTTATCCTGAAATATCCAGGTGAAGCACCCATTCTAGTAAGTCGTTTGAGGGTTTCTTTAATCAGCCTATTTTCTTTCTTTCTTTTTTCTCAGCTGCACCTGCAGCATGCACAAGTTTCCGGGCCAAGCACTGAACTGGTGCCACGTCAGTGTACTGAGCCACAGCACTGAAAACGCTGGATCCTTAACCACTAGGCCACCGGCAAATTCTTTAATCAGCCTATTTTCTTCCTCCCTCTCTTCCTCCTTTCCTTCCTTCCCTTTGCTTTTCAGGGCCACATCTGTGGCATATGGAAGTTCCCAGGCTAGGGGTCTAACAGGAGCTACAGCTGCCAGCCTACGCCACAGCCACAGGAACGATGGATGAGCCGCATCTGTGACCTACACCACAGCTCACAGCAACACCAGTTCCTTAACCCACTGAGTGAGGCCAGGAATCGAACCTGCATTCTCATGGATACTAGTCAGATTCATTTCCACTGAGCCACGACGGGAACTCCTCAGTGGGCATTTTCTGATCAGAGGCCTGGCTGTTATTAAGCACTGGCTCTGTTCTAGAGGTGAAGATCACAGAATCGACCTGAGTTCAAACCTCCACTTACTAACTTGGTCACTAAATAGGGCAGGTGACTTAACATGAGGCACTCACACAAGTGCCTCCAGCTTCCTCCTCCATAAATTGTGACAAAATGGCACTTCACAGGGATTGTCATGGTTTTTAAATATTCTTTAAATGTTATGGTTCTGGAATTCCCATCATGGCTCAGTGGTTAACGAATCCAACTAGGAACCATGAGGTTGCGGGTTTGATCCCTGGCCTTGCTCAGTGGGTTAAGGATCTGGCATTGCCGTGAGCTGTGGTGTAGATTGCAGACGCAGCTCAGATCCCGTGTTGCTGTGGCTGTGGTGTAGGTCGGTGGCTACAGCTCCTGTTAGACCCCTAGCCTGGGAACCTCCATATGCTGCGGGTGCAGCCCTAGATAAGGCAAAAAGACAATAAATAAATAAATAAATAAATAAATAAATGTTATGGTTCTTAAAAGAGTCTTAAATGTTAGAATTGGGCTAGGTATATAAGTGCTGCAAGCGTCTACTATTATTTTCTTTGTTATTTGGAACCAAGACCCGCCCCAGTCACAGAAGCCAGGGCAACAGAGATGGACTCTCCTTTGGAAAGCATCCCACACCCAGGCCCAAGTGGAATGGCGCCCAGGCAGAAAATGCTGGCACCTGGTCCCCAACTTCGCTCCCAAGTCTGTCCGCACATTGTTTTGAAAAACACTTTATTGAGCTCCTAGCACTGAACTCCAGAGTCTCCTGGCTTCCTGGAGTCCCCCTCTTGGGTGGTATTGAGCAGGCTAATATTTTCAAACGCTGTGATAAAGAGGTCCTCCTTGAGATCAATCTTACTCCCAAAACTGTGACTCTCAGATCCCAACTGAGAACGTCTGAGCCCAAACCCACTCCCTCCTGCCAAACACCCTGCCCCAGGAAAGCGGGTCCACACTTTGGAGCGCTAGCTGGGGGAAGGGAGACGCCAGCACGGACAATTCTTGGCCTCCAGGTGAGAGGCTGTGCTTGGATTCACCTTGAGGCCCAGCAGCTGCTGTACAGCCGGGCAGGGACCGCCTCAGCCTGAGGGCCGAAGTGAAGCTCCCCCTTGGGGTCTTCCAAATACGACCGAGGGCTCCTCCAGCAGATACGCGATTCTTCTGGGGGGAGGTGGGAGATACTTTAGTAACATAAACATTTAATAAATTAAGTAACTACTTAATGAGCACTGGTGTGCTTTGGGAGAGAGGCCGGCCTGAGGCTTCCTGGTGGCTGCAAACCGCGGCGCGCCGAAGGCAGGCGGCGCCAAAGGCCCATTCATGGACGCCGACCGCCGGGCTCTTGACACCATCTCGGAGCTCCCTCCAAAGAACCCGCCATCTAGACGAACGGAAACCGTGGGCAGGGGATGGAAAGAGGGCGCCAGGGTGTTCGAAGCCATCCTAGTCAACGGGGTTCGGACCCAGGGGGCTTAGAAGACCCAGAGGCAGGGAGCAACTTGAAGAGTCCCAGGCCCGGAGCGGGCGTGGCTTGCGTCCTGGGAAGGATGGGCCTAGGAGTGGGCGGGGCTATGAGCCTAACGTAGAGGTTGGATTCTGTTCTCTGCGTGGTTGATGCTTGCGTTCAAAGCCCCAGAGAGGGGCGCGTTGGGTGGGCGGGACTTAAGGGACCTTCAAGTATTCGGGGAGGCTTCTGGGGATTCTTAGTGGGAGGGCCCTGAAGCTCTGTGTAGGTGGGTCCTCAGAGTGAAGGGAAAGTGTGTTAGCCGCTCCACGTGGGCGGAACTCTGCCCTGGTAGAGGCCGGCCTGGGGCCACGCCCCTGCGATTTGGGAGGCCGGGTGAGGGGCGTGGCTTGCATCTAGGGGCGTAGCCTGAAGAGGCGCTGAAAGGCAACGTGGTAAACTTCCGGAGGGCGGAGTTTGCACCTCTCCTGGATGGAGTTAATGTCTGCAAGATTCCCTGCACTCACGGACCTAGTCCCCGGTTCTGCAAAAGGAGCAGCTGCGTGAGGAGAATGTGTAAACCCTGGGCGGAATTCATATCTCCTGGAAGCGGGAGCTGATAAGTCTGCCAGTCTCCTAGTGAGAGCTGCGTTAGGGGCTTATAACCATGGTGGGCAGGGCCATCGGTACCGCAGTGGCCGGGGCGGAGCTGCTAGAGCAGAGGGGTGGGGCAATCGTTTAGCGAGACTCTCTGAGCCGGCAGGGGGCGAGGCTTGTGGCTTTGGTGGGCCAGGCCTCTGGAGAGTTCCCGAGTGGACGCGTGACAGCAGTATGGGCGTGGCTCGTAACTCCGACGGACCCAGCCGATAGTGCAGGCCCAGATGTTGCCTGGAGAAGGCGGGGCCTGAGTCAGCGGGCGGAGCCTGAAACTCAGCTCTGGGCCTGGGCGGAGCCCCGGTTCGGCACTAGTGGGGGCTCTGCCCTGGGAGGCCGTCTGTTTAGGCCCGCACGCAGCTCCGCATCTGGTGCTCATTACCGGATGACAAAGAGCCGGCTCTGGGCCCCCTTCCCCACTCCCATCCCCGCCCTCTGACAGCAGTACTTTTAACTCCTGCCTGCCCGCGGGGCGCTCTGGATTTCCTGCCCAGGGTCACAGGAGGAACTCCTGTCCTTCCCTTTCTGGCAGGCTCTGTCACCCCACCACCACCCAGGCTGCACCCCCACCTTCTTCTCAGACTTAGGTCTTTGAGCCACCTCGCGACCCCACTCCTATCTAGCGAACCTCTCTGGTGGCGCCTCTGACGTTAAAAGCTTGGGCGGGATCTGGCGAGGGCGTCTGGTTTGAGTTAGGGGACCTTGGGGGGGGGCGCGTAGGGTTCCCTCCGCCCCTCCGCGCCGCCCCCACCCCGCGCCCCCTTTCATCCCCGGCTCCGGCCCCTCCTCCCCTTGTCCCCTGGGGCCCAGCCCCTGGGGTCAGAGGGTGGCAGAGGGCACTGTGTGTGTGTGGGGGGGGGGCTCCGGGCCACCCCTCCTCGCCTCTCCGGGTGGTCGTGGTGGTTCTGCTCCGTCCTAATTAGAGGTCCCTTAGAAGCTGCAACTGAAAAATTACCGAGGTGGTGGGAACCAGCGCCTCCCTTCCCAGGTCCCGCCTCTCCCAGTCCCCAAGGCTTTGAGCCCAGGATGAGGGAGCTTGCTGGGTCGCCCCAGGCTGTGATTTTTTTTTTTTTTAAACCTTCCCCTCCTCCCGTTCATGGGACACCTCAGCCTGGAACAGCTTCAGCCGTGGCTCAGTCTGGAGGCTCCTTGTCCCAGCACCATCCAGAGAGAGACGCGGGCTCAGTGCGGCCCCAGATGGGAAGGCTTTGCCCAGGAGGCTGTGCAGGGAGCTGGAGGAGCGCTCGCTCTCTCCCGGGTTCCCCGCTCTCTCCAGCCCAGCCTGCTGGGCTCTGACTCCCACCTCCTCCCCTGCACACAGATGAGCGGTGCTTCCCAGGCACCTACAACCCAGAGGGGTGGTGGCGCCCTTCAGTGACCTGAGCCCCAGCCGCCAACCTCTGGGCAGCCTTGGGGGAGGGGAAGGAAAGTACCAGAAGAAAGTTAGGAGCCACTTGCCCCCTAGACCCCTTCGCTGCACAGAATCACCAGGCCAGCACTTACCTTTGACCCCTAAGCCCCAGTTGGGCTCCAGTTCAGCAGAAGCCCTCATTCCAGATTCAGTCCCACCTTTTAAGAGTTTTGGTAAAAAGAGGAACACGTATGAAATTCTCTTCATGCCAAACCTCCCACTCCTAGGCTCGCTGTGTGAGTTTGGGCAAGGTTCTGCCCTCTCTGGGCTCCTGCTTCCCCGAGAATCTCTAGAGCTTACCCTCCCTTGAGAAGTCTTACCTTAGTTCCTTGGGGGCCCAAACAAGCTGAAGGAAGTTCCCCTCTTTTTTCCGAGTCCTCCCAGACCCTCCCCTCAGGCACCAGTGGGGGTCAGGAGCTTTGGATGAAGTTGGCACCCTGTTTATTGGAGAAGACCCCCGCACCCACCCCCTGAGGTCCTGGGGGCCTCGGCATCTCCTCTGTTGTGAGTGCTGGGCCAGGAAACAGAGTTCCCGAGAGTCAGGCGGTTGACTGAGAAAGGAACCTGGCTGGGCCCGGGGGAGCAGGAAGCCCTCTGTCCAGCTGGGCGGCCCCCGTGGGTCCCTGGTGCAGCCTGGGCCATGTGTCCAATGCCTGCCCCCACCCCCCACCCCGCAGGGGTGGGGGCCGCGCCCCGTCACACGCTGGTTCTGCAGGTCTGCTCCCCTGTGAGGCTGCCCCGGGGGGGCGCGGGTTCCGTAGGGCCCTTGCTCCCTGCGTGGGTGACCCAGCGATAGCAGTCAGTCACGCGCTTATTGGGCGCGTGAGGGCCACAGCGGGTACAGTACACGATGCCCAGTGCAAGTAGGACCACCAAGAAGACACACGTTGGCACCAGGAGTGCCACCAGCAGCCACCGATCATCCCTCTGGCCGCGGCCTGCTGAGCTGGCCTCCCCCAGGGCTGTGGGGGCTGCTGAGGGCAGCCACGGGGCCAGATTGGGGTCAGGGCCACCTTCCCTTGGGACGTGTGGGGCTTTGGCATGGGGGTGCATGGAGCTGGTGAGCGAGGACTGGTTAGTGGGGCTCTGAGGGGGAGGGGGGGTGTGGAAGGCAGGGGGGGCGGTGCCAGCCGGTACAGGGACTTGATGGGCAGGGGGCACAGGGGACCTGGAAGTAGTGGTCAGAGGAGGCTGGATGGAGGAAGTGACGGGAAGGGGGGTGGTCTGGGCTCTGAGGACAGGGACGTCTGGGGTCCCGGGGGGTTGCTGGGCACTGGAGGTGGTGACCAGAGAGTTGCGGTTAGCTGGGATTCGAGGCAAATGAGTGGTGGTCTGGGAATCAACGACCTGGGTGTCCAGGTACATGGGGGACTGGGGAGCAGGGGGCGGTTTGGGATATTTGGCTGAGATAATCGGGGGTTGGTGAGCAGGGGTCGGTCCCGGGTCCTTGGCAGAGACAATGGGGGGCCGGTGGGCAGACGGCAGCTCTGGATGGTTGGCGGAGAGCATGGGGAAGTGGTGGTCAGCGGGTAAAGCTGGATGTACAGCAGGCATCACAGAGGGCTGCGAGGCAGGAGCCCGGGCTGGGCGGGTGGCAGAGATAGCGGGGGGTTGGTGGGCAGAAGGCAGTGTGGGGCGTGTGGCCGAGATGACCACGGGCCGGGTGGCAGAGAGCACTGAGGAGTGGTAGGGGACCCTGGGGGCGCTCAGTGGGGGTGGCCAGGTGGGGTCCAGGTCGGGCATCCGCGGCTCTCTGTCCTCCGGGAAGCCAGGTCTATAGGCTAGGCCGAAGTCAGACGACTGCGTGGCCTCCATCCACGGGATCCCAGGCATCTCGGTCCAGCCACCATCGAACGCCTCCCAGGCCTCATCTTCATCCTCTTCATCCTCCCCATCATCCAGCAGCTCGTCCCCAAGGTCCTGGGAAGCCCGGGCGCCCATGGCCCCGGCGGGGCTGCAGCTGATGCCATCAGCCTCAAGCTCGTGGCCCTCGCTGCAGTAGCACTCAAAGCCACCGACGTAGTTGACACACATCTGCTGGCACACGCCGGCGATCTGGCACTCATCTGTGTCCACGCAGCGGTGCGGCTCATCCTCGGCTGGCCGGAAACCCAGGCGGCAGTGGCAGCTGTAGCCCTGGGGCCCTCCAGGCTCACACTGCTGCTCACAGGGGGCGTGTGCGCAGGGGTCCTCGCAGCTGCGCCCGTCCTCTGCCAGCCGGAAGCCCTCGGTGCAGCGGCAGGACACCCGACCATCCACCTCCTCCACACACTCGTGTTCACAGCCCCCGTTGTCCGGGCCGCAGCCGGTGCCGGGGCACAGGGGCCCGGTTCGCGACCAGCCCACGCCACCGTCAGGCTGCTTCACGCAGAGCAGAGAGGCTTCTCTGCCAGCCTGGCATGGCACGGCAGCCACGGAGCCGAAGGGTAGCCACTCGAACTCGGTGGAGACCAGGTGGAAGGGCGTGGTGTAGACGGCCGGGCCGGCCTGGCCCGCCTCGTCGGGCAGCGCTGGGCAGGAGCCCTCGAAGCCGAACTGGCACAGGTAGCCGTCGACGGCCAGCGTGCACGAGCCCTCGAGCCAACGATGCTCGCCACTCGCCTCAAGGGCCGCGCAGCGCTGGGCCGGGCAGGGCCCCCCCGTGGCTGGCTGGGCCCAGTTGGTGAAGGCCGTGTCCTGGTCCCCCGTGGTCCATGTGAAGCCGCGCAGCGGGCGCTGCGGCTGGCATTGCCGGGCCTGCCTCTGCAGCCCGATCCACAGCAGCCGGCTGGACGGGCCCGAGCCCACCAGGCTGTCCACGCGCTGGGCCTCCTCCGGGGTCCGAGGCGTGGCCAGGTCTCCCCCCAGCTCTCGGCAGGCCCGCCAGGCCTCCAGGAAGGTACGGCGCCGCGGGAAGAGGGCGTAACAGCTGCCGGGGCCGCAGGCAGCGCGGGGCTTGGCGGCCCAGGGGGCCTGGCCCAGCGTGGGCAACGCCGCGGCCCAGGCCAGCAGCAGCCGCAGCAGCATCGCGACGCCCCCCAACTGGCCGGGCCCGGGCCGGTGGCGGCTCTTGACAGGGGGAGGGACTGGGGCCTCTGGCGGGCGGGCCGGGGGCGGGCCCCAGGCCGGGCTCGGGCCATGTAAGGAGAGGGCTGGGGCCGCTGCCAGCTCCCAGCTCCCGCTCCCCCGGGGCCGCCGGAGCAGGAAGCAGGCGGGCGGCGGGCAGGGGTGGGGGCGATGGGTGGGGGCGGGGAGGGGCGGGGGCGAGGCTAACCGGCTGGATGACCCTCAGCAAAGAGCGCGGGCTGGGGCTCTTGGCGACGGGGTGAGGTTGCTTCCCAGAGACGCACTGAGACCCAAATGGGGACACGCTGACCTCATCGCACCCGTGAACAACTGCTTGTCCTGTGCGTGGAAACATGCCCACTCCCGCCCTCACGTGACACACGTGTGCATGCTCCTTACACACACACACACACACACACACACTCCTGAGGACTCCATCTCCGCTGTCCCTTGGGCCTGGATTTGCACGTGCTCTGACCTGCTGAACCCTCTAGGTGCACGAGCAAGGGTGCTGTGGCACCCTACTTGTCCTCGCGCAGGAAGTCCCTCGCGGTCACCTGCGGGCCCTGGGGGTGGGAACCACCTCGCTCCCGCGGAGCCGGCATCCTCCGCCCTCATTCACGTACTGAGCTTTGCCCCCAGGCCTCCTGGGGCTCCTGCCTGCACCGGGGCGGGGAGGCGGGGAGCGAGGAGGAGGGGCAGGGGCTGCCCTCCCTTCACCTCCGCTCGGCCCGGGGCCCTGGGAACCTGGGCTTAGAGGGGGAGGAGGCGGCCCCCAAACAGGAAATGCTTCTCTGGGCTCCTACCGCCGGAGGCAGGGTGCCTGGGGGAGGGGGCTGGGCCGGGTGAGCAGGGCTGGCCGGAGGGGGCTGGTGAGAGGCCATGTATGGCCATAGGGCACACAGTGACACACGCACACACGCACACACGTGTGTGTGACACAGGCATCACATGTGTGGAGCCTTCCTGCCCCCAGGGCCCCCCACTGAGGCCTGGCCAGGGTCCCCCTTCCCCGCCCCTCCTGGAAGCCTCTGGGGGCTCGTGTACTGAGCCCATCGCTCAGGATGGTCCCTGGGGAGCTGGTTGTCAGATTAACCCCCGGGCACCCATCGCACTCTTAGCCGAAGTCTGAGCTGGGAGTGGGGACGTGGAGGAGAGGGTGCGCCGTTCGCTGGGTGTGCTGCCCACCGGGGTCCAGCTCCCCACTCTCCCGCACACAGCCTGCGCTGCGACTGCGGGGAGTCACTGACCCTCCCTGGGTCTCCGTTTTTCTTACCTACGAACTGGGGCAATGGGGGCGATGTGTCAGGGCCTTTCAGCTCGGCAGGGCTGAGTGTCACAGCGCTCACAATATGTGCAAATGTGCTTTGTCAGCTGCAAGGCATGAGGCAGATGTTCCTCAGTCTCTGAGCAAGTCTGGGTGGGGGGTGGGACCCGCAGCTTTGCTAACATATTTTTTTTTTTTGCTGCACTCCCACGCCACCGCAGTAACCAGTGACAGCACCGGATCCTTAATCCGCCGCACCACTGGGGAACTCCTCTGCTCCTTCTTACAGCGGCAGGGCTGGCCCTGCAGACACAGCCAGTACCCTCGAGAATGAGGGCTTTGGAAGGGCTTGCCGCAGGCCAGGAAGGTCGTTCTGACAAGGTTCACGTCTGTGAAGCGCAGAGAATTATATCCTATCTCACGAGAGCCGAGTTAGTACGGGGCAGTTCACCCTTCCCCTGGCTCAGACTCAAAGCCTTGAGGTCATCCTTGACTCCTCTCTCTCCTACACCCCACTCCCAGTCTCTGAGCAAATCCTCTTGGCTTCACCTTCAAAATTGACCCAGAGTCTAACCGCTTCTCACCACCCTTCGCCACTCGTGTCCAGCCCTCGCCACCCTTCCTGTCCGGTCTGGACTCTTCCCACTGCCTCTCCTTCGGTCCCTCTCTCGCCCCTCTCCCTTCAGCTCTCTCCCTCTGCTCCAGCCACTGTGGCCCGTGGATGCCCCTTAAACTCATCAGCCACCTGCCCACCTCAGCGCTTTGCTTTGGCTGTTCCCTTGCCTAGAGCACTCTTCCTGCAAGATGCAAAGGCTCTCAGGGCCAGCATCAGGGTCCCAGACCCTCCCCTCCCCCGCCACCACCATACCCCGATCTTGCTCTAGTTTCCCCTTTGTACTTACCACTGTCTGACACGGTACGTATTTGCTCGTTGGCCTGAATTCCTCAACAGAAACCCTGGCTATTTGGTGAGCTTCAGGACTGGGTAATGACATCTTATAGAGACTGTGCTGTGTGTTATAAGCCGTTTAGCAAGCTCCTGGGCTTCTATCTAGATGCCAGAAGTATCCCTCCAGTTGAGAAAATCGAAAATGACTCCAGGAGTTCCCTGGTGGCTCAGCAGGTTAAGGACCTGGTGCTGTTACTGCTATGGTTCTGGTTACAGCTGTGGCGAAGCTTCGATCCCTGGCCTGGGAATTTCCACCTGCCAGCCGGGGGGCAAAAGAGTCCAGCCTTTGCCAAATGTCATGTCCCCTGGGGACAGTATCGCTCCTAGTGGAGACCCCCTGCCCTGGGAGACTGTGAGCCTCTTTCAGGCAAGGTCATGGTCCTGCTTCCTGAACCTGGAAAGCTCCTGGCCCACAGACGTGCTCAGCAGGATTTGCTGAGTCAGGGAAGGAGTGAGTGAATGCGACTCAGCTGAGCGAAGAGCCGGCTCAGGGCAGCGCGGAGGAGCCTGGGATTCTGCCTGGAGCCAAGGCCCACCTGCTCCCCACACTCACCCAGCCTCCTGCAGAGGTCATACCATCCTAGAAGCAGAAGATTCCCGGAAATCAGCAAGCTTTTTCGTGAGTGGGTACATTGAGGCCCAGAGCACGTCAGCGGCAAGGCTGGGACTAGATCCCAGGCCTCTGGACCTCTCTTCCGTTTCTCTTTTTGCTGCAGCGGCTTGAGGAGTCATTGGCGTGGTCTGAGAGGTGGGTATGATGTCAAGAAAGGAGGGTGGGGAGTTCCCATCATGGCGCAGCGGAAATGAATCCGACTAGGAACAGTGAGGTTGCGGGTTCGATCCCTGGCCTCACTCATTGGGTTAAGGATCTGGTATGGCCGTGAGCTCTGGTGTAGGTTGCATATGTGGCTTGGATCTGGTGTTACTATGTCTATGGCTTTGGCCGGCAGCTGTAGCTCCGATTGGACCCCTAGCCTGGGAACCTCCATATGCCGTGGGTACGGCCCTAAAGAGTAAAAAAAAAAAAAAAAAAAAAAAGAGGGCAAAAAAGAAAGGAGGATGGGAAGAAGGCGTGATGGTAGGAAGGCACAAGTTACTGAGGTCAAGGTGCATTTGAAGAGTGGAGCGAGAGTATCAGCAAGAGGGTGGAGCTGCCGCTGGAAGGCTGGCCTCCATCACGGGGGCCGCGGGGAAGAGCCATGCTGGAGATCCCTGTGGCTGGTTGCGGTGGGTGGAGGGGGAACTGGAGGCCAGGACCAGTTGGGAGGTTGTTGCAATCGTCTGGGAGAGGGGAGGGAGCTGGCAGCAGAACTGGGCAGCCGGGCGGGGCAGGCTGGGGGAGGCGGCCTCTGGAGGCCCCTCAGGGGCGGGCCGGAGCCTGGTCCAAGGGTGTGGTGGGCCCAGTCATGATTCGGGCAATGGCCAGTGCTGGGGCGTCTGAGGGGAGGCTGCGGGCCGTCTGGCGAGTGGGCGGGTCAGATCAGAGGTCAGGACCACAGCCTCGGTGGGGGCGAGGCATTGGGGGGCAGGCAGGCCAAGCAGGAGGAGGGGGGAGTCAAAGGCCAAATTCCAGATGGCCTGGCTGGGCAAGTGGAGGGAAGCCTAAGTTGGTGGGGAGAAGCCGGGCACCCCCGAAACCAACCGACTAAGGGTTTGGTGGGTAGAGAAGGAGACTCGGAGACGCGCCCGAGTGCAGCACTCACCTGCCCGCATCCGTGCTGGGAGAGGCGCAGTGGAGGCTGGACAGGGGAGGTAGTGGGCGCGGCAGCATGGGTCCGAGGGTGGGGGGTGGAGAGGGGCTTGCTGCGGCCTTCCTGCCAGTCCTCAGCCTGACGCACCTTGGTGCCCCCACAGCACAGATAAGATGCTAAGTGCTGCAGTCAGTGCTTGCAGGGTGGGTGGGTCAGTGGCTGGCTGGCTGGCTGGCTGGACGGATGAACGGAATGCTGTTGGATGGATGGGCGAACAGATGAATGGATGTAGGAATGAGTAAGTGGATGGAGGGATGGATGGCTGCGCAGCCGGGCGTGTGGATGAGCTGATGTTCAGTGCGTGGCCGGGTACAGAGATGCAGGCGGAGGCGCTGTAATTAGCCACCCCCAGGGTGGAGCGTGTGCTCAGGACGTCACGCTATGGATCTGCAGGAATGCAGCCCAGGGGGACAGGAGAGCCTGGGCCACCACGGCAGGGATCTCGCCTGTTGCTCCCTGGTTACTAAAGAGCCTGCTTTCTCCGTTGCTGCCTGAGGCCAAGACGTCTCCCTGGCTGGGGTGGGGACGGCTCAGGACATCAGTCTTGGCTCACGCTGGGGGTCAGGAAGCTGGGGTTCCCTGCTCTGACCATGGCCCTTACGGGGAGAACACACCTCAGGAGGGGCGTGAAAACAGAAGCCCACTCCGCCGGAAGGAGCTTGGTCTTCCAGCTCCTGGGACGAGCCCGACGGGTGGTTTCGGATACCGTGTGTGGGCCTGCGGGGGTGGAGGTGAAGGCAGCTTGCAGAGGGGCTGGCCCGAAGAGGGCTCAGTGGAACAGCCAGAATGGGGGGGCAGTGTGATTGGGGGCGCCCCCTGGGCAGGCATCCTAGAGAGCCTTGGCACCACTGGCCCGCTGAGCCAGCACATTGCTTTGTGTGCAGATCACCTCTTCCCTCCTTTCTGTTTCGTCCCCTTCCCCCCACCTCCCTCCATCTCCAAATTCTTCGCAAACCACCCCAGCCCTTGGGCTTCGGGAGGAAGGGCCTACGGGTGGGTGGGAGGCGCCTGGTCTTGGGTGGGAGCCGCCAGAGAGGCGGTGGGTGAGGCCCCGGGGCAGGAGTGGGGAGGGAGGGGAACCTGGGAGGGAAGGGAGTGGCTTCGGCCCCCTCCTCTGCCCCACGTGCTGGTGCCGCACCCACCCGCGTGCTTCTGGGTGGGAGAGAGCCCCACCGGAAGGGGGGTGTTGCCTCCGGACCAGACTGGGTGGGAGACAGAGGCTTGGGGAAAGTGGGGCCCGGGAAGAAGGGGTGTTGCCCAGGCCTGGCCCCCGAGGATAAAGGATTCTGACAGCCGGAGGGGGCTGAATGGGGGTGGCGGCCTTTGCCAAGGAGAGAGACTGAGTGTGTTTGTGGGTGTACTGCGGCGTCTGGGTGTGACTCTGGGCACGTGTTAGTGTGTGCGCGCACGCTCACACAAGCCTGGCGCTGCTGTGGCGTGCACAGCTGGGTGCTGCGTGTGTCCCCGAGGGCCCGCACCTGTGCCCGCAGCTGTGAGGGGAGAAGCACATGGCTGGCCCTGGATCACCCGCCCCGGGCCCCGTGGGAGCCCCGTCCCTCCCCTGGCAGATGCCTGACCTTGAACATCTGGCCGCATCTGCCTGCGAGGCCTGGAGTCCTGGAGCCCCCACCAGAGCTAGCAGGGGCCCGCCCTTCCCCTGGGTGTTCATATGGCCCAGAGAGGGACAAGGTTTGCCCCACGTCACATAGGCGAACGCCGAGTGGGGGCTGTACCCGTCTGGGGATCCCGGGCCTGGACAGGTGCAATCCGGGCCATCGCTGTTCCTGTCCCCCTCTCTTGGTGTCCTTTGGCTACGAGGCTCCGTGGAGAGGCCGGCCGCGGCCTCGCCTTGCCGTCTGGGCCCCTTCTCAGCCCACAGCCTCCTCAGCTCTGCCCGGGGTGCCAGTGGAAGGGGGACCTTCTGATCCCCGTAGGGTCTGGCAAAGGCCTGCCACCCAGGGTGACCCGCTCTGCTGGGTTTGCTGAGGACAGTGGTCTCAGCACCTCAAGTCTCGTGTCCCCAGAGCCCCTGAGCCCTAGGCAGACATGGATGAAGGGCCACCCTGTCTCCAGGGACGCTTCTTTTTCCACCGCACCCTCTCCATCGCTGCCCTGGCCTCAGTCCACGCCGTCTCCACCAGCACCTGGAACTTTCCCCTTTTCTTCCTGCCCGCTCCCGCTCCCAGGGCCCTCTGTGTCTCACTGTCCCTCCCTCGGGCCGCAGGGTCTCCCTCCCTGTTCCTCCTTCTTCCCTCTCTGCCTGCAGCTCTGGCTCCCTCGCTTGTCTCTGGGGTCCCTCTCTCCGCTCCTGTCCCCAGGATGGTCGCCTCGATGGCTTCTAGGTCTCTGCCCTCTCCTGTCTCACCCCCCTGGCTCCCCAGTCCTGCCCCCAGGGTCTCCGGCTCGCCACCTCCCCTGGGTGGTCCAGGCCTCCCTGCGACCGGCACCCCCAGGGCTGGGGTGGGCGCCAGGTCTGGGGGCTGTGACCGGCCGGCGGGTGGGGGGGGAGCCCAAGCAGACATGATATTTATGTTAGGACTTCAAAGTGGAGCAGAGCCCGAGGCGGGGGTGGAGAGGGCTGTCGGGCTGGAGAGCAAAAGCCAGACTGCGCTCAGCCCAGGCCCCTCCCGGGGAGGGTCTCCGTGGCGACACACACCTCCCTGGTGGGACACTGGAGACCCAGAGCAGGAACAGAATGGGCTATTTTGGTGCAGAGTTCCAAGAAAGGGACTTCCTGCACCCCTGCCTCCAGCCTCGTGCTCTCTTCCTGTCACTCTGCAGGAGCAGCTGGGACCTCGGCACAGCAGCCAGGGGGCCTGGGAGGCAGAGGCCTGGGACTGGGGGAGCCAGAGCAGAGCGGGGGGCTCTTTTTATCAGGAAAGCATCGCTGGCGCGGGGACAGGCGCGCGTTCTCAGCTCCCTGGCAGAGGCCTCGCCCGGCGGGGCAGTGAGGGTCTGTAACCCTATAGGGCCGGACTGGGCCAGGCTGGCCCGGCCCCTCGAGGCCTCTGGGGGCCACTCAGGCCGCCTGCCCAAGGGGCCAAGATAGCCGTGAAGGTCACCCCACCCCTGTCCCCACCCTTGGCCTAACCCCTGCTAAAGACACCCAGCTGCTGGGGC
This sequence comes from Catagonus wagneri, assembly GCA_004024745.2. Taxonomy (NCBI): domain Eukaryota; kingdom Metazoa; phylum Chordata; class Mammalia; order Artiodactyla; family Tayassuidae; genus Catagonus; species Catagonus wagneri. The sequence goes on along the minus strand of PVHT021183668.1, from coordinate 2,891,017 downwards.
CAGGACGGCTCGAGGTCGGGGGGCCCGGCCCGGGCGGGGTGGGCGGGAGGGGCCGATTGTCTCACCCTGAGACTCAGTCCTAGGTCCTAAGCCCCTCCCAGGAGCCAGGCCCAGCGGACACCCATTCAGGCTGGGCCACCCTCTCAGGAAGCCCCCCTCCCACACCAGAGGCTTGCTCTGGGCCTGAGACCCTCCGGTCTGAAGCCCACCCAGGCCTCCAAAGCCCCTGCTCCTGGGCTAGGGCCCTGGCCCCCCTTCCCCAGGCACTTCCCATGAATCACTAGGGCTGGAATCTGATGAGCTCAGGCCTCCCCGCCCAGCGCTGCCGGCCTCTGCCTCCTGCCTGGCCAGTGGGGTCACCACCACCAACCCCCCCCCCCGCCCCGCCACGAGGGTCTTCACAGCAACTCACAGCCCCCACTGGGGTCACCGTGGGCCGAGGGGACGGAGTGGTGGCAGGCGCAGGCCCGGCTGGAGGTGAGATTAGTCAGGAGAAGGGCTTGGACCTCTTCTGCATGATCAAAGTTACAAAAATGCATGTGTCTTCGGTGTCGTGCGTGTATCTGCGTGTCTCTGAGCTTGCGGGTGTGTGTCTGCACGGCTGTGCCTGCGCTGCCGGGGGCAGGAGGAGGCCTGTCCCCACGGGGGACTTGGGTGTCAGAGGCAGTCCCGCAGGGGCAGGTGAAAGTGCAGTAGGTCACCACGTCTCTGGGTCAGCTGTCTCCAGGGAGTCACACTGTGAACCCAAGGGGGGGGTTGCTGAGGGAGTGTCACCGAGCCCGCAGACCTAGGGGTGTGTGTCTGGGTGCGGCTTGGAGGAGGGGCCCGTGTGTGTGTCACTGTGTCCCATCCCGAAGGGCATGCATGGCTAAGGGTGTCAGGGTGTTCCTAACGCTCTGGGTGTCCCTGTTCAGGATGCCCAGGCGTTACCAGAAGTGGCTGTGGCTGGCAGGGTGGCACACAGCCTGTGTGCCAGTGTGAATCAGGGTATTTCTGTGTGTTGTGCTGTGGACGCCAACTTGGTCCTGGGGCCACGGCAGGGTGTTAAAGGCTTCCTGAATGTGAGTCAGGCTGTTGCCGTGGGAGTCCTCCTCCCAGCCCTGGCAGGGACCCGCCTCTGGCCTGGCTCCAGAGACACACCCCCGCCGAAAAGAGGTCCCTTCCTTCTCCCCTCCGCAGCCCGTGTTAGCCAGACCCCAGTTCGCAGGACAATCCCAGGACGCCATGCGGGCCTGCTCTCCTGGCACCAGGCCCTGCGCAGGCCCTCGGAGCGCCCTGGGTCCCTGGGAGCCTCAGGCAAGCAGGGAACCTGGCATGTGACAGGCACGGGGCACGCTCGCCCCCTGCTGGCACTGACGGGGGATGTGCAGCCCCGTGTTCCAGGAATTCTGATGACCGTCTAGTCTTGAGTCTTCCTGAATCAATGATTCCGCCTGTACTCACGAAGGGCCAGTTCCGGACCAGGCATTGTTCTGGGCCCCTCAAGATTCAGTGGGGAACGAGGCTGACTTGGTTCTGGGCTTCTCGTGAGGAAAACCGACGATAAACAAACTCACGCGGGGAACTACTGCGAGGTGGTAAGTGCAACATTTCCTAGTGAAGAAATGACCGGGCTGCTTCCCCAGGGATCCTGCTTTGGGTCCGGCCCCGCCCCGCAGCAGTGGCCGGACACACCGGGCGCCGCTCAGAGGCCTGACTTCCTCTTCCAGAAGGCTTAAGTTTTTTTGGGGGGGTTACAGAATCAGAGCACACAGTAGGCTGTCTGCCCAGATCACACCTATCTCCCCCTGGGTGCTTGGTCCCTGTGGACACAATAGATAATTGCTGAGTGGATGGGTGACAGGCTGTTTTGGAGGACTGCAGAATTCGAAGCTCCACGGAACCCACTGTCTGAGTCCTTTGCCCAAAATCAGCCACTTTCCCTGAGCAAGCCTCAGCTTCGTCATCCACAAAATGGGGATAAAGAGATCAGTCTTAGACTGGCCTATCACTGCCTGCCCTTCCAGGAGCCCCAGCTCCCTGTCTCACGACCCTTGGTCATGATAATTTCCTGCCCAGGACCCCTGACCCATCTTGTCAGAAGCTAAACCAGAAGGTTCAGGCAGCAGGCAGAGCCTGGCAGTGCTCCAGTGAGCCACTGCTGGGGACATGCTGAATTCCCAGGGCCAGGAATTAGGACTGAACCCCAGACAGTGGTGGGAGGGGCCTGCTTGCAGAGGCCCCCACGCAGGGGCCCAGGAGCCTCGGCCGGTCCTAGTTCCCATGAGACCAGCTCTACATCCGGCCCTGGGGTTCTCTGAACACCCCCTGCCATCATTCCAGGTCCTTCCTCTGGGACTGAACTTGAGACATCCTGTTTGGTTCCCAGAACCCAGCCCTCCCTACAGTTCCCAGCTTCCCACCTCAAAGCCCTCGGCTCTTAGTTACCAAGCTCCAGTCGGTGGATGATGTTTATTGGGCGCCCGTGGAGTGCCCGGCGCTGTACAAGGCACTGGGGTGGGGGCGGGACTGGGGGGACATACAGGAGGGTGAAGGGAAGTCTCCCCACCAGCGAGAGGCTCACGGAGTGAGGGTGGAGGGAGGGCAGAGGCGGGGCAGGCCCAGGGACACACCTGGGCTGTTCCTGGAGCGTCTGAAATCCCAACCTCCAGGATTTCCACCCTCCAGCTGTCTTGTCTGACACGTGGGCTCATGTCCCTTTGTGGTCCACGCCCAGACCTCTGACTCTGAGAGCACTGAGGGCCAAAAGCCTTGGCCCTTGCACTTGTCGCCAGGTGGCCACAGGACCACAAACCCCGTGACCACCTACGCTGCTGCCGCCCTGGAGCCGGCGGGTCACCACCTTGCAGCTGCCTGGGCCGCGCGCGCCCCCCTGTGGTGGTTGCCGGCATTTTCTTTGCTCATTTGCTGCCTACTGGGGGGACCTCCCTTTGGGGTCTGTGGGGTCTTGGGGGTTGATTTATTGGTGGCTTAGAACACAGGGCGTAGTTGGGACCTGGCTCCTGGTTTGGGCGCGGGGACCCCTAACGGCCTGCTGTGTGGAACCTCAGGAGCCGCTGTCCCAGACTTCAGTGGATAATAAGCCAGGCGGGCTCCCGTAAAGCCCAAAGAGGTAAGTGCAGAGAAAAACCAGTTTCCCAGTCCTTGGTCCACTTCAGAAGCGTCTCTCCTGCCAGGTCCCCCAGGACACCAGCGTGCCTGGGAGGAAGGACCGCCCGTGTTGTGGAAAGACACAACACGGAACGTGGGCGCTCCCTTGGCCGGACGTGACCTCTAGGTGTCCCCTGGGCTGTCTGGAGAACCCCTCCCTTCGGTGAGTGTGGAGAACAGACCCTTGGAGGGGTGTGTGTGCGTGTGTGTGTTGAGGGCAGTTTGCTAACATCCAGCCTCCTTCCCTCCCCTTTCCCCCAGTCTGAGGTCTACTTTGCCGCAAAACCATCCATTTTGTTTTGTTTTTGGCCCAGATTCCCAGGCCAGGGATCGGGTCTGAGCCTTAGTTGTGACCTAAGCCGCAGCTGCAATGCCGGATCCTTAACCCACTGTGCCGGGCTGGGGATCGAACCTGTGTCCCAGGGCTCCCAAAACGCTGCCGATCTTGCGCCATAGCAGGAACTCCAGAACCATCCATTTTGACTCCTGGAAGACTTCTGGGAGAAGGCAGGGAGGCAGCAGCAGCACCTCCCACTTTCCAGGTGAGGACACTGAGGTTTGGAGGTGCTTATTCTCCAGGTGGCCTGGGCAGGACTGGGCCCCGAGTCCTTGCTGCCTCCCTGAATCCTCCTGAGGCCCAGGAGTGGGTGGGGCCTCTCGGGGCCCCGAAGCCCCCAGCCTGGAGGGGCTGCCTGGGCTGTGCCCGCTCCTGCCGCCAGGGGTTGGGCGTACTCACCGCTGACGGCTGGCTGGCTTCCAGCTGCGCGTGAATGGGAGGCAAAGGGCCAGGGGCCCTTGGTCTGGGGCCCCCAAAACCCTCTCAGCTTTACTCCAGTGCCCCAGACGTGGCCAGTGCAGGCCCTGCCCAGCTGCTGTGATCACGGCGCTGGGGAGTCAGGGGTGGCGGCAGACACAGGAGCCGCCGGGGGTGGGAAGGCTGAGGGGGCTGTGGCCTCGGCCGGCGGGGTTGACAGCTCTGAAAGGCCTTCCCAGCAGGCTCAGAGTTTTCTGCCCCAAATGGCCCTTCCGTCCACTCCCAGCTACTCCTCTGCTGCCAGGCGTCCCTCAGCCTCTCGTCCCCTTGGCTGAGCAGTGTCCTCCCTGGCCTGGCGCCTGTTCCCCTTGGCTGCTGTCTCAGACTTTCCCCTACTGTCCCTAGGGCTGGCTTTGACCTCGGGGCCGCTGTCCCCGTCTCGCCCTTTCTCCTCCGCTCTGCCCCCTGCCTCTGGCCCCCCACTGCTCTCCTCTGCCACAGCCCTGGGGGAGGCCTCCCAGCTCTCAGGCCGCTCTGCCCGGCGGTAGACGAGGTAGCCGGCTGTGGGCAGCCGGTGGGCCAGGGCTCCGGGGGGCAGGCGGTGGTAGTTCTGCCCCTTGTACAGGAAGAGGCCAAAAGTGTCGGGCTGGGTCACTCGGAACTTGGTGGCACAGAGCTTGTTCAGCGTGGCAATCGAGGCCCCTGGGGGCACGGCCAGGGTCTTGGAGGTACACCCACTGCTGGGGTCCTGATAGGCTACTCGGAGGAGGTGCTGCGCAAGGAAAGAAGGAAAAACAAGAACTCAGCCCTGCCTGGTACAAATCCGGCTGCAAAGCTAAAGGTCAAGGTGCCGGCTTTGCAGGACCATGGATGGGACGGGCTAGAATCTAGCGGTAGAAGCAGCGTCACAGCTTTCTGGATGAAGTGAGCTCTGAGGGGGCCTCTGAGGCGGGGCGGGGACGTGCCTGGGCTAGTGGGTCACAGCTGCAGGCTGGAAGGGCCCCCACAGATAACCATCATCCTCAGAGCTGACTCTGCGCTAAGCGCTTGCCCTGAGTTAACGAGTTCACCAACCCCAGAACAGCAATCCAAGGAGGCAGGTACTATTACCCAATTTTATAGATGAGAAAATTGAGGCACAAAGAGGTTACATAACTCGCCCAGGCTCTCACAGCCAGAAAGCCGCAGGGCCAGCACTCGGACCCAGGATCTGGCTACAAAGTCTGGACTCTTAACCAGGGCTGGGAAAGGTCCTTGGGGTGGATGGAAGGACAGTGAAGGGCCGAGATGGTGTCAGGCTCTGAGGACCCTGCACCTGAGCCCAGCTGGGAGGGTGAGGGGGACGTGGGCTGGAAGCCAGGCTCTGGGGCTTGAGCCTGCCTGGGTGCCCTTCCCTCCGCATGTCATGTCTCAGTTTCCTCATCTGAGATAATAACGATGAAGCTTCGGGGAAGACTGAGCCCCCGAGCACTGAGCACAGCACCGGCTGGTGGAACACACCCTCCAGAAAGGCTGGCCCGGGCATGTACCCACACGGCGGGCTGCTTCTGTTTCCCTGCAGGGTCTCACCGGGCCAAGGAGGGGCCTGTGCCAGATGGTGCCAGGTGCCCCTGGCTGGCCAGTGTGCGTGGCCTCCTCTTACCTGGAAGCTGTGGGTAGCTGGCAGGCAGCGCTGCTCCCACAGGCTCAGGGAGCGCTGGAGCTCCTGTGCGGGGCTCAGGGGGAGGGTGTGGGCCTGGTCCAGGCCGCTCAGCAGGGCCAGGCTGGCCGAGAGGCTGGTCAGGTAGTAGCCGCCTGGGTCGCGAGGGAGGAACGAGTGTGAGCGCTGCGCCCCGCCCCGCCCCGCTACGGCGCCCAGCCCCACCCAGGCAGGAGGCGGGCGGGTGGGGTCCCTCACCCTCTCCGGTGAGCAGGGCAGGCTCCAGCAGCTCTGACATGTACTCAGCCTCCAGCAGCAGCTCCGGAAGGTCGCACTGGGCCAGGACGAGGCTCAGCAGCGGGAGGAACTCATCGGCCCCAGCTCCCTCCCCTGTGGGGCGGGGGAGGAGGAAGCTCAGGCTCCTCTGGGGCCTCAGGGTCAGATCCACTCCTTAGACAACCACCCACCGCTCTGCCTGCCAGACCTTGGGCAAGGTGGTAACCATGGCAACCAGGGGCGTGGCGGGGGGGGGTGGATGCTCTGCTTTCTGGGCCACGGTTGTACCATCTGTGAAATAAAAGGACTGGACCCATTTTTTTTTCCTCCTTGCTGTGCTGTTTCTGGAGCCTCTGCCTGGCTGGCCTGCCTCTGCCTGGCTGGCCTGTTTCTGGGGCCTCTGCCTGGCTGGCCTGCCTCTGACGTGGCAGGGGGCCAGATGGGAGGGGGCGTACCTGCCTGGGTCCTCAGGGCTGTGTAGAGCAGCTTGCAGGCCTGCAGGAGCCGCTTGATCTGGGCGCTGGGTGAGTAGGCTCGAAGCAGCTGCAGCAGCTTCTGGCGCACTTGCTCCACCTCTGCCGGGGAGGGCAGGCTTAGGTGAGACCCAAAGGCTCTGGGGCCCTGGGTCCGGGCCAGGCGGAGGCCTTCGGCCAGGCGGCCCAGGGAGCCATTGGTGGAAAGCCGGCGCCGCAACCGAGCCACCAGGATGGGCCGGAGAGGCTTGAGCACGGAGCGATGCAGCGACTTCTCCAGGACACGTTCTGTGGGGGAGTGGCCGGCCGCGGTTAAGGGAACCGCGTGGCGGGGGGCAGAATCAGGAGCGGGGCATGATGGGGGAAGGATGAAAAAGAGGAGGAATCCTGGTGATGTGGAAGAGCTGGGGGAGAGAGGAGGTGGAAAGAATTCGCTGGCATGGGGTGGGCTTGTAAAGCGGCAGAAGAGTCTGAGAGGGGCTGGCACTGCGGAGAAGCGGCAAGAGCGGAATAGGAACAGCCAGAATTATGGAGAGTCGGGGCCGGCCCGGCAGAGCCCTGGGCCGGATCTTACCCAGTCTTTCTAGCGGCAGCAGCTTCTCGGGGCCCAGCTCCGCGCTCAGCATGGCCCGGGCCCGGCTTAGTGCCTCTCGGATACCCTGCAGCTCCTGGGGCTCGGGGCTGGCCCGCACCTGGGTCAGTAGGTCCTGCACCAGCTGGCCCACGGCTGTGTGTCGGTCCTGCACCAGCGCTGCGGCTGCCCGGCCCACCTGCCGCTCGGGCGCCAGCAGGGAGCAGACGGCAGCGCTCATGGATCGAAGCAGGGGCCGCCGGCGGCCCAGGCAGGGTGAGGTCGCCGGGCTCCTCTGGGACCCCAGTGCCCCCTCCTCCTCTGAGCTGCTGGGGGAGCCGCAGTCCACCTCCTGGAGGGAGGGCAGTGGCGGGAGGCTGGGGCCGGCGCCCCCTGGCACACGGTAGCCCACTGAGCTTTCCCTCCGCAGCAGCTGGCGAGGTGGCAACCTTTCTGTCTGATTGGGGGCTGCTCCTGGCAGCACCGGGACTGGAGGAGGTGGCACAGCTGGTGGAGACAGGGGGCTGGAGGTCTCGGTGGACACACGCACTTTGAAGCTCCTTTTGAATTTCTCCCGCTTGGTGGGGCCCAGGTCCCCTGGGAACAGGGGGTTGAAGAAGCACAAGGCGGCGCCTGTGCCCTGGTCCAGCTCTTGCGGGGACCGCGGCTTCAGCCGGGGCAGCAGCGGGCCCTCGGCTGGGCCTGGTGGAGCCTTGGTGTTGAGGGAGGAGCTCCAGAACTCTAGGGAAGAGAAACTGTTGGGGCCTCGGGGGGTTCAGGGCGGGGGCCCAACTGAGGGAAAGTCACGGGCTTCAGGCTGCGTGCCCACATGCCTTCCCTTTTCCCTCTTGGCCTCAGCTTGTCCGGCTGTGCAATGGGTAGCTGAGATCCCCTTACCAACGCCCAGATGGGAGATGGCTTCCAGCTCCTTGTGGGTGGCTGCCTGGCGGATGGCTCTGGGGAGCTGGAGCGGGAGGAGAAGAATGTCCCTGAGGCCAGAGAGGGGAGCAAAAAGTCAGGAGTGAAGAATGCTCCAGGCTGTGGTTTGGGGGGCTGCTGAGAGCACCTGTGGGGGTGGGGACAGACAGGGTGTCCCAGGAAACAGGGCCCCACAGACAGCAGGCACCCTGCAGGCAGGCTCACCGGGTGTGGCAGTAGGCACAGATGAGCTGGACCAGGTCCGGGAACACCAGCTCTGAGCCCTCCAAAGAGACGCCTGAGAGATGGGAAGTGAGGTCTGTTCTCTGGGGAACCCCCCCCCACAACTGTGCCCTGCCCGGCTGCCGGCTTCCAGTCCCTTCCCGCCAAGCCATTCGCTCTCACCACCAGGGCTCTCTTGGATGCAGTGGCTGGAAACGAAGGAGGGGCCGCTGGCTTCAGGCAGCCGCACACACAGGGCTTGGCACTGGCGAGTGTTAGATTTCCGCACCAGGAATGTCTGCGAGTGGACAGGGGTTGGAGTCTCAGGACCTCTCTGTCCAGCCCCTCTCCCTCCCACCCTCGGCCACCAGGCCCCCGGAGGTGGGGAAACACTCACCCCCGGGGGCTCCGTCCTCAGCACGTGCAGTGCGGCCGCGGCGTTGGCCCGCAGTTGCAGCCACACGGGCCGGGTGAGCAGCAGGCGCTCCCGCAGGCTCACGGTGCGCCCGGGCTGCCGGGGCACACCTGCCTGCCCCCCACCGGCATCAGGCACATCGTAGAGCGGGTCCTGGGCCGGTCTGGGGGCGGACACCAGACCTGAGCAGGGGGCCAGCGGCTGCGTGCAACCCCTGCCCAACCCTCTCCCCGCATCTGCCCCGGACAGACCATGCCCTGCAGGTCCCTCCCAGCCCGACCGGCTGCCCTTCCAACTTTACTAACTTTTCTCTCTCTGGGTGTCCAGGCGCGAAACTGGTTAGGTTGGGGGCTCCAAGAGGGCCTGCCCCTGGCGCCCCAGTGGTTTCCATGGCTGGGAGCTCCTTCGGTTTCTCCTGTTTCTCCTGGGACTCAGGAAGAGAATCCAGCCCCCAAGGCAAGAGCGCGCACATTCCCAGTGGTGAGTAACACTTCCTGAGGGCGGTTCGCCCTGTCACACCCGCCAGTTAACTCTTGTGTGTCCACTCAGCCCGGGCAGTGCCTGCTTCCCCTGTTCTGGGCTCAGCTCTGGGGGCAGGAATCCTCTGCCTGCAAGTGGCACTGGGAGGGCCCCGGCTGTGGGGCTACCACCTCCTCAAGGTGCCTCCTGCAGCCTTGCCAGCCTCCTCCAACCACACAGGTGGGCAGGAAGGGGTTAAGCAGGGCCTGTCTCGTCCCCGAAGGCCTGGGCCTTGCCTCTGGGGCACCTTGAGGTCTGTGGTCAATTGCTCATCTGTCCATGGCCTTGAGGTCAGCCTTGTGGGAGAGCGCTCCCTACTGGTCACAGATGACTCATTCCTGGGCCTAACTTAGGTTTTGGGATTTCGGGTTGTCATGGAGAAAGGATGCTGTGTTTCCATGGAAACTAACCCCTTTGCTTAACTGAGGTTCTGGGGGTGGTTCTAACACTTAGCCCTGAACGGGGGGTGGGGGAGTCTGGCTGTGAGGTCGTCAGCACATGGTGCCGCTGCTGGCTGCCTCCCACGCGCACAGGCTCTGCCAGCCTGCCGTGCCAATCTGCCAAGCGACTGGGGCAGGTGCAGGCATGATCTGGTCTCCAAACACCGAACACCCAGCCCCCTTCCCCACCCAAGGCCACGTGTTCTGCCTCTGCCACGTGTTGCTTCAGACTCTGCTCACCAGCACTAGGCTGCCCGGGGCCCAGCCCCCCGCCTCTGGGGGTGGCGCGTGGTGGAAGCCCCTCTTCCCCAGCCCATACCCCAAGTCAGAGCGGGTAAGCTCCCACTAGCTAGTGAGAGGAGGACCGGGGACCCCAGAAGAGACTGCTCGTCTCAGGCACTCTCCATGCGGAAGCCCTGATTCCCTGGCAAGGCTAATCAGACACATGTGGTCACGTCGGAGGCCCAGGAAAGGTTTTAATCCCAGTCCCTGAAATCCGGGAGGCGGACACCACGAGCAGCCTTGAGTGGACCCGGGGAGTCTGCCTTCTCACCTCCAGCAACAGCCAGGACACACAAGCCCCCCAAATATCATTTCTGGCTCAGAGTTCCTGTGAAGCTGGACTCAGCTCACTGACTTCAGTGACTGGGGAGCTGGTCCAAGGGTGGCAGAAGAGATGCTGCTCTGGCTGTTGCTTTGGCTTAAGACGAGGCGTGTCTTCACCCGGGAGGGCGCGGAGGAGGCTGACCTCCTGAAGGGCAAGGAGGTGGGCTGGTTGGGGACGGGTGAGACAGTCTTGCCCGGCGAGGGCAGCCCCGCGCCAAGCCGCACAGGCCCCCGAGGAGGAGCGGCAGAGGAGGAGTCCAAGCCAGGGCGCTGCAGGGACGGGCCGAGCAGCAGTGCTGGTGAGCTGGCGGGGCAGGCCCCGAGCAGCCTGTCAGTCCGCCTTTCTGCAGCAGGAGAATTCAGATCCTGGATTTGGTGCCAGCTGCTCTAAGGGGCCCCCTGGCTGGAACAGCAGGGTCAAGGTCCTGGGGGCAAACCGGAAAGGAAAAATTGCTGCTGGGGAGGAAAGTGAACCAAGCGGGAGGCAGGCACTTCATGTGGGGGACTGAGAGGAGGGGCCCGAGGCCAGCCTAGGGCAGGCGAGGCCAGGAGGGCACAGGTCGGCTCCGCAGCCCTTTTTCATGGGTCTCCCTGGTACTCTGGGCCCGCCAGCCCAGCTGCTGGGGGAAGCTCGCATCCTACCTTCCCTAACCAGACCTGGCGGGGCGGGGGAGTGGGGGGGCACTACGGCGGGGAAGGGGTCCACCCCCAGCCCCATTAAGCTGGAGCTTTCCCACCCCCTAGCTAACTCCCACAATGCCCTCAAACCCAGACTGGCTCCCCGGGGCAATTGATCTCAGTGGGGGGGGGGGTGTCCTTTCCCAGAGGCTAGGCTGGGGGAGAGGCACTGGGAGGCAGAGCGACCCCGTGGTTCTTACCATCTGATTTTCTCTTCTGAGGGGACACTGCTGCCCTCGCCTGGATGGGTAAGAAGAAACCCCCCCTGAGAGCCTGCCTCCAGCTCGGCGAGTGTCCCTCCACATCGGCCTCTCTGGGGTGGGGGTGGGGGTGGGGGGCACAAGACCCCTTCTAGGCACAGGTCTGATGTGCTCTCGGATCAGACACCCAGACAGCCGGCTGTTTTCCTGCCCCCCCCCCTTCTCCCACCCCCATCAAAACCTGCCCGGCACAAGGAAGGGGCTGCACAGAGCAGCAGTTCCCCCTGCCGAGGTAGCCTCAGGCAAAATGAGGCCTGCAAGCTCCCAGAAAAGCCAAGGAACCGGGCTGAAGGCAGAGCGTGCGGAGGGCAGGTCGAGCAGAGAGCTCCGCAGGGCCTCAGAAGGCCCACAGGTGGCGAGCCTGCGGAGACCAGAGCCAGTGGCGGGTGTCTGGTTGGGGAGGGGGCGTCGCAATGCCAGTCCCCCCCCCCGCCCCCCACTCCTGACAGGCAGCATCAGACCCACCTCTGTTTTTTTTTTTTTGTCTTTTTAGGGCCACACCCGTAGCATAGGGAGGTTCCCAGGCTAGGGGTCAAATTGGAGCTACAGCTGCCAGCCTACACCACAGCCACAGCAACGCAGGATTCGAGCTATGTCTGTGACCTACACCACAGCTCACAGCAATGCCAGATCCTTAACCCACCGAGCAAGCCCAAGGATTGAACCTGCGTCCTCAGAGATGCTAGTCGGGTTCATTAATTGCTGAGCCACGATGGGAACTCCAGACCCACCTTTTTGATAGCTGTCCAGTCTTCCAGGATGTCGACCTCCTGCAGCATGTACACGATGTAAGGACCTGCCACGGGGCCAAGGAAGCAAGAAGCCTGCTGGCGGGGGCAAGTGACGGGCCTGGCCCCGGAACTCCCGCACTCAGGAGGGCTGGTGCCAGGGTCAGGGGGGCCGTGGCCACGGACTCCTTCACCCAGTCCACGAGGACGGGGCCCCGAGCCCCAACCCTGCCACCACTTGGCTCTCCTCACCCCTTCTCTAGTCTAAGGTCAGAAGGCCAAGGCCCATCCCACCCACTCGGGGACCTGCCCCTCGACCCCTGCCCCCTCACCGGCCCCTTCCCCACCTGCAAAGGTGCTCTATTCTCTCTACCCCAGAAACAGCCCTCCTTTGGCCTCACACTCCCCCCTGGGGACCATCCAACTCTCGTCCTGACGTCCCCACGCCCTCCCCTCCCAGTCACCCCTCAAGTTCCTGTGGTTCAGACTCTTCCCTTCCTGCCTGAACCTGGTTCCCATCGCCAGGAGGTCAACGCCCCGAGAGACTGGTGCGTGTGTGTGGGGTGGGCTGGGGTGCAGAAAGGATTCAGTCAGCTCTGCGCTGGGCTGCGGGGGAGGGGAGCGCGGCAGGCCTGGACTGAAGGAGCCTGGTGCCGAGGGCGGGGCGACTACTCCCAGACTGGATGCAGGAGCCCCAGCCTAGTACAGGGGTGCGGGCGGAGGAGAGAGAAGCCTTAGCCACCGGGGGAAATCACGAGAGGCTTCATGGAGAAGGTAACACCTGAGATGAGCCCAGAGCAGACAGACAGGCAGAGGCATCAGTGAGGAGGGTGCAAAGTCAGCAAAGAGACGGAGGTAGGAAAGCCTGGGACACGCCTGGGGACGTCCTGGGAAAGCCAGAAGGGCCTCAAGGAGACCTGGTTTAGGAAGTTACGGGAAATCTCCGGATGGATGTTCCTGTTTTTCTAAGGTCTACAGAGCCCAGGAGAGACCCAGGACCCCACCGAAGTCCCTGACAGCGAGATCCGCCGGGACACGGCCACGGGAGACCATAAGTGAGGCTGCGCAGCCTCTCCCGCCCCTGTCCCTCCACCCCCGCTGCCCCCCTCCCGCCCAGCTCGGGCCAGCGTTGGGGGGACGTACCAGACACGAGAGGGGCCTTCTTCCTCTTGCTGGGCGGCAGGGAGTCCCAGGTCTTCGAGCTGCCTCGGGCGTGCAGTTTGTCATCCCACCACTCTGTGGCCCAGACCAGAGTCAGGACCCGGTCCCCGCGGCCTGCGTCCCTCACGTGCGCCAGGCGGGCCCTTCCCCACCCCGGCCCTTCTTCCCTGGCAGGGCAGAGTAGCCTGGGAAAGAGGTCCCTGCGCTTTTGTGAGCCTTGGTTTCCTCATCTGTCTCATGGACAGGGATGTGGGAACAACCCCTTCCTCCCCCGTGTCCTGCCTGGACGCATACAGGGGACCCGGTCCTCCCGAGCCCCCGCTGTGTCCCAGGTGCTGGGCTGGGCCGGTCCCTGCTGGCTTTCATCCCCCACAGCGACCACGAGGCAGGTCCTCTAACCACCCCCGAGCAGGTGGGGAAGCCGAGGCCCAGGCTGCCGGCGGCCCTGTCGGGACGTGGGCGCCCAGGGTGGCCCCTCGCCTCACCGGAGCTGATGTCCAGGCTCTGGCGGTCCTCCTCCAGCCTCTGGATCCGCTCCTGCAGCTCCCCCTGCAGCGTGTCGTACAGCAGCAGCTTCTCGCTCTGGAAGAGGCAGAGCGGCTCAGCCCGGCAGGCAGGGGCAGCCTCGGGCGGCCTTGGTCCCACCCGGCGCCTGCCCCTGGCGGTGGCCGCTCGTCACCTCCAGGTGCTGCCTGGCCCCCTGCAGCTCGCACTCGTACTTGTTCCTGATCACGTCCAGACAGAAGCCCTTGTAGATCCCTGCAGAAGCAGACGGGGGGGGGGGGGGGGCCCGCCTGTGATAAAGGGCGGCCGGAGCCCGCACGGGGCAGGGGCCGGATGAGAGCGGAAGGGGACAGAGAGCCAGAGGCTCTGGTAGGGGGACAGCCCACAGACCTGCCACCTGAATCCGAATCTTGAGGCTCCGCTGCAGCCCCCCGAGAGGCTCTGTGTACTCGGGCGCCCGCTCAGCTCCCACCTCCTCCAGCCGCACCCGCAGCTGACTCAGGCGTTCCCTGAACAACCTGGGAGGGAAAAGGCAGCCGCGCAGCCCGTGCTCAGCCGTCAAACGCGCGCCGCGCAGGGCAGGGCGGCGTCGGGCCCACTGCCTCCCGGAGGTCCGGCCCCAGGGCCCCCACGCTCACTTCTCCTTCAGCTCCGAGAACTGCTTCTCCAGGTCCAGCATCTCGTTGACGCACTCGCTGCGGCGGCGCTCGTAGTCCTCATCGTCCATCTCTGGGACAAGAGGCCAGTCAGGGCTGGCCGGGGGCGGGGGCGGGGGGCGGCACGGGCCCCACTTGAGGGGCTCACCTGAGCTCTCCTCCTCGGACTCGGTCTGGCTGCCGCTCCGTTCCTCCTCGCTCTCTTCCTCCTCCCCATTCATCTCAGCAGCCGAGTCGCCCTCTGCGTCCATCTCCTCTGTGCCTTTGCTCGGAGGCTGGACGGGCATCTGCGCTCTGGGAGGAGGGGTGGAGCCAACACTCGCCACCGCCCATAGCTCGGCCGGAAAGCGGCCACTCCAGGAGTGGCCTAACTGCAGGCAGGGGACGGCTGGGGAAGGGGCTGGGCTCGCCACACCCTGCGCATGCCCACGCTCAGCGGGGCAGGTGACAGTGGCCCCGTCTGCACATCTCCCGGGAGCTGTGGAAACGCCCGTGCCCTCGGACGCTGTCGGTGATCCCAGTCCCAGGAACACGAGCCAAGATGACCCATACGGTGGGAAAGGCCAAAGTGGGCTCCCCACTGCCTGCGGGACTGGGCCCAAACTTTTTCTTTTTCTTGCTTTTTGGGCCACAGGTACGGCACATGGAGGTTCCCAGGCTAGGTGTCGAATCGGAGCTACAGACGACGGCCTACACCACAGCCACAGCAACTCGGGATCCAAGCCGTGTCTGTGACTTACACCATAGCTCACGGCAAAGCCGGATCCTAAACCCACTGAGTGAGGCCAGGGACTGAACCCACATCCTCGTGGATACTAGTCCATGAGGGTTTGTTACTGCTGAGCCACAACGGGAACACCTGGGCTCAAACTTCTGATCGGGGCTTTCAAGGCCCTGCACAGACTGGACTTGAACTACTGGTCCAGCTCCATCTAATGGCCAGTTCTCAAATACAGCACGCGCTTCCTCCCCGCCCCCATCGCCCACTGTGCTTTTCTTCCGCCTGCAGCACCCTCCACTTCTCTTCCTGAGAACACACTACAACGCTCGTGTTCTCACTGGGCTCAAATCCTATCTCCTGCTTCCTCCACGACCTCATGTCCTCCGTGCTGCCCTCTCCCTTCTGCATCTTCAACTCTCGCTCCCGACAGCTCCTCCCATGGAACTCGGACCTGCTCAGGTATTTCCCACCATAGAGAAAAAGCAGAAACACATAACCTCACCCCACTCCACTGCCCCCCATCTTCCACCTCACGGCTACTTTTCAAGGCCTTGTGGACACCTGAAATTTCTACTCTCTCACTTGTTCTGTTTCTGTATCATCGCTCTCAGCTAAAACTGATCCTGTAGCATTAACTGATGAATTCCTCGTACCTAATGCAGTATTTTTCAGTGCTTATCTTGGGTTGACTTCTCAGCAAAACTGAACACTGTTAAGCATCCTTCTTTTATTCACTCATTTAATATTTACTCAAGACCTACTACATGCTAGGTACCAGCAGACACTGTGGTAGGAGCTGGGCACAAGTGTGACAGTCTCTGACCTCAAGGCGTTTACAAGTTCCTGGGAGAGAGAGGCTAAGAAACAGACTGTGGGGTGAGAAGAGTTAAGACCAGGGGCTTACGGGAGAGGCATCTAACCAGGACCTGGAGCCTGCTGCAGCAGTGAGGGCCTACAGAGGAAGATGGGCCAGACAGATGAGCTGAGCTGGTTGAGGGAGGGTACGTTCTAAGTAGATTGAGTAGCAGATGCAAAGATGCCAAAAGGAGAGAAGGGGGCAGGACTGGGGGTACATGGGTCTAAGCCTCACAGAGAAATTGGGGCTGCAGATATCTGGTCATTGCATACAGTGAGTTCTTCAGGCCTTGGGAGAGGGTGCAACCAGCAAGGCAGAAAGCATGGAGTGAGAAGGAGTTCATGATGGAACTTCCAGGGTCATCAAAGGGGCAGATGACATGATGCTGGCAAAGGACAAGTAAGTTAGCAAGAGATGGAGGAGCAAAAACCCAGAGCATGGGGGGAGAGAGGGCATTTCAGAACGAAGGAGATGAGACCGTGCCAAATGCTGCCAAAAGGTCACCCAAGAGGAAGACTAAATAGTCTCAGCAGATCGTCTCTGTCTACTGCGGGTTTCCTCTCCACTGGGAGGTTCTTCTCTGGGCACTTCTTCGTAGTCCTTTAGATCCGTGTAGACACCCTTCCTTATTTACTTACATGTCTATTTGCCCATTCTCATTCCTATTTGTAAGCCTCACAGGGCAGGGCTGCACATGCGCTTTACCCACCCAGCACAGTACTGGTTCACTACATCACTGGAGGATTTGCAAATGCAAATTAAACAAAACAAACTTTTGCAGGGCAGGGAATGGCTTTTACTTCTTAGTCGCCCCTGGCCCCTACAATGGTAGCAAACCCAAAGTGCTCTGTTACATTTTTTTGACATCAATTTGAGTGAATTAACTGGCCTAGAGGCCAGTTTCAAAGCATACCTCAAAGATTTCCCAAATGATCTGAACCTGACCTGAAAACCTCGGTTCTTCAAATCAGCCTCATCTTTCCCTTTCTCAAGCCCCAGTTCCTGGAGTTCCCAAATTTTGCAATTTTTCTTCACTGTTAAACATATTTTAACAACCCTCGGTAAGGCCCACCTTTCTGGACCGGGGGGCGGGGGGCGGGGTGCTTCTGGGGAGGTCTCTTCACACGTCTCTGAGTCTGCTGAGTGATCCCAATTAAACCACATCCTCCCCACCTTACCCTGCGTACAAAATGAGGATAACCACCCCCACTCTGGGTGTTGTAAAGACTGCAAGAGGTAAGGGATCGAAAAGCAAATTATAAGGTGCTGTGCACATGCAGTTTAGCTTTTCGGAAAGTGAGCATGTCGAGGGCACGCCTCCTAGGAAGGAAGCTTTCGAAGAAGCCAACCCAGTCCCTCCCCGGCGCGCCCAGAGCCTCACGCCCCGCTGCATCTCCGTAAGCGCCGGCGAGGGCGGGAGAATCACTGGCTCTTCGGTCCCGCGGCCCCCGCTCGCGTCCGGTCGGTTAAGTCTCGCTACGGCCCTGGATATCGGGCAGGCTCCGACCGCCTGTCCGAGAGGGCAAACCAAGTGCCAGTGTTGGCGTTACGCACCGGTAGGCAGTGGAGCTTCCAGCCTCACGTCTGAGAGTCCCCGAGAGGTGCCGAAGGCTATCAGTACCGGCCTCCACCGCGGGGCTCCCGGAAGCGCTGCGCCGGTCCCTCTTCTCCTGGGGAGGGGCCTGTCCGCGCTTCCGCATGCGTCATCAGGAAGCGCCCATTGAAGTGCTCACAATTGGATCGCTGGGGCGAGGCATGCTGGGATACCGCGGGACGGTTTCCACAGCAACGGAGTGAAATTCACACAGGCTTTCAGCATGCAGGAAAGGCCCTGGTGCTTTCCTAGCTTTGCAGCCGTCGCGTCTGGGTCCACAGCCACCTCCTTGCGGCGTGAAAGGGGAGAACCTGCGCCCCGCGCCCCGCACCCCCGCCCGGTTCCGGAGAGTAATGGAGCCAGCTGTAGGTGTGAACACTCATTTATTTACACATTGTAGTTGGTAGGCAAATCACCCAGCCCAGCCTATTCAAGGGTACAGATCTCAGACGCACAGAACGTGCAGGGACTCCCTTTCTCTAGAGCCCCCAGGACGGAGGCCTAAGATACCAGGAAGTTTCGGCTTCTGCCCAAAAGCTAAGAACTAAATTCAACGCCTTCATCTGATTTCTTTCCAAAAAGCCCATTTTGTTAACTACTCAGACATCTCAGCTCTGCCCTCATTCATACTTTTTGCTCTCCTACTGCTCACCCACCCAAGGTTGTTAATAATAATAACAATAATAATAACAACAATAATAATACTGTAATAATATTAATAATACTTCACATTTGTACGAAGCTTACAGAATGTTTTCACATATAGCATCTCATCTGAGCCTCCCGACAGTTCTGTGAGGTAGGTATTCTCACCTCCCTTTTACAGACGGGGTAACTGAGGCTCAGAGAGAGAACGGGATTTGCTCAAGGCCACACAGCTAGTTAG
Organism: Catagonus wagneri; assembly: GCA_004024745.2. Lineage (NCBI taxonomy): Eukaryota > Metazoa > Chordata > Mammalia > Artiodactyla > Tayassuidae > Catagonus > Catagonus wagneri. The sequence goes on along the minus strand of PVHT021183668.1, from coordinate 2,872,990 downwards.
TGGTTAAGCTAGGACTTGATCCCAGCACCCCATATTCAAGTCCAGTGTTCAAACACCACAGCTACCACTGTAAAGTGGAGTGACGTTTCTTACCCCAGTCAGGCCTGAGGGGTGGCCTAAGGAGGGAGGAGGCTTAGACTTCTCAGACTAGGGGAAGGGAGGGCTCAGCAGTGACGCGGCGAGTCGGGGTACTTGGCCTTCAACTCCTGTTTGAACTGACGGTAAAGGATCTTATTGTGCTGATTTTCAGCCTCCTTTTGGGGGTGGAATTTCAAAGCTTCCTTGAAGCCCTTATGAACCAGGAAACCTTCGTTCAGCACCTCAAAATCGAATCCTGCCACGTGCAACTCACAGGCCTGTGGAGGGAGAGAGAGGTCAGCAAAGTTTGATGAGGTTCCCAGGTCAGAGACTGACATTACTGCTCGCGCCAGCATCCCCATTCCTCTGGAGGCATCCTGGATCTTCCAACTATCCAACCACCTCCTAAACTGCCTCACTGGCTCCTTTCCATCCAGGGCCACAGACAGCTCCCTGACTTCACCATCCCGCCCGCCCCATTTCCCTTGCCCTCTCCCTTATGAGCACCTGGCTGATGCGATTGAAGCCATACTGCCGAAACCGCTCGTCGAAAGTGGGCACCTTGCCTCCGGCCACGTAGAATGGCTCCCAGGGGTCCTGCCAGGGGACCACGTAGGAAGGCCTCAGCAAGGTCTCTTCTGGCAGGTTGACCCAGCGGGAGTAGTTGGTGGGCGCTTGGCAGGGCGTGCACAGCCCGTAATAGAAGGGCCGCACCTCGCCCACCTGGTAGAGCTGCAGCAGCTCGTTTTTGTTAGTGGGCATGCGGCGGGCTCGACGGATCTCGAAGGCGGGCACCACCAGCGCTGTGCCCGCCCACTGCTTGCTCTGATCCAGCATCTCCCGCAGGCCTCTCCACAGTCCCTCGCTGGGCACCATGTCCACGTCGACTACCAGGGCATAGTTGGCCCCCTCGCGAGCCAGATTCCTCAACAGGTTATTGGGGTAGGAGACATTGGTGCCCAGTGCGTAATTGATCCCGGGCTGCGCTACCCTGGCTAGTTTGTCAAAGACCTCCTGGCAGGACCGCAACAGGGCAAACTCTCCTGGCTCCCGAGGATCGGGCACGGCGGCCTCGTAGCGTGAGGGGCACACCAGGTGCATGGCGACCCTGGCGCGCATATCGGGGCAGTGGCTGCTCAGTGCGTAGGTCAGCACCGTGGCCAGCTGCGCCTCCTCCTTGGTGGCCGCGAACACCGACACGGAGAGCGGGCCCTCCCAACGCTCCAAGAGGCCAGACAGATGCAGCAGGTTGTCCACACTGGCGTGCGTGGCCAGGATCACATCGTTGGGGTCCATGGTGGTCTTCAGTAGGCCCCTGTAGACACGATAGTCACCGCTAGCGTCCAGGACGCCTCCGGAGGCCAGCGCGGTTCGGAGCTGCGCCTTGACTTGGTCCACCGACCGCGGGGACGGGGGGAAGAACTCGAAATATTGGTCTTGCTCCTCCTGCCCGTGCAGTCCGGACAGCAACGACAAGTAGAGCAGCTGCAGCATCGCCACCAGCATTAGCGCGGCCAGCAGCAGCTGGTAGAAAGCGCACCGGATGGCGTACGACATCTGCATGGCTTGCGGGGCTCGGGGCGCGCAGCAGGGACCACCGGGCCGCAGCCTCTGCCAGCCGCCGCAAGCCCGGATTTACCGCAGCCTCCCGAGCTCAGCCGAAACGAGCCGAGGCGAGCCGAGTCCCGCACGCAGCCCCGCCCGGCAGCCCGCCCTCCCGCGTAGGCCTCCGGGGCGCCAGCTCGCCCCCTGCGCGCCAGGAGGAGCTACTGCATTCGCCGCCCTCGCCGCGCGCTTTGCAGAGAGGCTGGAAACCGCCTGCCGCCGCGCATATCGCATTCTCGGGGTCTCGCACCCTCTCCCTCCGGGTCAGTGCAGGACCTCCTGGACCAAGCTTGTTCTGAAAGCTTGACGCGCTCGTCCCCCGACTCAGGAAGGGGAAACTGGCAGAGCTCGGCTGCAACGTGGTGAAGGATGGCGCGGCTTCCCGGCTGCGGCAGGCGGAAAGGAACACAAAAAGCCCCTTTCTTTCCCTCCTTTAGGGTTTACGAGATCTGCACTGGGGAGCGAGTGAAAGGGTGCGGGAAGGTGCGGAGATGAGAGATAAGGGAATGTGGAAGTACGTGTCATATGTGGGACGAGGTGGCCGAGTGGTTAAGGCGATGGACTGCTAATCCATTGTGCTTTGCACGCGTGGGTTCGAATCCCATCCTCGTCGATCGTGTTTTACGCTGGAGATAACTATTAATTTTCCACATCCTGCTTGTTTGGAGCCGCAGGATAACTATTAATTTTCCACATCCTGCTTGTTTGGAGCCGCAGGTTGAAGAGAACTAAACTGTAGGTGGCACGCAATTCGGCCCAGACTCTTCCGTCTTTGTTCAACGTGCTTCTCCGATCATCTCGTACTCCAGGTATCGAAACCTTCTCAGCGGAGGTTGGAGCGAGCGTGCTTTTCCTTCCCTCAAGAAAGAGGGCCCAGGGTTCGGGGGCACTTAAAAGACCAGAACCAAAATTCTAACATATGCCACATTGGGGACCAATATATTATCTGCCAGAACTAGAGAAGACGCCTTGGAGGAGCTGCCCTCCCTGTCTAAAGCTGTGGAACTTGATGGTGGCGGTAGTGGTGATGTTTGATCACTAAAATTATTAATCTTTTCAGTCAACGTATTTACCCTTGCCCCAGCACTTCGCCCAAGGTGGAGACCTTACATGTGTGGATACCTGCCTAACACACACACACACACACACACACACACACACACTTTTTTTTTTATGATCACAATATTATGTAATTTATTTATTTAAATTTAATAATTTTTATTTTTTCCGTTATAGTTGGTTTACAGTGCTCTGTCAATTTTCTACTGTAGAGCAAAATGACCCAGTCTCTCTCACACACACACACTCTTAAGCAGAAAGCTTCAAATATCCTAACACCAACCAATGTACACAGAAGGTGCCTAGTAAGTGTTTGTGGAATGGTTGATTCATGGGCTCTTTAAAAGAGAGGTGTAGTGGGTGTGAAGGGCGGGTACTGTGTAGTAACAGTTACCGCGCCTGAGTCTTGGGAAAGTGGTCTGGCACAGACTGGAGGGCCTCAAACGTCAGGATAAGGTGTTTGCCTGCTGCTCCACCAGCAGGTGAGTTGCTTGCTGCTCAGCTAGGTTGAGCTGAATTGCAGAATGACCAGGACACCTCTATTCTGCAGCCCCAACTTGTGGAATCTGATGCTATAGCCAGGTAGATAGTGCTAGAATTACATTGCATTGCAGGACACTTAGCTGGTGTCAGAGAATTGCTTCGTTTTAGGGGGGAAAAACACCCCATGCATCAGAATTAGTGTTAAAATTGTATGTATAGAAATAAAACTGAATTTTGTGTATCACTCTTGAATCCTGTGATTTTGCCAAATTCATTTATTAGCTCTGTGTGTGCATATTCTTTAGTAGTTTCTGTATGTGTTTGTATCATTTGTGATTGCAGATTTTTTTTTTTTGAAGACCGCTCCTGTAGCCTACGAAGTTCTCAAGCTAAGGGTCAAATCGCAGCTGTAGCCACTGGCCTACCCACAACCATGCCAGATCTGAGCTGTGTCTGGGACCTACACCACAGCTCACACAAAGCGGGGTCTTTAACCCACTGAGCAGATCCAGGGACTGAACTTGCATCCTCATGGATACTAGTTGTTACTAGCCACAATGGGAACTTTTTACTTCTTTTTTTAAAATAAATTTTATTGGAGTACAGTTGACTTACGATGTTGTATTAGTTTTAGGTGTACAGCAAAGTGAATGAGTTACACATATATGTATATCTGTTCTTTTTTATTCCCATAAAGGTTATTACAGACTACAGAGTAGATTCCTTGTGCTATACAGTAGGTCCTTGTTAGTTATCTATTTTATATATGCAGATAGTTTTACTGATTTGGATGCCTTTTATATCTCTTTCTTGCCAAAAGTGCTCTGACTAGAACGTCCAGCAGGAAACTGAATAGATGAAATGGTGAAAGCAGGAGTTCCCGTTGTGGAGCAGCAGAAACGAATCCAACTAGGAACCATGAGGTTGCGGGTTCGATCCCTGGCCTCGCTCAGCGGGTTAAGGATCTGGCGTTGCTGTGAGCTGCGGTGTAGGTTGCAGACACGGCTCGGATCCCGCGTTGCTGTGGCTCTGGAGCAGGCTGGCAGCTGTACCTCCGATTAGATCCCTAGCCTGGGAACCTCCGTATGCCACAAGTGTGGCCCTAAAACGACAAAAAGACAAAAAAAAAAAAAAAGAAGGCATCTTTGTCTTAATCTTAGGAGCAGGGCTTCAGTCTTTCACCGTTAAGCCTGACATTAGTTGTGGATTTTTCATAAACAGCCTTTATAAGATTGAGGAAGTTCTTATTTATTCCTAGTTTGTTGAGTAGCTGGCTTCTGTCAGCTGCTTTTTCTGCATCAGTTGAGATGATTGTGCAGCATTTCGCCTTCGTACCATGATGGATTTTTGTATGTTGAACCACCTTGCGTTCTAGACTAAATCCCGCTTGGTCATGGTATGCAGTTCTTTGAATATGTTGCTGGGTTCAGTCTGCTAGAATTTTGCTGAGGACTGTTGCATCTATACTCATAAGGGGTACTGGTTTGTTGTTTGCTTTTCTGGTGATGTCTTCATCTAACTTTGGCATCAGGGTCACATAGATAGAGTTAGGAAATGTTCCCTCTTGTATTTTTTGGAAGAGTTTGAGGATTGGTGTTAATTCTTTAAGTGATTGGTAGAATTCTCCTGTGAAGTCATCTGGTCCTGAAATTTCCTTTATTGGGAAGTTTTTGATTACTGATTCAATCTCATTCCTTGTTGTAGATATGTTCAGATTTTCGATTTCTTCTTATTTTTGGTAGTTTGTGTGTTTCTTGGAATTTGTCCTTTTCATCTAGGTTTCTTTTTTGGCATACAATTGTTCATCATAGTATTAGCTTATAATCCTTTTATTTATTTATTTTTTTGTCTTTTTGCCTTATCTAGGGCTGCACCCGCGGCATATGGAGGTTCCCAGGCTAGGGGTCTAACAGGAGCTGTAGCTGCCGGCCTTTGCCACAGCAACAGCAACGCAGGATCCGAGCCATGTCTGGAACCTACACCACAGCTCACGGCAACGCCGGAATCTTAACCCACTGAGCAAGGCCAGGGATCGAACCCGCGATCTCATGGTTCCTAGTCAGATTCGTTAACCACTGAGCCACGAAGGGAACTCCTTATTTATTTATTTTTTGTCTTTTGTCATTTTGGGGCCACACCCTCGGCATGTGGAGGTTCCTAGGCTAGGGGTCTAATCGGAGCTACAGCTGCCAGCCTACGCCACAGCCATAGGAACATGGGATCCGAGCTGCATCTGTGAGCTACACCACAGCTCCCAGCAATGTCAGATCCTTAACCCACTGAGCGAGGCCAGGGACTGAATCCGCAACCTCATGGTTCCTAGTTGAATTCACTTCTGCTGCGCCATGACAGGAATGGTTTCTAATATCGAAAACCAGCTGCATCCTGATCTGATGGGAAAGCTGGGCTGGGTAAACTGGGATGGGGGGTAGGGAGGAGGGATTCCAGGTTGTGACATCGTAGGGACAGCCAAGAGCTGAGTGCTCCCCTTCCGGGCCCGTCCTCCCCTGCTCAGCCCAGCCTGGGCTTGCTCCGGATGACAGTGGACCAGCGCCACTGGGTTCCCTGGGAGGGCGGGGTCTGGCAGGGCTAGGGAGCTTTTTGGTAAAATGGTCAACAGTCTCCAAAGGTGGAGAAGGAGAAGCAGACCTGGGAAATACTGAGGTCCTGCCCCACCAGTCCCAGCTAAAGGGGACAGCGAGGCCCAGGGGTCCGCACAAGATACCCCCGGGTCTACTGCCACCATTTAGCAAAAGCCGGTCTCTATTCCAGCCCTTTCTCCAGGACTCCAGTCTCCAGGACTCGCAATGTGAATGAAAGGGCCTGGCTTTGAACCCAGGACTCTGGGTCAGTGCACGTGCACTTAACCAGCAAGTTAAAGGGCCTCTGCGGAGGCAAGCACTTTTCTCGCTCCCGTATGCCTCCTCCGCTCTACTCTCCTGCTGGGACTCTTCACCTAGGCCCGTGGTCATTCGTCCCCAGCCTCCTCCTCTCCCTTCCCCTTCCTCACAACCTAGGGGCTGCCCTCACCCCCTACCCCTGCCACCGGAAGGCCCCACTGTTCCCTGAATATCCCATGTTATTCCATGTTCTCTGCCCGAGATGCTCCTTCCCCACCTCAGGCCAGCAAACTCGTATTCATCCCTCAAGGCCCAGCTCAGCGGACGCCTCCTCAAGGATGCCTGCCCCAGCTTCCCAGTGAGTTCAATGGCCCCGTCTTCTGGAGTCTTATACTGCACATTCTGCAGGGTCCTCACGAGCCCCATCATGGCCCTGAGAGCAGGGACCACAGCCCCCTTGTTTCAGGGTCACCAGACCAGCCAGAAGCTGGCACAGTGCATAATGGTAGAAAAAAATCACTCCTCACTTGGGGTTGGCCCTGTGGCTTTAGTTCAACTTCCAAAGTCATAACTTGCCTCACTTTCCTTTTTTTTTTTTTTTTGTCTTTTTTTGCCTTATCTAGGGCCGCACCCGTGGCATGTGGAGGTTCCCAGGCTAGGGGTCTAACAGGAGCTGTAGCTGCCGGCCTTCGCCACAGCCACAGCCACGCGGGATCCGAGCCGTGTCTGCAACCTACACCACAGCTCACGGCAACGCCGGATCCTTAACCCACTGAGCGAGGCCAGGGATCGAACCCGCAACCTCATGGTTCCTAGTTGGATTCGTTAACCACTGAGCCACGAAGGGAACTCCCTCACTTTCCTTTTTGATAGCTGGCTTCCGAGCAGGGGCCCTGTGCTGGCTCAGTGCCTGGTACATAATAGCTGCTCAGTGAAGGGTCATGGAAGGCAGGAGGGCAAGTGGGCAGCAAGGCCGGTGCCCATAATCGTAACACCCCACCCCCGCTACGCTCGGGGCTGGGCGGGGGAGCACAGCTGAGAAGGGGAGGCTGGGGAGGCAGAGGACACCAGGAGCGAGGGGGCAGTAGTCAGTCATCCACAGGGCCAGGCGCGCCCGGGAGCACAGGGCCCTTGCAGGCCAGTCCCCCTTGGCTCTCATGTGGTCGAGAGGGCCCAGCACACGGATGCCCACAAATCCCTGCCTCTCTCAGGGCCTCGGTCACCCCATCCGTCAAATGGGTACAATCATCCACATCCCCCCACACAGCTCATCAAAGCCAACAGAGCTGAAAACACTTGGAAACAAAAAGACTCAGCGAGTTCATTATACAAACGAAGAAGGTTGTTATTAGACCCGGGAGCAGGGTCGGCGGGCAAAAACAGGAAAATAGGTGGAACAGGTGCTTAGGGCTCTCACCCTGAACCCCATGAGGAGAAGGGAAGCAGGCAGTGGGCAGGAAGGTCAGCACCTACAGGGAGGTGGGGACTGGGACCGGCTCTGCCAAGAACCTGTCACTTCCCCCTGGGGCTCCGTTTCCTCGCCTGTACAAAAGGGGCGCACGTCCCCTCAGTGAGGCTCGGGCGAGAGAGTGGGTGTAGAAGAGCTCTGCAAACGGTAAAGTGCGGTGCATGCAAGCAGGCGGACTGCAGTCCTGGGACCCAGGCCCAGCTGAGGCCTGGGGAGCGGACACAGTAAGTACTGGTGACAAAACACTGTTTGGACCCAGGGAGGGTGCTTCCAGCATCCTCAGATGCCTCCCTCCTGCTCCTTCTCCCCGGTGCCCCCGGCACCCCTGGAATCCTCTCCTGGAGCCCAAGAGACTTGGCCACGGGGTTGCTGAGGCCTGGAGAGCAGAGAAGCTTCGGCCCTGGGCTGGCCCCCACTCCCATTCTGAATCTGAGGCCGCAGCCACACCGCTGGCAAAGCCGCACCTGTGACCTCTGAGCAAGCGGGTTCCTCCTGATGGTGATGAAGGGCCACCGTCCTCGGCCCTCTTTTTCAGGATCATCGCCCTTTCGGTGAGGTCTTAGGCACATCTTAAGAGTCTGGGCTCTGAGTTGTCGGCTCCACGCCCAGGTGAGGGTTGCAACGACCGGTAGTGAATTCGTCCTTGCAGCGCCCCAAGCGGCTGTCAGCCCAGGGGGAAGAGCAGCGCCGGCCGCCTCCCGACACCCTCAGCCCCAGGGGCTCCCAGCCCTGCAGAGGCTCGAGCCTGGCCCGCCATCCCCCTTGCTCTGCGTCTCAGCTCCAAAGGAAGATGCTGGGAGGACCTGCACGGAGCACCTCAGAGCAGAGCCTTGAAGAGGAAGGAGAGGGACGCGCCACAGGAGAGCCCCAGGGCCAGGAAGAAGGTCATGAGGGTGCCGGCCACCTCCCGCTCGTGTGGCAGCACCTGCCTAGAACACACAGGAGTAGGAGCTCTTAGAAAACGTCAGGCCAAACCTTAGAAAATGCCCTCTGCCCTCCTTCCAACGGGACGCCTGCGTTCTGGTCTGGGCCGGCGCCCAACTTCTGGGTCACTGCAATCAGGCCCGCCTCTGGGCTTCAGTCTCCTGATCTGGAAAATGGGGCCACAGGACAAGGACATCTCTCATGCCCTGGGGTCTAGAAGCCACTGCCTTCCTTCTGGACAATATGTCCCCTACCTGGCCCTCCCTGTCACCTCTGCTCTCCCTGGATTCTCAATTCCATTGTCCCTAGAGTAAAGAGCCCATGAACTCCGCTTTGGATCAAAACCCTTAGCTTGAGTTCCCGTGGCAGGTTAAGAACCCAACTAGTATCCATGAGGATGCAGGTTCAATTCCTGGCCTCGCACAGTGGGTTAAGGCGATTTGAGCCCTGGCCCAGGAACTTCCATATACCACAGGTGAGGCCCTAAAAAGCAAATCAACCAAAACAAAACCCTTAGATTCCCTACGACTGAGCATTTGAGGAGTAGCTGGGCTCTGAGGAATGACAGTCCAGCCTATTTATTTCACAGATGGGGAAACTGAGGGCCAGACAGGAGGCCCCCCCCAGTGTCTGGGCTACTCCACCAGGCAGGAGCCTCTCCGGGCACGCGCTCTCCCGGGCTCCAGCTCGGCGGTTAGGACCTGACCTGACAGGTGGCACCAGTGGGGCCTGGAGACAGCCAGGGCTGGGCTGGCAGGGAGCCTAACCGTCTCGGGCCATCCCCGCTCCCAGAGTTGGCCCACCTCCCCACTCCAGGGCCCCCCACCACCCCCAGACCTGGGCGCCAGGCACATGGTGAGAGACACCAGGTAGCCATTTGAGACGGCGAAAAGCAGCATGAAAGTGATGAAGTAGGCGTCCTGCGGGAAGAGGGTGGGCAGCCGGGACCTCTCCGGCACGTGGCACAGCATGAAGAGCGGTACGAACAGGACCCGCAGGCCAACCAGCAGGGGCAGCAGCCGGCTGTCCTCGTCCGGCTGCGGGGAAGGCTGGGGTGAGGGCGGTCTCTGCTCCGGGGGCACCCCAGAGAGCCCCAGCTCTCCCTTCCCCTCCCCTCCCCTCTGTGAGCCAGTGAGGACCCCGCCCCGGGTCTCTGGAGAGCGGGTGGCAAGGCCAGGGCCCCCCAGCCACCCAGGAGGGCTCGGGTCTAGCCTCTGCCTCTCCTGATCTCTAGCTCGTACTTTTCATGACAGAACTAGAAGAACCTCTTTGGTTTCCAAACTCAGTTACGCTGAGCACCCTTGGGGGCTCCGAAGACCCACTTTGGGGCAGATGGGATGGGAAGCTGGGGATCCAGGCCCCGTCCTGGCTTGGATCGGAGCAGCTACTCTGATCAACTTTATTTGTTCTGTGTCCTTGGAAGATTTAATTTAAAGAAGCAGCATCTTGGAGTTCCGAGCATGGCGCAGCGGAAATGAATCCGACTAGGAACCATGAAGTTGTGGGTTTGATCCCTGGCCTTGCTCAGTGGGTTGAGGATCCGGTGTTGCCGTGAACTGAGGTGTAGTTTGCAGACACAGCTTGGATTGCTGTGGCTGTGGTGTAGGCTGGCGGATATAGCTCTGATTATACCCCTGGCCTGTGAACCTCCATATGCTGCGGGTGTGGCCCTGAAAAGACAAAAATAAATAACTAAATAAAATAAAGAAGCAGCATCTTGGCTAAAAGCAATCCAAATACTAGGAAGTGTGTCCAGTCTCCGCCATGATGCAGGAACAGTCTCTAAGGATCAGGGCCCGGGTCCTCAGCTGGATGCTGGGGACGCAAGTCAGCTGGACATGGCTTCTGCTTCCAAGGAGTTCACAGCCCAAGCCCTGGCAGCATACCTCCAGGGCCAGGAGCTCACTGCCAGCCGACCAGTCCCAGACCCGTGGGCCTGTTGGAAAGTCACCTTTCTGTGCTCGCTGACACTCTCGGATCCCTAGCTCCTCCTAATACCACCAGATCACCCGAGCCTAGGGGTGCTCACCCACAGGAAGTACGAGGTCAGGCTCCGTCCCAAGCAGTCCATGACGTTGAAGAGCAGAAAGCAGCAGATGGGGTTGAAGAACTGACCTGGGGCGGGGAGAGGGGGCTCAGCCCGGTCCCGACGCCCCTCCCCGCTCTCCCCTTCACGCCCCCGGCACTCACTCCACTTCCCAGGACCGGCGGAGCTGGTCACCATGGCAGTGATGGCGGGGAAGACGGACAGGGTGACTGTGAAGACCAACACAAGGCAGAGCGCCGTCAGCCAGATCTGGGAGCCGGAGGCAGGGGTGTGAGCGGGCGGGGCGGCCCGGAGCCCCGCCCACAGCTCCAGCCCCGCCCCCGCCCGGGCGCCGTCAGCCAGATCTGGGAGCCGGAGGCAGGGGTGTGAGCGGGCGGGGCGGCCCGGAGCCCCGCCCACAGCTCCAGCCCTCCCCCGCCCGGGCGCCGGCCCGGGCCTGGCCCAGCATGTCCCTAACCCACCGCGACCCTGCCGCCTTAGGGTGGACAAGGTGAGTCCCAAGGCCCCAGTCCAATCTGAAAGTCCCCGGGGAAGGCTGGAGAAGGCGGCCCTCTCTTCCCCAGGGATGTGGGGGCAGCGAAGGTGGGGCTCGGTCAAACCAAACCTTCCGGAAGACAATGAAAATGGAAGGTTTTCCTGGCTTCTGGGGTTCCTCTGGTTCCACCTCTGGCTCCTTCTCAGGGTCAAGATCCAGAGGCAGGGCTGCCTTCTGGGGGCTGTTGGGAACCTCGTTCTTCTCATCTGGGGCAAGAGGGAAGGGCAGGGTCATGCCTGGGACCCGTGCCTGTGACAACCAGACAATTAAAACAAGTGTCTCACACACATACACACACACACGTACCAGCCCAGGGTGTAGGCAAAGAGAATCAGCTACTATTTATTTATTTACTTTTGCTATTTTAGGGCTGCACCCAAGGCATATGGAGTTTCCCAGGCTAGGGGTCGAATCAGAGCTATAGCCGCTGGTCTACACCACAGCCACAGCAACACCAGATCCAAGCCACATCTGAGACCTACAGCACAGCTCACGGCAATGCTGGATCCTTAACCCACTGAGCGAGACCAGGGATTGAACCTGCATCCTCATGGATCCTAGTCGGGTTCATTAACTGCTGAGCCGCGAAGGGAACTCCCTTAGCTACTATTTATTAAGCAGAGCTGAGCACCTTGGATGGATAATCTTGGTGTCTCTGCTCTACAGATAAAGAAACTGAGGCTCAGAGGGGCTGCATGGCTTGAATAAGGTCACACAGCTTGGGTGTTATGAAGTCAGGAGGCTATGGGTCCAGTCTGAGCTGTAACTGCCGACCTACGCCACAGCCACAGCAACTTGGGATCCGAGCCATGTCTGTGACCTACACCACAGCTCACAGCAATGGTGGATCCTTAACCCACTGAGTGAGGCTGAGGATCGAACCCACGTCCTCATGCATGCTAGTCGGATTCGTTACCGCTGAGCCACGACGGGAACTCCAACGGGGATGACTTTAATCCCACTGACTTCCTCTCATGACCTGCCTCTGCTCACACAGGCTACTAGGGGCACAGCGGGGAAGTCCTCCCCCGTGGAGGTGGCTCTAGCCCCCTCTGGGTCCTCGATCTCCCCAGCAGGCTCCCGGGCTCACCAGACTGGAGGAGTTCGGCTTTGGTGTCCAGCTCCTGACCTTGCGCCTGCGATGGTTTCTTGGCCAGGTAGTAGCGGGCAAACTTCTGCAGAAGGAAAACGCAGTCCCTGCCTGGCTTGGCTGGATCCCTCCCCACCCTGCTGGCTTAGAGGCTGGGGTCCCCCAGTGGCTGACTCCGCTGGGGATCAGGACCGGGCCCAGGTCCCCTCTGCCTCCTTTGGCCTCTCTCGGGGCCTCAGCCTCAGGGCTGCATATGGTGCTCTCCAGTGGGCCTTGAGCCCAACACCAGGCTCACCAGGTGGGGCAGGCTCAGGTAACACACGATGGACATGAGGATGCCCACACAGGGCGTGATGAAGTACCCCAGGGCAGAGGTCTGGGCATCCACGCCACCTGCGCAGAAACCTCAGCTGCAGAAGGGAGGTGGCTGGTCCACCAGCTCCCGCAGGTCTCCTGACTCCTGTCCTACTTCACAGTGACGCACGGCTCAGATTCACCCCCTGGCCTCTTCCACTCCTCCCACTGACAGACTCGGGACTCTGGTGCGGGGGGCCCCAGCCCAGCCCCTCCCTTCTCTCTTCCCTATGCGACATTCTTGTTGAGCACCTACAGCCTGTCCATTATCACGCCACGCTCCTTACCGCGGAGAGAGCTGCAATCACCCTGTGGGCGGGGAAACCGCCCCAAATAAGTGCCTTGTCCAATGCCTCCCACTAGGGGGCACTGGAACTGGGATTGGAACCCAAGTCTGTCTGAATCCCAATCCTGTCCCCTCTGCTGCCACATGCCAGTGCTGGCCTCAGGAATCCTGCCCCTGGTCCCCCCAGTCCTCGCCTAGTCGTCCTCTCCTCACTGATCTCGAGAGCCCCACCCCCAATCCCCAGCCCTCCCATCACCGCATCACCTCCGTCTCCACCACAGCCCGAGGCACCTCACTCTTGGCACACTCTCTCGCTGCTTCCCAGGATCCCCGAGGCCGCCCCTGCCCTCCAGCCACCCGTCTACTCACTGGCCATGGACGTGAGCATCGCAAGGGCGGCGAAGATGCCAGCCAGGCCCTGGCCACTGAGGAAGAGGGTGCTGTACGTGGAAGGCATGGTGCCCAGTTGCCCGAAGAGACTGCCCTGCAGAACTGCGCTGAAGGCTGCGGGGGGACAGGATGGGAGGCCGCTGCTCAACCAGGCAGACCCCGGGGGCTCCCTGGAGGAGGTGTTGGCAGGGCACTCGGGACTGGGTTGGGTAGACGGGAGGCACTGGGCACTCTGGGGTAACAGCCCACGTTCATTCCTCTCCCCAAGTGCAGCCCTAGGTGTGTGGGGCTGGGGGCCGGATGTCCTGCTCTCACGTCACTGTGGGACTTGGGACACGTGACTTTTCCTCTCCTCTGGGCCTTGGGTGATGCTTCTACTGCCTTCCCTTCTTGGATACGTTGGAGCCTTTCAGTTTCGAAGAGGAGGCTGGGCTGAAAGCCTGGAGGGCTGAGTGGGGAGGTGGGCAGGGGTGCTCACAGCTGATGAACCAGACAGAGGCCACGGTGATGGAGAAGAAGGGCCCGGGGCTCACGTCCACCTTGACCAACACGGCCGTCAGGATAAAGAGCAGCAGGATGACCAGCAGGCTGCCCAGAATCCGCACCGTCTCGGGGATGCTGCTCAGAAGGAGGGGCGGAGTGGGCATTGCTGGGCCCCTGCCAGGCAAGGGGAGGCGGGCGAGAGTTTCATCCCAGGGCTGGACACTGGGGACTGGGGAGAGGCCGGCGGCGGGGGCAGGAAGGGTGGGAGGTCCTCGCTGGGCCCAGAGGGAGCTGCCTCAGAGGGCCAGGGGAGGGACAAGAGAGGGCTGGCTTGGGACTGAGCCCAGGGGGCAGGGCCTCTCACCACTGGTACAGGAAGGAGTTGAGGAGTGTGAAGAGCAGCAGGGGCAGCTGGGACAGCAGTGTCACCCAGTTGTTGAAGTTGAAGGTATCTGCAGGGCTCGTGCGGTTGGCGCCCAGGGTCTCGGCGGAGCTGTTGGTCTCGGCCAGCCGCCCCTGGAAGTACTGCCAGGATGCCAGGGGAGTGGGGTACGGGGTCACCCTACAAGCTACCTTCGGGGGTCCTCCCAGCCCTCTGCCTTCCCCCATGCTTGGGATTGCTCTGTTAACTTCTTCTTCTTCTTCTTTTTTGGTCTTTTTGCCATAACTATGGCTGCACCCCCGGCATATAGAGGTTCCCAGGCTAGGGGTCTAACAGGAGCTGTAGCTGCTGGCTTTTGCCACAGCCACAGCAACGCGGGATCCGAGCCGCATCTGCAACCTACACCACAGCTCACGGCAACGCTGGATCCTTAACCCACTGAGCAAGGCCAGGGATCAAACCCGCAACCTCATGGTTCCTAGCTGGATTCGTTAATCACTGAGCCACGACAGGAACTCCTGCTCTCTTAACTTCTGTGGGACTGTCTTTTTGTCCTTGGATGCTCCCTGGCACCTGGCACACAGTTGGAGCTTGATGAGCGTGCACTGCATTGAAGTGTGGGACAGAGCCCCAGGCCCCAAGAACCCCAAACCTGCCCTATCTTTGGATCATACCTCCTCTCCCGTGCCCTGGTTCCATCCCCCACCCCCACTCCTGCAGCAGCTTCTAGATTCCTGGGTATTTATGGAGCTCCTACCCTAAGCCAGGCTCTGGCTTAGGTGCTGACCAAGGGCTTTCTCTCCAGAACGCATATCCTGCCACGCCTGTTTAACTCCTCCCGGCCACCCGACCCATGGCTCCCTGCTGCCTGCAGGGCAAAGCCCCAAGGTTTTGGAACAGCATTTGGGGCCCTTTAGAAACAGACCCCAGCCCCCGTTTTGTGCCCATTTGCTGCTTCCTCCTACTAAGCTCCTGGCACCCCAAGCTCTGGCCCTTTCTCTGAACAGGTTGGCATACTCTGGCCTCAAGGCTGCCCTCTTCACCAGGAATGCCCTCCCTGCCTCTTACCACTCCAACCCCCCAATGCAAATGCCCTACCGACCCTTCTCCTAAGTTACAAATCACCTCTTCTACTAAGCAGAAGGAATCGCCCCCTCACCGGGCGACACAGGACTCTGCTCCAAGCCTGGGATGGCATATGTTGTGTTACATTAGTGGCATTTCTTTGGCACCCAACTTGCTCTCAAGACCACGGGCTGATTCGTCTTTGGGTCTCTAGGGCCCAGCACAGAGCTGGGCACTGAAGAGGCATCTGGAAAGTTGGTGCGGTTAATATATACGAACAACTCCAGCCCCAAAGAGAACACAAGCCCTCATGCCTGCCTTCCCTTGCGAGAACGTAAGCTCGGCGAGGACAAAACCTTCCTCTGCTGTTTCTTGCTCTATCCCCGGTGCTAAGAACTCTGACATTAACTATTTATTATTGGATGGATGAATGTAATTCATGGTATTTCAAAGAAAACCGAAGGCCTGGATAACCCGCTTTTGGAGTGACTAGCTCGGGAATACTGACAAACAGTAGAGGTAGGTGAGTAGCTCCGTGCGGGTCCTGTAGAACCCCCAGAGCTGGTGGCCTAGCCCTTCCAGGATCTGAGCATCCGTAAAAGCTTGGCCTTCCCACCCACCTCCACTCTCTGAGGCTCCCTGCTTCAGCCACAAACAGCCATAATGAGGAGGCAAAGGGGACATGGTGGGAAAAGGCAGCTGGAGGGACGGGTGGTGGTTGCGGGCGCGGGGCCGGCACTCCAGCCCTGAGTCTCACCGGAATGGCTGTGATGAAGAAGTTCCACGGAAGGAGGGTGCCCAGTCCCAGGATAAAGAAGCTGATTCCGACCAGGTGGTAGCTGTGAGGATCAGTCAGAAGGTCACCGGGAGGACGTCCAGCTTTGGCCGCCCTTCCCGCCTCCCAGGCCGGCTCCTTCGGAGGGCGGACTACAATGCCCATGACCCGGGCTCAGGCACACGAGGGAGGCGGCTGATGGGAATTGTAGTTCCAACTGGCTGCTTTGCGCTTTGGGGCGCCCAAAGGGAGCTGGGCTGCGTTGCCCACGACCACCGGATCGCCATACGCACCCCACCCGGTCCCCAACTTGCCTGTCCTGCGGGGCGTCTCTTCTAGCCATGGCCGCCCAGCGGGATGCGCCCGGGTGGCAGAAGATGAGGAAGCCGCACCTGCACCTGCGCTGGGGCCCGTGGGTCGAGCGGGGAACCCGGGGGGCTGGGTCTCGCCGGCGACGGTCGGGGAAGGGGGAGGGGATCGGGTCTCCCCGAATCTGGGGCAGGGTCGGGGAAGGCGGGAGTCCAGCCGGGAGTCCCCCGCGGATTTCGACTAGTCTCACGCTAAGCAGGCTCTGCTCTCGGCCCCGCCCCCAGGGCGGGGACAGAGGGTCCCACCGCACCTCCCGGCCTCCAGGCCAGGGACTCCAGACTCCTGCGTGGGGCCCCGGCTCGACCTCGCCGTCCCCGGACCCCACGGATCACTGCGCTGCCCCAGAGGCGCTGAGAGGGGAAGATTCCCCCGCCGCCTCCCTTTTCCGCCGGCGCCTGGCTGGGACCACTGCAGGCGGGGTGGAGGGAGGCAGTGGCGGAGGTGGCCCTCGCGGAGCGCTGTGGGGCGAGCCTGGCGGATGCTCTCCCGGCGGATGCTCTCCCGGCGGATGCTCTCCCTGCTCCGCCAACTCCCGGGTGATGCGGCGGCGGTGCTAGCGCCCCCTAACGTGGGAGACCACCGAGGGACCCGCTCGCCGGGCGCCGCTGGAGCCCCGGCCGACAGTGTAACCCAAGCGGGCCCGGCCCCTGGGGGAAGCCGGAGAGACCGTCTGTCGCCAGCGATCCTGGCGGGCTGCACCGAGCGGGGTCCACTGGGAGGCAGAAGAGAAGGCCAGCTGGCAGTGCTGGCGGAGACTCAGGCCGGCCCGGAAGACAGACGGACAGACGGACTCGTCTCCGCTGGTACCTGGGGGAAACGCCGGGCCTTTGGGGCGAAGAGGGGCTGGCCAAGCCCCTCCCGAATGTCCAGGAGGGCTTCCCGGTGGCAGTGTGGCTGAGCCCTGGAGCAATGAGGGCCTAAGCAAAGGCTCCGGAGGGAAGGGTGACCCACGTCCTCTCCCTAGCCTTGCCTGGTGCCCTCCCACCACCACTGCTTAAAAAAAATACTTTCGGTGATCCCACGTCACATGGTATTAAACATTAAGATGCACACACCTCCTTTTTTTTTTCTTTTTCTTTTTAGGCCCGCACCCGTGACATATGGAAGTTCCCAGGCTAGGAGTCAAATCCGAAGGGCAGCTGCCAGCCTACACACGTCACAGCCACAGCAACGCCGGATCCAAGCCGCCTCGGCGACCTACACCACAGCTCACGGCAACCCGGGATCCTTAACACACGGAGCGAAGCCAGGGGCCGAACTTGCATCCTCATGGATACTAGGGGGTTGTCACCCACTGAGCCACAATGGAAACTCCCCTCCTCCCACTTTTTTTTTTTTTTTTTGCGTGAAAAACTGAAAATATGACTGACCATTGCACTTTTGAAATTAATTTTCTCTAACTCACATAATTTATGAGTGAGTTTGTTTTCTCTGCAGTCGTCCTGAGTATGGAGGATGCTGGAGAAGGGAAAGGCTTTAAATCACAAATTTTCATTGAGTAATGACACATTGCGGCCATTTCCAGGTTACTTGTGTTTTTTTCCCCAGCTGACTGAGTCTGTGAAGCCAAAGTTGGTTACCTGGCTTGGTGTTTATTGCCAACATCTAGTGCCATTGGTACGTAGGCAGATGCTTGATAAATGCCTGGTTAATAAATGGATTGCAATCATATACAGGTGATTTTAGGGAGAACAGCAACAGCGTTAAATTACAGTGAAGGAGGAAGTTATTCTGTCTTCCACTGACTTTCAAGACTATGGAATATAACAAGGGGGAAAGTCTCAGTTCCAATGCTAACATGTTTCTGATACCTGTTAGTCTGTCTCTCTCAGTCTCTGGTCTGTACCTCGGCATGCATAGGTTTATGGGCCAGGGATCGAATCCACACCACATCCACGCCACAGCAGTGACCATGTGGGATCCACCAGGAAATTCCTCTCTCTCTCTCTCTCTCTCTCTCTCTCTTACCTAAATAGAGGTTAATAACTCTTATGTTCCTTCTAGCTACTTCTTTTTTTTTTGCCTTTTGTCATTTAGGGCCGCACCCGCGGCATGTGGAGGTTCCCAGACTAGGGGTCTAATCGGAGCTGTAGCCACTGGCCTACACTACAGCCATAGCAACGCAGGATCCGAGGCGTGTCTGCAACCTACACCACAGTTCACAGCAACACCGGATCATAAACCCACCAAGCAAGGGCAGGGATCGAACCCGCAACCTCATAGTTCCTAGTCAGATTCCTTAACCACTGCACCACGACGGGAACTCTCTTCTAGCTATTTTTTATAGTTACTTTATTTTTAGAGCTACTTATACTGGTTTCCTATTTCTTATAGTATGTACTTTTCCTTGAAAATAATTTTATTTATGCATTTAATATGAATTAAACTTATTTATGAAACATGAGTCAAAGAAAATCACTGGGACTGCGGGTGGGGCACAGCGGTGACACAGGTTTCAAAGGAAGGACGTGAAGAACGTTGCATTTGTCAGGCAGTGAGTGAAGAGGATGAAGGCATTTCACTGCCAGAACAGTCTGTACCAAGGTCAGGGACGTGAGAATGCCAGCACGCCCTGGGGCATACAAATAGATCCCTTTGGCAGGCACAGCGGGAGGAGGGGACAGAGCCCTGCCATAGCCGGTCAGGTTATGACAGGCCTGAGGGCTGAGTAAGGAGTGTAGATTTCACTTTAATGGAGGGGCTCTCACTGCAGTCACTCAGTCTTCTTTCTTTCTTTTTGCCACTCTGGGAGCGTGTGGAGTTCCCGGGCCAGGGATCAGGTTCAAGCCACAGCTGCGACCTACCAATGCCGGATGGATCCTTTAACATGCTGCAGCCAGCTGGGGCTGGAACCTGCATCCTGGAACTGCAGAGACGTCTCCATCCCATCGCACCACATTGGGAGTTTCCAGATTGATTTATTTATTGCTTTTTAGGGCCACACCTGCGCACCTGCGGCATGTGGAAGTTCCCAGGCTACAGGTCGAATTAGAGCTGCAGTGGCTCACCTCCTGGATACTAGTTGGGTTTCTTATCAAGCCACAATGGGAACTCCCTCAGTCATCCTTCTAATAGTAAATATTTTGTTACTATCCTGCAGTGAAATTCATCTATAACAAAACCTATCTGTACACACAAAAACTAATATCAATAAAATATCCTGGGAGTTCTCACTGTGGGTTAAGAACAAGACATAGTGTCTGTGAGGATGTGGGGTCACTCTCTAGCCTTACTCAGTGGGTTATGGAGCGAGTGGGTGTTGCCAGCAAGCTGCGGTGGAGGTCACAGATGCTGCTCCAACCCAGCTGCAGCTCCGATTTGACCCCTAGCCCAGAAACTTCCATATGCCGCAGGTGCCACCCAGGATAAAGAAAAGTATCTAGTGATAATACGTGTGTTTGAATATGTTGCTGGCCCCTTTTTACAAAACCACCGTGAACGCATCGGCTGTGACTGCACACAGTCCAGGTGAAGCAGCTGCTCAGACACCTCTAGTTTGCTCTTGGTGATACGGTTTTCCAAACTAGTGACCGTTTGGCAAAGTTCCAAACAATACGAACTGCAACTGTCGCTCTTCATAGGGAGTAGCTGTGTATTGGTAAACACTGGTAAACACTGAGTTCCCAGTTGGCTCAGCGGCCTGACTAGTATCCGTGAGAATGTGAGTTTGATCCCTGGCCTTGGTTAAGGATCCGGCCTTTTGGTGAGCTGCGGTGTAAATTGCAGATGCGGTTTGTTCTGGTGTAGGCCAGCAGCTGCAGCTCCGATTGGATCTGTAGCTTGGGAACTTCCATATGCCACTGGTGCTGGCCCTAAAAACAAAAAACAAAAAAGGAAAAAATAACGCTGTGTATATTTCAAACCTTACAAATAATACATTGTGTCTGTACGTGAAATAGGGTTAGAGCATAAGCCTAGGAAATTATCAACATAGTTATTTTATTTATTTTGTCTTTTGTCTTTTTAGGGCCGCAATCATGGCATATGGAGTTTCCCAGGCTAGGGGTCTAATTGGAGCTACAGCTGCCGGCCTACACCACAGCAACAGCAACGTGGGATCTGAGCTGTGTCTGTGACCTACACCACAGCTCACACCAATGCCGAATCCTTAATCCGCTGAGCGAGGCCTGGGATTGAACCTGTGTCCTCATGGATGCTACTCGGGTTTGTTAACCACTGAGCCACAATGGGAACTCCCAGTCTATGGGTCTTGATAAGTGTACAATGTCATGTACCCCTCATTACAGTTTCGTGCAGAACAGTTTCACCGCCCTAAAGGTTCTCTGTGCTTTACCTGTATTCACCCCTCCCATCCATTCTCTGAACCCCTGGAAACCACTGTTCTTTTTACTGTCAATATAGTTTTGCCTTTTCTGAAATGTAGTTAGAATCATAGAGCATGTGGTCTTTTTCAGACTGGTTTCTTCCACATAGCAATATGCATTTAAGGTTCCTCCAGTATTTTTGTGGCTCAATAGCTCATTTCTTTTTAGCACTGAATAATATTCCATTTCCTGGATTTTCAGTTTATCCATTCACCTGTTACAGGGTATCTTGGTTGTATCCAGTGTTGAGTGATCACAAATAAATCTTCTGTAAACATTCAGGGGCAGGCTTTGTGTGGACATAAGTTTTCAGCTCCACTGGGCAAATACCCAGAAGCGCAATTGCTGGGTCCTACGGTGAAATGCTGTTTGGTTTTGTAGGAGATGGCCAAACTGTCTTCCTAGTGGCTGAACCATTGTGCATTCCCGCCAGCAATGGATGAGTGTTCCTGTTGCTCTGTATCCATCTGGCATTTGATATGGCTGGTGTTTTGGTCTAAGATTGATTTTGAGCTAATTTCTGTGAAAGGTGTTTTCACACCTGCATTGAATGCCCACAAGTCAGTTAAAAGTTGTTTGGGTGCAGGATGGGTTCTCCTTGTGTGGGACGGTCCTCTGCACTTGAGGTTAACTATTGTCCCTGTCCTCACCCACTAATTGCCATTACCACCCTCTCCTCCCGCCTTTGTGACTTCTAAAAACACCCTCAATATTGCCCTAGGAGGCAATATTGTCCTAAGGATTGTTTCCCCCCCGACACAGGAGACAGAGTAGAGAGGGGTTCAAGCTGTTTCAAGGTCCCTGCTTTCATCCAAAAAATGATTATGTTTTGCACTTCATATATGTGCAACTTGCTTTTTCAAAATCAACACGTTTTTGAGATTTATTCATGATGACGGATTCGCTGTTGTTTGCTCACTGTTCACCGGTATCTAGTATTCCACTGCCACACGGTATTTATCTTGTGGATAAATGTTGCAGATATCTGGCTTGTCTCTGCTTTTATTCTAGTGTAAGCAACGCTGTTCTGTGTACCGCTGAAGAGTTTGATGTGTCCACTAACTTCAAATGAATATGTTTAGATTTCAGATCAATAAGATTAGAAGTCAATCAAATATAAGAACAGAAAAATGAAAGTACAATGATTCAGATGAACAAAAGCTCCAACGAGGATCAGTAACAGACCAGTCTTATTTGTGTATGCTGAGAGAAAGGGGGAAAGAACCTTTATTTTGAAATCTCACCGCAAGTTAAGGCATAGCGTGAGTCCTGAGTACTTGAGAACTTGGAGACCATAATGTTTTATGGTAGGCAAAGCAGAATAGAGGAGGAGTTGGAAAAAAACAAGCAGTAAAATAAAAGGTTGAGGAGTTGGTTAGATAAGTTTCTGCCAAAAGTTTGTGAGTAAGATTCTTTAAAGGTAATTCCAATGTAAGTAAATACTTACAATATGTAATTTTCATTTCTTATCTTTGGGTTATAAAATATTTTATTTTCTTTTTTATGGCTGCACCTGTGGCATATGGAAATTCCCGGGCTGGGGTCAAATCAGAGTTACATCTGCCAGCCTACACCACAGCCACAATAACCCCACATCTGAGCTGCCTCTGTGACCTACACCACAGCTTGCAGCAACATGGGATCCTTAACCCACTGAGCTAGGCCAGAGACTGAACCTGCATTCTCAGGGACATTAGGTCAGGCTTTTAACCCACTGAGTCACAACGGGAATTCCTATAAATATTTTTATTTTTATTCTTTTTCATTTTGACTGGGCTAGTGGTATCCTGAAGCTCCAGGGCCAAGGACTGAACCTGTGCCACAGCAGCAATCAGAGCCACAGCAATGACAGTGCTGGATCCTTAACCAGCTGAACCACAAGGGAACTCCCTTTTTTTTTCTGTCTTTTTAGGGCCACACCCATGGCATATGCATGTTCCCAGGCTAGGGGTTGAATCGGAGCTGTAGCCAGTGGCCTACACCACAGCCACAGCAACACCAGATCCGAGCCATATCTGCGACCTACACTACAGCTCACAGCAATGCCAGATCCTTAAACCACTGAGCAAGGTCAAGGATCGAACCTGCGTCCTCATGGATGCTGGTCAGATTAATTTTCTCTGGGCCACAACAGGAACTCTGAGGGAAATCTTAAATATTTTAAAATAGGACTTTAGTAATGTGAAGTACCTTTTTTTTTTTTTTTGTCTTTTTAGGGTCACACCCGAGACATATGGAGGGTCAAAGGCTAGGGTCAAATCGGAGCTGTAGCTGCTACCCTACACTACAGCCACAGCAACTCGGGATCCAAGCCACATTTGCAACCTACACCACAGCTCACGGCAACACTGGATCCTTAACCCACTGATCAAGGCCAGGGATGGAACCCACGCCCTCATGGGTACTAGTAGGGCTTGTTAACCACTGAGCCACTCCAATAATGTGAAGTACTTTTAAAAGAAATCTTTTTTTTTTTTTTGGTCTAAAAGAAATCTTTATTAATTAAATGCAATGAGATCCCTGCATTTCATTTACCGACCCCCAGCGGTAATATTTTATTCTAAGTCTGTTAATGAGAGTCCTCTCAGATTTCCTCTGATACATATTTACAGTTGGTTTTGTAGGGAGCTCCTGTTGTGGCTCAGTGGGTTAAGGACCAGACTTGTCTCTGTGAGGATGTGGGTTTGATCCCTGGCCTCGTTTAGTGGGTTAAGGATCTGGTGGGTTAAGTATCTGGTTTTGCCGGAAGCTGCAGCGTAGGTGTGGCACAGATCTGATGTTGCTGTGACTGGGGCACAGGCCCCAGCTGTAGCTGGGATTAAACTGCTGGCCCAGGAAATTCCATATGCCACAGGTGCAGCTATAAAAAGAAAAAAAAATGGTTTTATAGCTTTGCAGTAACCACACTGCTGCAGCGAGAATCTTTGAAATATACACGTTGTTGGAAATGCTATGCTTCACTGTTTATTTCTTTTCAAAGTAGTAGATGATAGTCGTAACTGGATCCAAAACCTTTCAGAAGTAGATTGATTAAATCATATTTGGGGCTCAAAGGGTGTTTTAAGCTCAGTGAACTCTCCCTGTCAGTGTTGGCATATTTGCTTCAGATAGGTTTAAGACTGTGTCCTTTGAAATAGTGCCCAAGATAGAGAATCATGAAGCCTGCTTGTCATTACTGAACTGCTACAAAAATGGAAACTAGAAATTCCCTGCAAGAATAATTATTTTATTTTTATTTCTATTTATCGGCCGCACCTGAAAGTTCCCAGGCCAGGGATCAAATGTGAGCCACAGCCGAGGCCTACACCACAGCAGCAGCTGCCATGACGATGACAACAGATCTTTAAGCCACCACCCCTCAGAGACAACGCTGGATCCTTAACCCACTGCACTGCGCCACAGCGGAAACTTCCAAGAAGTGTTGTTTGAAATCCTGTGTTAATTTCCTTCATTTTGGTCAGATTGGTCTCCTTCTCTGGCAGGTAAACTTTTCAAATATATTAAAGATACAGGACATTATTTTGCAATATCTCAGTTACGGTGTTTGCAATTTCCTTGATTAGATCGAAGAATTCTCCAATAATAGCAAAGAGTAAAGAAAATATTTTGGAAGAATTTCCTCTGGATGGAGTTCCCTTTGTGGCTCAGTGGGTTAAGAACCTGATAGAGTGTCTGCGAGGATGTGGGTTCAATCCTTGGCCTCACTCAGTGGATTAAGGATCTGGTGTTGCTGCAAGGCGCTGGCTGTGGCGTAGGTCAAAGATTCAGCTTGGATCCAGTGTTTCTGTGGCTGTGGTGTAGGCCTCAGTTGTAGCTCGGATTCAACCCCTAGACTGGAAGCTTCCATATGCCATGGGTGCAGCAGTAAAAAAGAAAAAAAAGGGGGGGGATTTCCTTTGGAGAACTGTTCTACTTCCAAAGGCAAGACAAGTTTTTCGCCCCTTCTTCAGTGTCACTACGAAGTTTAGAAAGTAATCTACAATTTGAGAGGTACCCCTTTATTTTACTTTCAGGTTGAACCATATCAAAATGCTGGTATTTGATCTGTTTTAACCACAAAAAATGTCATTTCCACATGGTTCAATCTGAAAGCATGAGAAAACATTGATCAACTTGCAGAGTCTTTCATGAAGCTCTCAGTGGCCAAGTGTTGCTGGTAAACAGTTTGATGAATTTCTGAGTCATTTGCTGCTGCTTTTGTTAGGTGGCCACAGAATCTCATTGGCTCCCAACCCATACAAGGACAAGGTTGTGCTTGGGAATTCTTAGAGTGCTCTTTTTTTTTTTTTTGAGTCTCTTTAAAAAAATTTCTTTTGGGGGCCACACCTGTGGCATGTGGAAGTTCCTGGACCACAGATCAAACCCACGCCATGGCAGCGACCCGAGTCATGTTGTCACAGCAGTGACAACACCGGACCCTTACCCTGCTGTGCCACAGAAGAACTCCGTGGGTGCTCTTTTCTTTTTTATTTTTTTTTTAAAGGAGTTCCCGTTGCAGCTCAGCAGAAACAAACTGGACTAGCATCCATGAGGATGCAGTTTTGATCCCTGGCCTCGCTCAGTGGGTTAAAAATCCAGCGTTGCCGTGAGCTGTGGTGTAGGTCAAAGACACGGCTCATATCCCGCGTTGCTGTGGCTGTGGTGTAGGCCAGTGGCTACAGCTCCAATTCGACCCCTAGTCTGGGAGCCTCTGTATGTTGCCGGTGTGGCCCTAAAAAGACAAAAAAAAAAAGGTATAATTGAATGAATTATATTGAATCTATAAAAACCCATGAGTCTGTAATGATAATCAAAAAGAATAAAAAGCAAAAGCAAAACAAAACCCCATCTTCTTTGCCACCACGACCGGAGGTGGCTATTACATCAACTCTTAGCTCTAAACACTGGTCATTAAAAGGAAAAAATTCAGCACATATGGGATGTAATTAGGGTTGAAGTGTCATAATATCTGTTTTTTACCTTATGTACACATTATATTTACTATACATTTATATTATTTTATCATATAAATTTTTTTAAATGTGGCAAAATAGCAACAATTGTTGCACCAAGTTGTGGACGTATGGATATTCAAGGTGCTCTTTTTGTCTGTCTTTCTGTAGGTCTGAAGCTTTTTATAACAAAAAGCTTAAAAAATAAGTTTTTTTTTAACTTTTCCTACAGTTTAACTATTCATCAAAAAGATGCTTTTAGGAGTTCCCTGGTGGCTCAGTAGATTAAGGATTTAGCATTGTCACTGCAGTGGCTCGGGTCGCTACTATGGTGCAGGTTCGATCCCTGGCCGGGGAACCTCCACATGCTGCGGGTGCAACCAAAACAAACAAACAAACAAACAAACAAAGATGTTTTTATACTTGCCCTGGCATTTTAGTTGTGCAATGTCAGGAGCAGTTTTTCAGAATCATATCACAGGACCCCTTAAACTTAAAAAAAAAAAAAAAACCCTCAGAGTTCCTTGGTGGCTCATCGTGTTAAGAATATGGAGTTGTCACCGCTGTGGCTCTGGTTACATCTCTGATTACAGCTGAGGGCTGGCCACCTGGCCCACATAACTTCTGCATGCCAAAACAAACAAACAAAACCCTGCATGGTGGCCCCTCGTATAGCTAAAGCAGCCTCCTATTACTGGACATTTAACTTAGGTTATTTTCAGTCTCCTGCTCTTTAAGTAATAACCTTTGGGAATACATTTGTAGATTAAATTCCTGGAAGTAGAATTGCTTTTGAGTATTTGTACGTCTATAATTTTTTTTTTGGCTGTGCCCTCGGCACGTGGAAGTTCCCAGGTCAGGGATTGAACTTTCACCACAGCAGTGACCTGAGCCACAATGGTGACAGTGCCAGATCCTTAAGTGCTAGGCCAGCA
This sequence comes from Catagonus wagneri, assembly GCA_004024745.2. Lineage (NCBI taxonomy): Eukaryota > Metazoa > Chordata > Mammalia > Artiodactyla > Tayassuidae > Catagonus > Catagonus wagneri. Next base: position 2,846,566 of record PVHT021183668.1, on the reverse strand, counting down.
GGGAATACCTATACATCTACAATTTTTTTTAACGACTGCACCCATGTCATATGGAAGTTCTTAGGTCGGGAACTGAATCCAGTTGAGCTGCAGCTGTGACCTATGCCACAGCTGCAGCAGCACCAGATCCTTAACCCATGTGCTGGGCCAGGGATGGAACCCGTGCCTCCAGAGCCACCCAAGCTACTGCAGGTGGCTTCTTACCCCATTGCACCACAGCAGGAAGTCTGATAGATGCTGCGATGTTGCCCTTCAGAGGGATCTTGCCAGTTTACACTTTTCTACCAGTTATGTATGTCTGTGACTGTTATGCCTCCCCTGGCAGCAGGGTGTTATCAGTTCTTAATAAAACTGCAGATGGAAAATTGTAACTGAGTGTGATTTTATTTTTTTTCTTAGTGTGATTTTAATTGGCATTGATCTTCTTGTTATGGTTTAGTATTTTTTAATAGGTTAAATCACATAAACTTGACATTTTTGTAGCTCAAAACCATCAGTATTAGCAATTTCATACAGTTCGAGCTAATATATTTAAAAGCCCTTTTTTCTGCCTCTGAGAACTATTTATGTTCTTTGTGTGTCTTTTTTTTTCTTTTTTTTTTGCTTTTCAGGGCCTTACCAGCGGCATATAGAGGTTCCCAGGCTAGGGGTCGAGTCAGAGCTATACTTGCCGGCCTACACCACAGCCACAGCAACACCAGATCCTTAACCCACTGAGCAAAGCCAGGGATCAAACCTGCATCCTCATGGATGCTAGTCAGATTCGTTTCCGCTGAGCCACAATGGGAACTCCCTCTTTGCATGTCTTTCTACTGAGTAGTTGGCTTATTTTATTTTGTTTTGCCATGCCAGCTGCAAGCAGCAGTTCCTGGACCAGGGACTGAACCTGCGCCCCAGCAATGACAACAGGGGATCCTTAAGGCTTTAAGCCACAAGGGAACTCCTTGTTTGTTTTTAACGTAATGACTGGTAGGAGGTCTTTATATTTCAGGGGAATTATCCTTTGGTCTGTAATATGAGTTTAATTCTTTTTTCCCAGTTTGTTGTCAGTTGACTTTGCTGATAGTGGTTTTTATATACAGATATTTCTGCTTGCTATGTAGTTGAATTTGTCAATATTTCCTTCTATTCCTTCTAGGTTTGTAACATATTTAGACAAGTCATACTTACTCTAAGAATATTCTTCAATATTTATCCCTCATTTTCTCATTACATTTATAGTTTGATGTTTTAGGTGTATCTATCTGTATACAGACATATATATATCTATATGTACTTTTTACAACTGCACCTGTGGCATACAGAATTTCCTGGGCTAGGGGGTGAATTGGAGCTGCGGTCGCCAGCCTTCGCCACAACCATGGCAACACGGAATCCAAGCCGCATCTGCAGCTTGTGAAAACATCAGATCCTCAACCCACAGAGCAAGGCTGGGGATGGAACCTGCATCCTCACAGAGACAACAGCAGCTTCTTGGATTTCCCTTCGTGGCTCAGTGGTTAACGAATCCAACTAAGAACCGTGAGGTTGCGGGTTCGATCTCTGGCCTTGCTCAGTAGATTAAGGATCCGGTGTTGCCGTGAGCTGTGGTATAGGTTGCAGACGCAGCTCGGATCCTGCGTTGCTGTGGCTGTGGCAAAGGCCGGCGGCTACAGCTCCTGTTAGACCCCTAGCCTGGGAACCTCCATATGCCGCGGGTGCGGCTCTACATAAAAGGCAAAAAGACAAAAAAACCAAAAACAAACAAACAAAAAATCAGGTCCTTAAACCTCTGAGCCACAACAGGAATTCCTAGGTTTATATTTTTGATCACCTGGAATTCATCCTAGCATAACGCATAAGGTATGATTCTATGTCAGTCAGGAGTCCACCAGAGAAACAGAATCAGTGGGATATTGATTGATTGACTGATTGACTGCAAGGAGTTGGTTTACACAATTGAAGGGCCTGGCCAGGGAAACAAAGCTCTGTAAGGCAGGCTCGTCGGGAAGTGGGTGGGAACTCTTCAGCAGGTGCTGAAGCTGCAGGCCATAGGAATTTCTTCTTCCCCAGGGAAACCTCAGTTCTGTTCTGAGAGGCTTTTAACTAATTGGATCAGACCCAATTGCATTGGATCAGGTTATTAAGAATAATCTCTTTTAAAATCAATTGGTTATGACATCTAATCACATCCACAAAATATCTTCGCAGCCAACACCTGGGTTAGCGTTTGACTGAATAACAGCAGTATAGCCTAGCCAAGGTGACTCATAAAACTGACCATTACAGGATCCAACCTAAAGTTTTCCCAGTTGGGTTCCAGCACTATTTGGTGAATCATCCGATTTTATCCTACTGATGTTTTTAGGCTTTCTGACCTGTCCATTGATCTGTGTGTTCTTGTGCCAACATCACTGTATTTTAATTATTAAAGCTTTAACATATATGTTTTTTGAGATAGAACTGAGTTACAATATTGCATTAATTTCAGGTGTACGACAAAGTGATTCAAAATTTGTAGTTTATACTCCGTTTGTTGAACACATGGCAGGAAGAGTACCTCCTGACTACTCTTCTTTATCAGAAATATTCTTGGAGTTCCCGACGTGGCGCAGCAGAAACAAATCTGACTAGGAGCCATGAGGTTGCAAGTTCGATCCCTGGCCTTGCTCGGTGGGTTAAGGATCTGGCATTGCTGTGGTTTGAGGTAGACCGGTGGCTACAGTTCTGATTAGACCCCTAGCTTGGGAACCTCCATATGCTGTGGGTGCTGCCCTAAAAAGACAAAGGAAAACAAAATATCCTTGAGGAGTTCCCGCTGTGGTGCAGTGGTTTAAGGATCCCGAGTTGCAGCAGCTGTGGCACAGGTTGCAGCTGAGGCTCAGATTCGATCCCTGGCCTGTGAACTTCCACTTGCTGAGGGTGCAGGGAACACACAGCTTTCATTTGGAGATAATGCAGAGAGTTCCCGTGTGCTCCCAGCCTAATGTTTTCACCTTATATCACCATGTGCATTTGTCAAAACTAAGAAAAGGACATTGGTACATAACTATTTTTTTGTGTGTCTTTTGTCACACCCGTGGCATATGGAGGTTTCCAGGCTAGGGCTCTAATCGGAGCTATAGCTACTGGCCTACACCACAGCCACAGCAACTTGGGATCTGAGCCGCGTCTGCAACCTACACCACAGCTCACGGCAACGCCAGATCCTTAACCCACCGAGCAAGGACAGGGATCGAACCCGCAACCTCATGGCTCCTAGTTGGATTTGCTTCCTCTGCGCCACGGTGGGAACTTCATAACTTTTTTTTTCAATTTTTAATTTTTTGGGGTACATTACTATTAACCAAACCCCCTGGCCTCCCTGCCCCATGACCTTTTCTCACCCTTACCTTGTTTCTCACGACATTGATGCTTTTGAAGAGTACTGGTCAGAAATTTCGTAGAATTGCCCCCCTGCCACGTTGGGCTTTCGTTTTTATTATGACTAGACTGGTGTCATGGGGAGAATTACCACAGAGGTGAAATGCTATTTCATCACGTATCAGGGAGAACCGAATATCGACACGAAGTCCCCAATAATGTTAACTTTCATCACTTGGTTAAGGTCACCTTACCAGGCTTAGCCACTGTAAGGCTACTGTTTCCGCAGTGCTTATCCTGTCCTTTGAAAGCCAGCCACCAAGTTCTGCCCACAGCCGTAGGTGGGCAGGACTAAGCTCTGCCACTGGGAACCGGGAGGAGCCACGTATATTATTTGGAACTCTTTTATAAAGATGATTTAGCTCTTGTCCTCCACTTATTTATATATAAATTCTTTGAGTTAGGTATTTGCCGTTCAAGGACTAGGAATTATTTCAAGTTGGCCCTCGTGTCTCTGCGCGATGGTCCCTCCCTTGCGGACCGTCCTTTTTGAGCATTGCCTTGCTTTCGGGGGCTACGAAGTGCCTCAGGCCCGTCTTGAGTTTTCCTGGCCCTCGCCCTGAATCAGCCATTCCCCCAAGGAGCCCTGTTGCTTTTATTGGCGAGTCGTATTTAGAAACCAAGACCTGGGCACTGAGAGCCAACGTGACCTTTTAAATATGAAAATCGGATTAGGTCAATTTCCTGCTTATGCTCGTTTTTGGACGGCTGCCCGCCTGTGCTCCCAGATGATGCTGAGTCTGTGGCCAGCCCGCAAGCTCCTGCCCGAGCGGGCTCCCGACAACCCCCAGCCCCACCGGCTGCTCTCCCCTCAGCCCCCTGCCCCCCGCCACACACCCCTCTCAGCCCCCAGAGTACCCCAACTCTTCTGTTCCCAAGGCCAACATGACTGTTTTCTATCTTTTGTCTGAGCAGCTCTGACTGCTCTTGATACGATCCTTCCCAGGAGAGGTCCTGTCTGCTCGCCTCCTCCTGCCTGACCCCCAGATCCAATCAGGACTCCTGGTTGCAGAACCTGCTTTTTCTTCTGTGGCATCCTTTCTCTCCTTTCTTGACAGTGATGGTCTTTGCCGCGGAGCGTGGGGCCCATCTGCGTTTCACTTCCCAGCCTCCTTTGGAGCTGGGTTTGGCCATGTGCTAAGTTCTCCTTGGTGGAATTCAGCAGGAACTGATGCACTCCACTTTCGGGTCTGGCCCACAGAAACTTCCGTGTGTTCCCCCCACACCCTTTTCCAAGCCTTAGGGCTGGAATGGCCACAACCAGAGGTTTCTGGAAGCTTTGTGCAGAAGATGGCGCTGCTGATGTTAGCCCGTGCTTGAATCACAGCGTTGGGTAGAGCTCCCTGCCAACCTGGACTGGCTCCCCTAAACCGCTTTGTGAGAGAGGATCAAACATTCCTGGGGCCTGCTTGTTTCAGCAGCTGAGCCTACACCTTCAAAATCACCTTCCAACCCAGTCCAGATGCTCTCAGTGTTCGGCGGCAGAAAGGCTGGAGAAATGAAGGCAGAGCTTCCAGCTTGGACAGAAGATCAGGCTACCGGTAAATGTTTTCAACTATAACGTTTAGAGATGTGGATTAAGCTTTCCAACTTCACAAATGTAGTGCAAGCCCAAGTCTGCAAGGAGGAAGGGGCTCCAAGCACCAGAAGCAAAGAAGAATCTGAAGGTCAGAGAAGCAGCCTGTGAGCTGAGAGGTTGGCGGTCCCCGGGGGGCTGGTAAGGGGTAGAGACTTGGTGCTTTGTTGTTCACTTGCTTTTCTTTTAGAGACTAAAAAATAACATTTGTTGTAGTTCCCATTGTGGCTCAGCGGTAACAAACCTACTAGTACCCATGCGGATGCAGGTTTGATCCCTGGCCTCGCTCAGGGGGTTAAGGATCTGGTGTTGTCTTGCACTGTGGTGTAGGTTGCAGACGTGGCTGTGGTGCAGGCTGGCAGCTGCAGCTCCAGTTCGACCTCTAGCCTGAGAACTTCCATATGCCACAGGTGCGGCCCCCAAAAGCAAAAACAAACAAACAAACAACAAACCAAAAGCAAATAACAAAACAAAACATTTGCTGAGCACTTACTATGTGCCGATCACTATTCCAAGTCCCTGACGTGTATCTGCTTGTTTAATCATCACAGCCTTCTGCGGGAGACGCTCTTAATGTCCCCATCCTACTAATGAAGCAACTGAAACATAGAAAAGTTAAGCTATGTCCTGCTGTGTAGCCCTGGGAACTATGTCTGGTCACTTATGGTGAAGCATGATAATCTGAGAAAAAAGAATGTATACATGTATGTGTGACCGGGTCACCTTGCTGTGCAGTAGAAATTTGACAGAACACTGTAAACCAACTATAATGGAAAAAATAAAAATCATTATAAATGAAAAGAAATTATCAAAAAAAAATAGAAAAGAAAAGCTACTTGTCTGTGATGTCACAGGTGGAAAATGTCAGAGCCGTCTTGCTTCTGGTCTGTGCTCTAGAGCGGCACATATTGCTGCAATATACCAATGTCATAAAGAGGAAGATGAGTAAGAATTTAGTTTAGGACCCAGGTCTACCTTGGGAATGATGGTCCTGGCATGTTATCCATCAGAGCCCATGCAGCCCAGGGCCCACAGAATCTGAATTTGCTGTTCCTGCCGCCTTCCAGGCTGTCCACAGCCCTGCCAGACGGGCTTCCTTCAGGTCTAGGGGAGGGGAGAGCCGTTACATTCTTTATTCCCTATGCTAGTTCTCAGACTAGGGGTCAAATTGGAGCTGTAGCTGCCGGCCTACGCCACAGTCACAGCAACGCCAGATCCGAGCCATGCCTGTGACCTACACCACAGCTCACGGCAACGCCGGATCCTTAACCCATTGAGCAAGGCCAGGGATCGAAATTTCCTTCTAGTGGCTGCTAGTCAGATCCATTTCTGCTGAGCCACGATGGGAATTCCTCATTCTTTCTTTTTCTTTCTTTCTTCTTTTCTTCCTTCCTTCCTTCCTTCCTTTCTTGAGTTAGGGCCACACCTGCGGCATATGGAGGTTCCCAGGCTAGGAGTCCAATCGGAGCTGCAGCTGCCGGCCTACACCACAGCCACAGCAATGCAGGATCCAAACTGCATCTGCAACCTACACCATCGCTCATGGCAACGCCGGATCCTTAACCCATTGAGCAGGGCAACATCGAACCTGCAACCTTACGGTTCCTAGTTGTATTTGTTTCCACTAAGCCACAATGGGAACTCCCCAGGCTCTTTCTATGCCTTGGATGCCCAGGAGAAGTAGCTGTTGAGAGTTCCCGTTGTGACACAAAAGAAGCAATCCGACTAGAAACCATGAGGTAGTGGGTTCGATCCATGGCCTTGCTTAGTGGGTCAAGGACTGGCGCTGCCATCAGCTGTGGTGTAGGTCACGGACACAGCTTGGATCTGGCATTGCTGTGACGTAAGCCAGCAGCTGTAGCTCTGATTAGACCCCTAGCCTGGGAACCTCCATATACCGTGGGTGCAGCCCTAAAAAGAAAAAAAAAAGGAATTATTTCCATAAGCCGCCTAGTCTGTGGTACGGAAGCCCAAAAAAAAAAAAGAAGAAGAAGATTCCCAGAGGATTGGAATAGTAGAGGATTCACTAGTAAAAAAGTTAAAGGCGACTCCAAAGGACAAAGAGTCAGCAGGTGTAGGGAGCAGCCCTTACCCCAGGGCTCAGATAGAGCACCCAAGGAAGCGTGCCCCACCGCTGCTGGCCCCAGACTGGGGCCAGACCTCGAGGGGGAGGACAATGAGAAGTTACTGGAGTGCTTTCTGGCAACACTGCAAAGCTGCCAGAGGACATGCCAGGGGCGGCTGCTGGCCATCACCGCTCAGAAACTGGGAACTGGGGAAGCTGACTTCAGCAGGAGCTGGTCACTGGAAGAGACGTTCTGCTTGAGCCAGATGTTAGAGGAAGCTGTGCCCCCAGAGAAGCCTCAGGTGGGAAACTTCCTGTGCCGGGAGCTCTGTAGGAGAGGGGCAGAGGAGGCACACCACGACCAGGAAGACTCCTTCCTGCTCCAGGGCCTCTTCAACGCCCTCTGTTGATAAGGATGGGATTTCCAGCAAGGGGGCTAATGCAGCAGTTGGAGGTGGAAGTCTGCTGTGTAGTTGCCCAGCCAGATTCCGCAGCTAGGTCCCCTCGGGGGACTTGAGCCGCCTCAGGTAAACTTCTCCTTTATTTATAGATAAATCTCCTTGATATATATTAATATATGTATGTATATATATATATACACACACACACACACACACAGAGAAATCAATTTGCTGTAGAGAAGAAATTGACACAACATTGTAAGTAAACTATACTTCGATAATAATAATTAAAAAAAAATGCAGTATGGTCCAGCAAGTGACAACAAATTAATTGAAGAGATTATGGGTTCCAAAATAGATCTAAGTGTATACAGGAATTTTACAAATTTCCATACAGTAAAATTCATTTTTTTGACATGTAGTTATGTATATGACTTTTTTACAAAGGCACAGAACTATGAAGCTCCCTACCCACAACACCATTACCCTAAAAATTCCTTCCTTCCACTCACAAACCCTCCCAACCACTGGTCTGTCTTCTGTCCCTGTATTTTTGCCTTTTGCGGAATGTCACATATATGGTATCATGCAGTATGCAGTCTTTTGGATCTATCTGTTTTTACTTAGCATAATGCATCTGAGATTAAACAGTAATGATGCACATCATTAAAAGGTTAGTAAATGACCACATTTGATTTACAATGTTGTGTCAATTTCTGCTGAACAGCAATGTGACGCAGTCATATGTAATATATATATGTATGTATATGTATATATATGTGTGTGTGAGTATATATACACATTCTTTCTCTCATAGTATCTTCCAAAATACTCATTAATTACAAAGAGAAAAACGGTACCTTCACGGTGGAGAAACCCAACAGGTACCGCCTTTACCAAATGGTCAAAGTTAAAATTACAAATGAGAAAACACAGGCCAAGGCAGCCTACGCCTTGGTGCTTTAATCATTTACTGAGCTTAGCAGGTAAAACCATGCCTCCCCCAAGATATTCACAGCCTAATCCCCAGAACCTGTTAACAGACTCCCTTACATGGTAAAAGGGACTTTAGAGTTGTGATTAAATTACAGGCTTTGAGAGTGGGAGATGATCCTGGATTGACTGAGCAGGTCCAATGTAATTGCAAGGATCCTTGGAAGCGACAGAGGGAATCAGGAGTGTGAGCCAGAGAACTCTGAAGCTGCTGCCCTGCTGGCTTTGAAGGTGGAGGAAGAGGCCACAAGCCAAGGAAGGCAGGCAGCCTCTGAGACCTGGAAAAGTCAAGGAAACAGATTCTCCCCTAGAGCCTCCAGAAGGAACATGGCCCTGCCTTGACCTTGGCCTTGGCCCAATGAGGTTCATTTCACATTTCTGATCTCCGGAATTATAAGACATTCCATTTGTGTTGTTTTAAGCCACTAAGTTTGTGGTAATTTGTTACAGCCAGCTTTACAGGTTTACGGTGTAGCCCGGAGGGAAAAAAGACTCTCCAGCAGAACCGGGCTGCAACGCGAGACTCTACTTCTCGGACGTCCAGTGGTGACCGATTGAGAAACTGTACGGAGTTTGTGACAAGATTATATAGGAAAATTGCAGCACATTTCCTGTTCTTTTTTAAAATTAAACTTTCATTTTTATTTTTTTTAAATTTTTACTTCCTGGGCCAGGGATCAAATCAGTGCCACAGCAGTGACAATGCCAGATTCCCTAGGCCAACAGGGAACTCCTAAATTAAACTTTTATCTTATTTTATTTTTTGTCTTTTTAGGGCCACACCCATGGCATATGGAGGTTCCCAGGCTAGGGTGGAATCGGAGCTGTAGCCATCGGCCTACACCGCAGCCACAGCAACACGGGATCCGAGCTGTGTCTGTGACCTACACCACAGCTCACGGCAATGCCAGATCCTTAACCCACTGAGCGAGGCCAGGGATGGAACCTGAGTACTCATAGATAGTAGCTGGGTTCATTAACCACTGAGCCACGACAGAAACACCCAAAAGAGGGATATTTTATTCCTTCCTTTCCAAGCTATATGTCTTTTGTTTCTTCTTGCCTTATTGCAGTGGATAGAACTTCCAGTACTATGTTGAATAAGCAAAGTGAGACCTGACATCCTTGCTTTGTTCCCAATCTTAGAAAACATTGTCTTTCACCATTAAGTATGATGTTACCTGTAGGGCTTCTGTAGGTGCTCTTTATCTCGTTGAAGGAGTTCTCTTTCTATTTTTTTTTTTTTTTTGTCTTTTTAGGGTCACACCTGAAACATATGGAAGTTCCCAGGCTAGGAGTTCTTGCCAAGACGCAGCGGAAACAAATCTGACTAGGAACCATGAGACTGAGGGTTACATGCCTGCCTTGCTTAGTGGGTTAAGGATCCGCATTGCCATGAGTTGTGGTGTAGGTCACAGACACGGCTCGGATCTGGCATTGCTGTGGCTGTGGCGTAGGCCGGCAGCTGTAGCTCTGATTCGACTCCTAGCCTCCATATGCTGAAAGTGTGGCCCTAAAAAGTCCCCAGGCTAGGGGCTAGGAGTCAGATTGGAGCAGTAGCTGCTGGCCTACACCACAGCCACAACAATGCAGGATCTGAGCTGTGTCCATGACCTACACCACAGCTCACAGCAATGCCGAATCCTTAACCAAATGAGCAAAGCCGGGGATCGACCCTGCATCCTCATGGATGCTAATCAGATTCGGTAACTGCTGAGCCATGATAAGAACTCCTAAGATGCTGAGTTTTGACCAGTCCACTGAGCCATGTGTTGGGCATGCAAAGCCATTCTCCACCATCAAGTGAATGTAGTGTATATGAGGTCAAATTCAAGCACAGCCTAAAAGCGGAAGTAAGTTGAATGAACAGGGGACTCATATTCTCAGGGTCCCTATACTATTCCTATAGAGCCACTTCTTCCTCAGCCCGGTGCGGCTTGTTGGGAAGTTCTGAGCCCGATGCCCAGCTGGAAGTGGATTGCTACAGCACACTGCAGGACAGTGGGCAGAATTTTGAGGGGTACGTCTAGTTCACGTTGTTTCAAAAGCAAAGTGGTCTAAACTATGGCTCTGCGCCAGGGCAGGGATAACAATTTAGCTGTTAAGAGACGTTGTATGACGTTCGCGGTTAAGAGAATGAATTTGAGGAATTCCCTGGTGGTCCAGTTGTTAGAATTCTCCGCCTTCACTGCTGCAGCCCAGATTCCATCCCTGGTCTGGAAACTTCCACAAACCATGTGTGTGGCCAAAAAGAGAGAGAGAGAGAGAGACCGCCTGTTTGGAAACAAAGGATTCACAAGCGCCTTTCACACAGTTAAGCGTTCAGGCATAAGTTCTGCCCCTTAGCTGTGGGGTCTTAGGCAAGCTTCAATTTACCCAGCCTGTTTACCTCTCCCGTAAAATAGTAGCGGCCAGCGTCATCACCATCACCACCAACGCTGCCGTGAGGGTGAGATGAAGTGATACGGGAAAAGGGCTTAGCCGTGATCGACACATCGGGATCACTCACTACCGTTAACTACAAATGTTATTATAATGATGCCTCTGTGATTTAGGATCAATGTGAAGACTGTTGAGATCTTTTACGCTCTTCCCTCCCACAAACGCCAGGGGGCGACATAGACGGTGAGACCCCAGCCACAAGCACACCTGACTCCCGGACATTATCTGCCACCCGGTGGCGCTAAGCCACAACGCCCCCGATTTTCCGCAGAATTTGGGGGAGCAGAAAGGTGACGGAGTAAGAGGCTAGAGGAAAGGGAACCTTGGGAGCTGAGGATCGCTGAACCGAAGGATTAGGGATCTCTGCCCGGACCGAGTAGCTCCCGGGTTCCCAGGACAATAGAATCAGAGGAGAATGAATGGGTCTTGAAGCCCTTTTGAATATGACTGCGCCCCCTTCTGCCCAGCGCCGCGTCTGCATCCCCTTTCCCAGAGCAGACTTGGTGCCTGGATGTCTGAACCAGGCAGCGCGCCTCCCAGCGTGCTCCTCCTCACCTCTCGAAGTAGCTCATTCATCTGAGGCCGCGGCACGCCGTTGCCATGGAGACCTGATGCAGGCGGTGAAGAGGGAGGCCCCGCGTGACGTCTTTGCTGCTCGCAGCTAGTCTCTCGCGGCCTCCCAGTTCTTCCCTATTTTGGAAGAGAGCCGCAGCCCTTCTGGTGATGCGCGCGCGCTGGCGCCTTTTAAAGGCAACCAGCCGAGTGGCGGCTCTGCCAGAGTCGGAGAGCTGCCCCCGCCCCTGAGCCGCGAGCCCTGGGCCCGGGAAGCCTCCGGTGCCCCACCACCACCACCACCGCCAATCTTAGCGCCCTCCGCCCACTCTGAGGAAATTTCAACCGTAGAGAAAGGAGGTCCTGCCCTGCCCCCCATCTCCCCCTCCCTCCACCAGGGAGATTCTCTTCCATAGGAGACTTGGATGGAGAAAAGATGCGAGGCCTAGCGCGTTTGGGGATCGTCTCCGGACAAGGCCACAGAGTGAAAACACCAGGTGAGAAATTCCCTGCTGGCCAGGACACCCTGGGTCTCTGCCTTAACCTTTTTTCTCCTTGGGTTCAGCGTGGGGTCAAGTTAAGATCTTAGCTGGAAGGCCCCTGAGCAGTTTCTCCTGTTTTCACATTAAACTGAAAGAGAAACTGAGGCCCGGAGAAGAGCAGTGACTTGACCAAGGTCACATGGCATATTCCTGGACAGCTGACTTCCCGGCCAAAGGTCTTTCCCCTGGTGCCCAGCCTTGACGGGAGCTGGCATGGTGCCCAGTCTCTGGCTCCTGCCCTGTGCCGGATACAGAGGCCAGACAACCCACTTGCAGCAGTAGCACCAGCCGCTTTGTTTTCCCCAGCAGAGCCCAGACCTAGGCAGCCTTTCCGGATCGACGGTCACTTTGGACAAGCTTCTGGATCCCATGGACTCCATGGCCAACCAACCAGAGCGCTGCCTACACCACATATCTGCTTCTGTCAAAAGCTTCTGGCAACCCACCAGCTCTCTGGACCTTTCTGGAGCCAAACCTTCTCCAAACTGCTTGCAAGTGCCAACTGGCTTCCAGTTGGAGGTGTGGCCTGCAGGCTCTGGCAGGGCTCGCCAGGGGCCTGTGCGCCCAGCCCTTGGGACTCCCCCGCCTACTCGTGATGATGGCTGTACTCTCCCTGCAGCACCTGCAGGGGTGTTTGACCAGGGCTCACTGAAGACAGCCGTGAGGTACTTGACCATGGCCAAGGAGCTATGTAGGTTCCAGACACTTCTGGGCCCCTACTCTGGACCAGGCCTAGGGAGCCAGAGGCAGATACGATCCATCCTGGCTGTGGCCACCAAAGGACGGAGGTCCCCGTTCTGGAGAAGTCAGCCCTGGAGCCTTGAATTCAAGGGGTCTCCATTGCCACGGCCAAGTCTTCAATGCCTGGAAGGGGAGACTGAGGCAGCCCTCCGAGAGACACTGTAGGCCAAGGTCGCACGGCAAGTCAGTGCACTGTTGAGACTAGGACCTAGAACCCTGACTCCCGGCCCAGGCTCTCTCCCCACACTTTGATTCCAGAGACCAGCCTTTGAGAGGTGCTCAAATATCACTGCACTGTGAGCCAGGTTCCTGGTTCAGAGTCCCCCTTTACTAACTGTTGGCCGTGTCACTTGGCCACTCAGTTCTCCTCGCTAGACCTCAGTCACTCCTGGTGGATGGTCTTCGAGGGACCCCCACTTGAGCTGTGAGTCTGGATCCTCCGAGTGGGGTATCTTGATTCTCTCTGTGACGGTCTGAGCGACAGTTCCGGGGGTGTTTTCTCCCTCCCACCAGTTTGAAGCTAAGCAATACGGAAGTCGTAGTTGTTTCAAGCACAGGCTGTGTAGACCACCTGAGGATGACCGGGGTCTGTTTTACATACCTTGGAACCTATCAGATCCCTCCAATGGTGAGTTCCCTGGTGCTCTTGGCAAAGACCAGTGAGAATGGCCCCTGATGGGTTGGGCTTGAGGAAGGAAACCCTACTTGGTTCCATCTCCCTTGTCCCCTCAAGCCCCCATCCACACAGGCCAGGTCTGCAGGGCCCAGGGTGGCCGTGATGATCCAGGGCCCAGGACTTGGTCCTCTGGGGCACTTCAGACCCACTCAGCCCTAGCAGTGGGCCCATGGGCTCATCCCCACCTGAAACTGGGTCTCAAGGCAGCAGCACTTGACTTCAAAGCCTGAGAGGCCCACAGATACTCAGAGTGCTGTAGAAGGGTGGGCCCGTCCAAGCCAAGGAGTCCAACTCACCCACCTGCCATTTTGGAATTAGGGAAACTGAGGCCCAAAGAGGGGAAGGGGCTCGGTAACACCCCAGTAGGCTGGTGGCAGAGCGAGAACCAGAATCCGTGTCTCCCGGTCCTCCTGTCCAGTACTTTCTCCTCTGCAGCAAACATCATCCCTGACATCTAGAGTGGTGTCTGTTCCACCCGGACCTTCAAATCCTCGACAGAAGGCTCCTCCAGCCCATCCCTGTCTGTGGTGCGGGTGGTGGGAGGTGCTTTCCTCTCCACTGGGTGGTCCTTTCTCCTAAAGCTTCCTGGCGTCCCCTCCCCATTGACCTGGGGCTCATCTTTTCTTGGTTCCAGAAGCTACTCCATCAACAGACCATAACTGGTGCTACCCGTATCCTGCCCCTGTTCCACCAACTCCTTGTAGTTCCAGCATTCCCAGGGGTGAGGGGTCATCCTTCTCCCCGCTCTTTGGTGGTCCCTTGGTTGCTCCTAGGGCTTCTCTTCTGTCACTGGCCTAGTCCCAGGCCTACTGCCCTTTCAAGGTCCCCCCAGCCTTGAATCTCATCAGTCTCTTCCGGGACCTCGTGGATCGTTCCCTGCAGACCCCCTCTCAGCTGGCCCAGGGCCAGTGGAAATAACAGTAGCCCGGGTGTCACTGGGTTGCGGGAAGGGGTGAATGAGTTAGTGCATGATTAGGTACATAAGGCACAGGTGAGTGTTGCATCTGTAAACGCTCGTGTTACAATGCGCATTAGGTGATAACAAGGAGAACCTTGAACCTGGAGCCTATGGTGGCCTAAGCACCTGGGGGTAGAAGGCAAGAGGGCCAGGAGGACGTTTGGTAATGGGTGATGATGGGAGTCATGAGGGTTTTCAGCTGGGAAGGACACGGTCAGGTTGGCTTCTAGAAAAATGGCAGGGAGGAACTTGGTCACTGAGTACCTGAAGGGCACACTGGCCTCTGTCCCTGGCCTTGCTGAGCAGTGCAGCAGGCAGCCAGTGCCCAGGGAAGGAGCGCAGTGGGACCCAGGCTGGAGCCCCAAGGAAGACTTTGTGTACACCCTTCAACACCCCCAGGCCCCCAGCTGTCATCTCTGTCCTTCTCTTTGGGACTGCTCTGGCCCCCAGCCTGCCCAACCCCAGCTGTCACTCCCAGACCAAGCTGGGCCAAGGCTGCAAAAAGCCAGTGGGTGCCAGGGCCCTGTTCCCACACCTAGAGTGACAGGCCTGTGCTGCCTCCCAAACCAGCCCACGCTGTCTCTTCAGAGCCTTGTCCAAAGTCACATTTTCACAAGGTTAAAATAACAGTGATTAACATTCCATCATTCAACATTTGGTGTGCTCCTTTTGTGTGCCAGGCATTGTTCCAAGAGTTTAATAATTTAATTCATTTAATTTTCTCATCAGTCCTTTGATGTAGGTGCCACTATTCTCCTCACATCCCTATTTGACAGATAGGTAAACCGAGGCACAGGAGGTTAAGTCACTTGCCCAATGAGACGGAGCCAGGACTCCACACGGGCATCACAGCCTAGAGCCTTCCTCCTGGCCTCTACCCTCTCCTGCCCTCTGAGCCCCAGGCCCCTCCCACGCACCTGCCTTTCCACGAAGATCTGATCGGCCTTCTGCCCACAGATCCCTCTGCTCAAGGCTGAGCCTCTTCGTCTCAGTCCTGCCACAGGAGCCAAACCTCCTGGTCAAAGTGGGGTTAGCCACAGCTGCCCTCTGCACCTTCACGCCGTGCACGTGTTAACACAGCCTCAGGCTTCCGTGGCTTCTTCTGTGGCTACGTGTCCCTGTGTTGTCTCATTCACGATGCTGCGCTCCGCTCACCCCACCCTACCCACTCAGCACAGCCTCAGCTGGTCAGCCAGTCACTTGACACCTGGCAGCTCAGCTCGATCACACCTCCTCCGGGAAGCCATCCGGGACTCCCAGGCTCATTTTGCTCTCCCCAAACCCCCTGCATACCTCCCTCACAGCAGTCACTGGCTTGAACGAGTTGTCACTTGCTCACCAACGAGGATGCTCCGTGAGGTTAAAGATCAAGCCTGTGTTTCTTAACCACTGCATCGCCAGTGCCTAGCACAGAGGCTGGCACAAACCAGCCCTCAGATGGGGGCGCACGAATGAATGACATATCTGAGGTCCAGGCCCTATGCTAGAGGCTGAGATTACGGAGACCAGATGCTGGTGGGGAAGACAGACAAGTAAGCAGGAGGTGACAAGGCAGGATGGGGACTGCGCTGACGAAGAAGCACAGGGGGCCATGGTGTGGGGGTGGGGGCGTAGAGGGGGAGCCCTGGACCCGATCGGAGGACCAGTAGCACAAGGAGTTCACCAGCTGGAGAGCAGTGGTGGAGGGGACCCTGAAACTGGGCTGAACTAATGAATGAACGTGCGGAGGGCCCAGCTCCTCCCCAGACCTCCAGCTCCTTGAGGGCGAGGCGTGTGTCCCGCATTCCCGTCTCCCGCGCGGTGCTTAGAGAAGGGCTGGGTCTCTGCTCTGCATTCAAAGAGCGGTTTCAGTGGACTGCTTTTTCCTTCCCTCCCTGGACAATGGCTGGTCTGACGCGCTCCCCACCGGCTTGCTTACCTTCGCTTCTCTCAGCCCTGCCTTCAGGCCCTTGACCAGAAAAGCTGCATCTTTTCCCATCTGAACTACACCCTCCCCTCCCACACTCTCCAGGGTTCCGCGCCCCTCACCTCCTCTGCTCAGCCCACTCACCTGGCTCTGACCGTCTCAGTGCGTGGGTGCCAGCGTGTACCCTCTTCACATGAGGTTTGTTGATTTCATAACCATAAATAGATGAAATGTTCTGAATACTTCCCTGTGCAAGTGGAATTGGGGGAGTGATAACATAATGAAAAGTCCTTAAGAAAAAGAAAACAGCCTGCTAAGATGCAGCCTTTGCACCAACCAGCTCTACGTGAGGATTATATTTTCACTGCAGACTGGTGGACACAAGACCCAGGACTGGGTAGAGGGGGTACTTGGGAATCTGTTAGAAAGCCTTTACATGAAGACACATGAGGGGAGTTCCCGCTGTGGCTCAGTGGAAATGAATCTGACTAGTATCCATGAGGATGCAAGTTCAATCCCTGGCCTCCCTCAGTGGATTAAGGATCCAGCATTGCCATGAGCTGTGGTGTAGGTCGCAGACACGGCCTGGGCCTGGCGTCACTGTGGCTGTGGTATAGGCCGGTGGCAACAGCTCCAATTCAACCCCTAGGCTGGGGACTTCCATACACCACGACTGCAGCCTTAAAAAGACAAAAAGAAAAAAAGAGAAAACCTTTACATGGTTTCAAACTTATGGATTCAAAAGAATGACCTAGTTAAGAGTAGGAAGAAGTAGAAATCAGGAGGCTTGAATTCTAATTCTGGATTTATCTCATTCCAGCTGTGTGACCCTGGACAAGTTACTAAACCTCTCTGGGAAAGTGTATAGAGATTCTCCCCCTGGGTTAGACTAGAGGCTGCAGGAGGCTGAAGACCCCACGGTACTGTCCTTTCCCTCCCACCAGGACATTTTTTCATCCTGTTAACCCCTTAATCACTACCCAAAATGCAGTCCTGAGGCTAGGGTTGAGCTAGAGATGGAACGGAGCACGCTAACGCCTCATTGCTAACTCCAACTCGTGTTGTCATGGGAACAGGATGTGGAGCACCCCTTGAATGGGAAGGCTGCTTCTACACGACTTCAAAAGGGCTTGAAGCCAGTGAAGAGCCTATCCCCACAGGGCTTCCAGATCTCTTTGCCTTTAAGGGGTACGGGGACACTACTCCCCCATGGCCTCTGGAAGGGAGATGAAATGACATCTTGGTATGTCCTGGGCCCAGAGAGCTTCTGGATGAGAGAGAGAGACAAGCAGAGATAATCCTGGTATGAACTCATCCGCTACTCTAAAAGATGACAAACTTTTCCTGTTAAGGGTCAGTTAGCAAATATTTTAGGTTTTCAGGCCATGTGGTGTCTGTTGCAACTGCTCAAGACAGCCACTGTAGGGTGAAAACAGCCCTAGAAAATATGTAAATAAATGGGCGTGGCTGTGTGCCAATAAAATGTTATTTGCAATAACACTCAGTGGGCTAGGTTTGGCATGCAGGTCGGAGTTTGCAGACCTTGGCTCTACTCCATGGGGGACAGGATCTAGGCTTAAGGTCCAATATTACCAAAAATCTGCCATGTGACTTTGGATAAGTCATTGCCTCTGACCCTCAGTTTCACTGTCTATCAAACGAGCATAATAAGATCAGTCAGATTTGTCATTAGAATAGGTCTGACGGGTCAGAACACATCTGAAGTCTTTCCATCCTTCTTTTCTATCACTTTGAGTAGAGCTGACCCTCCTCAGGCCGTGCCCTTGCCTGCTGAGGGTGGCAGCAGCCTGCTGGGGGTGGGGAGGTATTTCTCTCTCAAGGCAGATTCTTGGTCTGGCTTTCCAGCCTCCAGTCCCACCTGACCCCATTTCTGCAGCAAGCCAAGCACAGGCGGAAACAAGAAATCCCTTCCTTGACACCATCCAGTCATTTGGCAGGAGGCTACAGTTCACTTGAGAAAGTGATGTGGCTGCAGTGGCTGTTGGCCAGGCTTTAGGGGAGGCATTTGAGACTCAGGCTGGGACTAGGGTGAGGAAAAGTGAGCTGCCATGCTCCCCTAGAGTGTTCCCTTATGGCCCCAGTTTCCCTGGGGTCCAGATCAAGTAGCCATGCCTGTGGCCTGGTGATGACTTGCAGCACCAAAAATTGCCTTAATGGATCTGTCTTAAAGCATCCTATCTACCTGTGTGATCTGACCACCTCTGAGATCTTGCATCCTTTGGCATTTTGTCATCTGTTCTGGAGACCCATCAAGTGATTTATTCATTCATCCATTCTCCCCCCACCCCCTCTTCACTCCCCACCTTCCTTCTCCTCTCTCCTTTTCATAGACACATTTGTCCAGGGCAAGACAGAATACACTTTGACAGCCTCTGTCACGATCCTTGTCCCAAGTCTCCAGAAAAGCAGCCCTAATAGGAGTCTCCATGCTGTTTTAAAGAAGCAGACATCCCACTCACCCTCCAGTTCCCTTCCAGGAGGTCATCCTCCCTGAAATTTCTGGAAAAGATAAACCTCCTCTTCCCTGCTAGAGGCTGGGGGGTGATGTCCCTCCAATCCCCAATAAAGCCATGTAAGACAGAGGCAAGGGATCTCACGGCTTGTTCTTGCTATAAAAAGCCCTTTTTCGGAAAAAATAATAAAGAAAGAAATCAGCCAATCACTCCTCGATGCCATCACCTCTTCTTGGTGATTTTTCGGGGAAGGAGTGGGTGGAGTTGCCATGGCAACAGATGCGAGCTTGTCTCTGTAAAGAAGGGACCTTGATTTTTTTTCTCTCTCTCATTCTCTCTCTCATTTGTGTGTGTGCACACTCACGCTCAGACACACACACACGCACACACATGCACACACACACACACACACACTGCGCATGCCTGTGCCCACACTAGGAATTTTTTTCCTTAGAACTAAAGAAAGCCCTTCTCTTCTCTCAGCTCCCCAAATATGGAGTGATGGAAAACCACTTACCCCTGCAGGCCAGGGAAAATTCAGAATGGTTCAAGAGAAAAAGGAGAGGCCATATGGGGCTCCCTTCCTCCATCTTTTAGCTAGAGATTGCATGCAACAGAGACCTTCAGAAATGATTGGGGACCAAGGGCTGGAAAGAAGGGAAGGTGCTGGGTGGAGAGAGGTGATTAAGGCATAAATGGTGCAAGAGCCCAACAAGTGGCATCTGAGAGAGCAAAGAAGGTGCATTGAGGCTAAAAATGCATGTAAATCCATGTACGCTGCTGGGTGCTGTGAGAGAAAGGCCGACTCAGAGGTGGACACAAAATTCATGGACAGGGAGTACACAGAAAACTGCAAGGGTAAAACTACACACAACACAGTAATTCATAGACATTTTTCATAAAGACAAGCATAAATGCAGGCATAGGCAAATATGTAAAGTAATATGGACATACAGCTATAGACATATGCAAACAGACACACAGATATACACAAATACAGTCAGAATCAAATGAATGGACAGACACACATGCACATTCTCACAATCTGGCTCCCTCCCTTCAATTGCCCAGGCATCCCTGAGCAGCAGTGCGTAGCTGAGAATGCTGCAGGCTCACACAGAGGGGGAGAAGGAGCTCCTCCTATTCTTTCTACAATCTCACCCCAAAGCCCCTCTCTCAGTGCACTCCCTTGCCCATTTTTCCATAGCCAGTGGGCTCTGCTACCACCCCCATCTCAGACTTCCAGTTCGTAGCCTGTTCTGCTGCTGCTGCCTGCTGCCTGTTGGGGGGAGTGGGGTGACTCAGCCAGGCCAGGATGACTCACACTGCCAGTATTTTTAGCAGCAGCCAGGAGCTCTCTAGCGTGCCAGCCACCCCCTCCTCCTGCTTGCTATTTTGGAACCATCACTGGCGATATAAATAGCTCCTCTCCCACGGCTGGAAGCTGCTGCCAAGCTATTTTTGGTTCTTCACTGTTAAAAATAGCTTCATGGAGGTGGGAGGCAAGGGGAGTGGGAGCTGGCCTGGGGAGAGAAGACACTGGGGCGTACAGAGCTTCTCAACTTGAATGCTAGAATGGGAGATCTAGGATGAGCCCTTCTGTGCCCCCTCCCTTGTCCCTTTCTAGACCCTTCTTCCCTTCTAGAGTGTCTCTCCCCACCCCACCCCCATCCATTCTCCTGGGAAAAATCCAATGGCTCTTCCCTTGAGCCCAGTCCTCCCCCCACCCTCACTTTTACTTCACTCCTAGAGCACAGAAATCTGGCGTCCCTGCAACCCACTCCCCAATTCATCCTCAAAGAAGAAGGGGACAGCCATTGGGGGCCTCACTGTGAGACCTGTGTGGACGTGAGCTCTACTTTAATGTCAGGCAGACCACGGTCGACAGGACATGCCTGGTGAAAATTCAGAACCATGGACAGCGGTGTGAGCCCCATTCATTCACTGCAGGTCTGCTCTGCTTACTGGAGACCAGCTGGACCCAACCAATAGACACCTGCTATCATGGAGAGGACCACTGTGCATGCCCCTCAGTCAGGGATAAAGCACCATGAGTGAGGAAAACAGAAATACTGCCCTGGGTTTTCATACAAGAAGTGGGGTACAATGATCAAGAGCTGGTCCTAATGGAAGCTTGAGCACGGGGTGCGTAGGTACATCAGGGACCAGATAGAGATGAAATTGGAACAGAGACAAACTCTCCGACGGAGCCACCTTTATGTCCCCCAGGTACATCAGGTTGGAGGTAGTGGAAGGCAGACAGACAGACCTCCCCCTTCCCTCCCTCTCAGTTGTGCCACCAAGTGCAGGCTCTGCAAAATGCACGAGATGTAAGGACTGGGTCCCCGGAGACCGTCTTCTTAGCTATCTATCCTCCCACCCCACCTCTCTCACCACCACGCTTTTCTAAGAAGAGTGAAGAAGAGTTCTTTGACCCCGAATTGTGCTCTCTTGGTCGCCACCCCCCCATGTGACTTTCTACGATCAGGCCAATCCCTTTCCCCAAGCTTTTAACTGACCTCATTCCCAGCCCCTCAAGTGACTTCATACACACACCCTTACCCCACAGAATTCGACTTCAGAAGACCGTCCCCTAGCCTATTTTCCTCCTTCCATGGGATTCTAGGGGCAACAAAGGCACCCTTCCGCCCCTGTAGAGAGTGATCACCTGTGCTGAAAAGAGAAAGAAGGAGGGAGATGGAGCAAAGGAGACAGGCTGTGGAGACAAAACTGACAAAGGAAAGAAGAGGGACTCCAGAGAGCAGAGGGGGAACATTTGGTGGGTGGAGGGCGCAAAAAAAGCTGAGACAGACCACTAAGCAGGCAAAGAGGTAAAGAAACTAGCTGGGGCGGAGGGGAGGGGGCTACGCGGGGAGTCGAAGGTGGAGAGACGGGGAGGGGTCCTGCCGCCGACGATGGGGAGGGGGTCGGAGGGGACTGTGGACAGCCTGCCAGAGTTAAGGCGTCCTTGGTAGGTGCATGGAGCACGCGGAGGGTCCAGAACGCGCCCCCCGCCCCACCCCCGGTTCTCGGCTTCTTCCCCACCCTCCCCGCAGGAGGCAGAGGGGGAGCCCTCCGGAGCGCTGCGGAGGCGGCCAGGCCCCGCCCGCTGCCGCTGCGGCAGCCGCGGGAGGATTCCTGTCCTAATATGGAGCTGGGATTCCCCCGGCCCCGCCCCCGCCCCCAGCCCGCGGGGAGACCGAGGCTGGCAGTCGGGCGGGGGCAGCCGCTGGCTTTGGGGGCTGGCAATGGGGGAAGGGATGCCTCGGTGTAGACACAGATTCTCACCGGGCCCTGGGACCCTGCCTCGGTTCTCCCTACCCCCAGACCCACCCCGTCGGTGGCTGAGGTTAATTAGTGGACAGAGAAACCAAGGGTCACTGCAGACTGTTGCGTTGGTGTAGGTGTTCCTGTTTTGGGCTGTGGGAAAATAGAACCGAAGCCACATTCAGCTGGTCCCTCTGCCTCAGGACACCAGGACCCTTTTCCCACTCATTCGAGAAGTTTAGACACCCCCCCCATGAAACTCCCCCTGCGAAATCACCGAGACCTGGGTGTGGAAAAGGGGGAGGAGAATCGTTCTTTGAAAGTGATAAGGGAATCCCACGTTGCGTAATTTCTGGGGAGAAACCCCAGCTCTGCCGCAACCCGCAGAGGCCGAGGAAGCCACTTTTCCCCCCCGACCCCAGGACGAACGTGACCTTGGCAGATGGGGAGGGGGGATTCGTGTACGACTCTGCTCTCCCCCGTTCCCTTATCTCCTTAGAAAAATCGGTGGCGGAAGCAGCCCCTCCTGCCCTCTACAGACTCTCCGGCCAGGGGCTTCGGACTGCCTCGGCCCTTGCCCTGTCCCTTCCCTCAGCCGAAGGAGTTCGGGCCCCTGGGTCCCTGCACCCCCTTTCAGGCTTTCCTAATGCAGCGCCTGCCTCTCGGCTCAGCCGCCGCCAGCCGCGGCCCCCTCCGCAGCCTCCTTCTCCACCCCCCCCCCGCCGGCACCCCTCCCGCTCTCGTTCTACGTCACGGGATGACGTCGGAAGCCTGGGAGGGAGGAGGAGCGCCCCCCCCACCAGCCAGCAGCTCCCGCTGCAGCTAGCTTAGCCCAGCCTCCCGCCCCCCCTTTTCTCTAAAGCGAGCCCCCCACGCCTGACAGGAGCTATATAAGGCGGAACAAGGCAGGCGAGGGGGGCAGCGCAGCCGAGCGGAGCCCAGGAGAGGAGAGAGAGCGAGCAAGCGAGCCTGAGCGAGAGACGGGGAAGCAAGGAGGAGGAAGCCACCGGTGCGTCCGGACAGGAACGCAGGTGTTCGGAGCGCCCGAGCTGGAGCTCCGAAGCCGCTAGTCATGTACCGCTCCACCAAGGGCGCCTCCAAGGCGCGGCGAGACCAGATCAACGCTGAAATCCGGAATCTCAAGGAGCTGCTGCCTCTGGCCGAAGCGGACAAGGTCCGGCTGTCCTACCTGCACATTATGAGTCTTGCCTGCATCTACACTCGCAAGGGCGTCTTCTTCGCTGGAGGTGAGCAAACTGGGGCCGGGACCCAAGCTGGCGCGCATCAGGGATAGTGAAGCTGAGGGAACCCGCTGGAACTGCCTCAGGTCTAGGGCAGCGCGTCTGCGAGCTGGGGTGAGAAGCAACTTGGAGAACTCAGGACTTGCTACTTTTCCTCCTGAGCTCTGTCCAAACCTGAATGAGGGTTAGAGAGCTTGGGCAGTGTCCCCGGTGCCAGACTTATGGCAGGAAGAGAGGCAGGACACGATGGCCCCAGTCCCCACCAGCGGAGAGGAGCCCCGGGAGCCAAGGGAGGGAAGCCCAAGAAGTTGCAAGGACTGAGCTGCCCAAACCCGGGGAAGCACGGCCGCTGTTAGCGATACTGGAAGGGCAATTCTGCAGCCGTTGAGGCGCTGTCCGCGGTGCTGACAGAGCCACGGGGTTGCAAGGCACTGCCCGCGGTGCTGAACGCTCGGTAGGCTTTGGGAGCGCTGTCCGTGGTCCTGAAACCCAGACCGGCCGAAGCCCCAGCCCTAAGAGGTCGAAGGGCTCGCTGGCTGGAGAGACCCAGCAACAGGTTCCCCGGGCAAGAGCTGCAAACAGCAGGTCAACAGGTGTGTGCAGCGGCAGGTCCATGAGAAAGTCATCTGGATTTTCTGAAACTCAGTCCGTGTCTTTCTCACTTCTGTTTCGCTTCTCAGCCTTATTCCTGACTCATCACAACTTCTTACCCTGCAGGCACTCCTCTGGCGGGCTCCACAGGGCTTCTCTCAGCTCAAGAGCTTGAAGAGATAGTGGCAGCACTACCTGGCTTCCTGCTTGTGTTCACAGCGGAGGGGAAGCTGCTATATCTGTCTGAGAGTGTGAGCGAGCATCTGGGCCACTCCATGGTGAGTACTGAGGGTCTTGCAGCTTGGGCTATGGCACAGATGGGGACACCATAGCTTTCCACTTCTGAGAATTTGAGAATTACTGGGGTGGGAGGGGTTATACCTACCAGATGCTATGTGCCAAGGACTGTTGCCTTCACTAATGGTCATCTCTTTGTCTTTCTCCAGGTGGATCTGGTTGCCCAGGGTGACAGTATCTACGACATCATTGATCCAGCTGACCACCTAACTGTGCGCCAGCAACTCACCCTGCCTTCTGCCCTGGACGCTGGTAAGAGCTTCCTTCTCCCTTCTTCAATCTACTATGCCTCCCGATCCCTGCTCCTTCTTATTTGCCGTCTCTCCCAGCCGTTCACCCACTTAACCGGTTTTTCTCTTCACTCACCTAGATCGCCTCTTTCGCTGTCGCTTCAACACCTCCAAGTCACTCAGGCGCCAGAGTGCAGGCAACAAACTGGTGCTTATTCGAGGCCGATTCCATGCTCACCCACCTGGGGCCTACTGGGCAGGAAATCCTGTCTTCACAGCCTTTTGTGCCCCACTGGAGACAAGACCCCGGCCTGGCCCTGGCCCTGGCCCTGGTCCTGGCCCTGCCTCTCTCTTCCTGGCCATGTTCCAGAGCCGTCATGCTAAGGACCTGGCCCTACTGGACATCTCGGAAAGGTAAGCCCAGAATGTTCAAACCCCAAGAAAAAGTCAGGCCAGAGGTGAGGGGACCCTAGGTTCTGGAGTCAGGGGCAGGGAGGTTGGGGGTCTAAGGGGGCAGAGGACCTGGAAGGGAGTGAGATGCCTGGGTATCAAGCAGGGAGAACAGAAAGCTGACCTCACCCTTTCCACCTTCCCAGTGTCCTAATCTACCTGGGCTTCGAGCGCAGTGAACTGCTCTGTAAATCATGGTATGGACTGCTGCACCCCGAAGACCTGGGCCATGCTTCTGCTCAACACTACCGCCTGTGTGAGTGTCCAGAGAGGCTGGGGACAAGACAGAGAGCTGGGAAAGGGCACATGGGAAGCCTGACTAAGAAGGGCTGTGATCAAGACCAGTGTTGGGGAGATGTCAGAGCTCAGTGGTTTGGGATGCTATAGGGTGAACACTAGGGTGAGAAATCAAGGCAAAAATAGAGTCGAGCCTGGGGGACTCTGAGTGGTGAGGTCAAGGTAGGAAGCTGAATGGTGCAGGTTAGGGTGGTCAGAATAGAGTACGCCATGGATGCTCCCGTTCAGTGGAGAGGTCAGTAAGGGGGGAGCTCAGGTGATGTTGCCTGATGGACGTCCTAACTCTGCATTTCTTCTTTCCCTCCCAGTGGCTGAGAGCGGAGATATTCAGGCAGAGATGGTGGTGAGACTGCTGGCCAAGCCTGGAGGCTGGGCATGGATTTACTGCCTTTTATACTCAGAAGGCCCGGAGGGTCCCATTACTGCCAATAACTACCCAATCAGGTGAGCTGCAAGGCAGGGGCCTGGGAGGCAGCTGAGGTGGAGTGGAGGAGATACACGTTAGAGACCTTCTCTGGGAATGGACACCAGCTCCTTACCAGCTGCCTCTTCTCTTCTCTTCAGTGACTCGGAAGCCTGGAGCCTCCGCCAGCAGTTGAACTCTGAAGACACCCAGGCAGCTTATGTCCTGGGCACCCCAGCCATGCTGTCTTCATTCCCTGAGAATATCCTCCCTCAGGAGCAGTGCTCCAGCCCTAATCCACTCTTCACAATGGGGCCTCCCAGAAGCACTGATTTCCCCCGTGCGCCGGAGCTGAGTGCTGTCCCAACATCAGAAGAGCTTCTCCAACCCACCAAAGACCTGGGCTTTGGTTACCTGACATTCCCATCTGGCCCCGAGCCTTCTCTCCAAGCAGACCTGAGCAAGGATTTTGTGTGCACCCCCCCGTACACACCCCACCAGCCGGGAGGCTGTGCCTTCCTCTTCAGCCTCCACGAGCCCTTCCAGACCCACTTGCCTACTCCATCCAGCTCTCTTCAAGAACAGCTGACTCCAAGCACCGCAACCTTCTCTGATCAGTTGACGCCCAGCAGCGCAACTTTCCCGGATCCACTGACGAGCCCACTGCAAGGCCAGCTGACTGAAACCTCAGCCAGAAGCTACGAAGATCAGTTGACTCCCTGTACCTCCACCTTCCCAGACCAGCTGCTTCCCGGCACTGCCAACTTCCCAGAGCCTTTGGGCAGCCCTGCGCGTGAGCAGCCGACTCCTTCCAGCACGGCATTCCAAGCACACCTGAGCAGCCCCAGCCAGACTTTCCCAGAGCAGCTGAGCCCCAATCCCACCAAGACTTACTTCGCCCAGGAGGGATGCAGTTTTCTCTATGAGAAGTTGCCCCCAAGTCCCAGCAGCCCTGGTAATGGGGACTGCACACTCCTGGCCCTGGCCCAGCTCCGGGGCCCCCTCTCTGTGGATGTCCCCCTGGTGCCCGAAGGCCTGCTTACACCTGAGGCCTCTCCAGTCAAGCAGAGTTTCTTCCACTATTCTGAGAAGGAGCAGAATGAGATAGACCGTCTCATCCAGCAGATCAGCCAGTTGGCTCAGGGCATGGACAGGCCCTTCTCGGCTGAGGCTGGCACGGGTGGGCTGGAGTCCCTTGGGGGCCTGGAGCCCCTGGACTCCAACCTTTCCCTGTCGGGGGCTGGCCCCCCTGTGCTCAGCCTGGAACTGAAACCCTGGAAATGTCAGGACCTGGATTTCCTGGCTGACCCTGATAACATATTCCTGGAAGAGGCGTCCGTGGAAGACATCTTCATGGATCTCTCTACCCCAGACCCCAATGGGGAATGGAGTTCGGGGGATCCTGAGGCAGCGGTCCCAGGAGGGGCCCCATCGCCTTGCAACAACCTGTCCCCAGAAGACCGCAGCTTCCTGGAGGACCTGGCCACATATGAAACCGCCTTTGAGACAGGTGTCTCAGCATTCCCCTATGATGGGTTTACAGATGAGTTGCATCAACTCCAGAGCCAAGTTCAAGACAGCTTCCATGAAGGTGAGTCCAACCAAAATACGCGAGAACTCAAGTCCCTGCCCTGACACTGAGATGCTGGATGGCACTAGACTAGTACATTCCCCTCTCTGTACCTCAGGTTTATTTGTGGGATAACATCACCTGCTGTGTAGGCTAGCAGTGAGGATAAGAACTCATGAAAAACAATATGGAAGTTCTGGACAAGTAGGCCTGGGGGGCCCAGAGGTTAGGGGTATGGGATAAAAGGCAAGAGAATCTTAGGTAATGGTCTGTGCTTCTTAACTCTGTGAGAGACCTAGCTAAGCCAGGCCCACCCTGCTTCACAAATGAAGACAATCAAGCTCCCAAAGTTAAAGGCACTTGCCTAAGATCACACAGCAAATTGACAGCAGAGTGACTGGAGCTCCAGCTCAGCATTCTTGCCCCCTAAGGGGAGTACAGAGTGAGGGTTCACAGGAGTTTGGGAAAGAGAGCGGGACTCAGCCCCCGGCCCCATCGGAGGATCTCAGCTCCGGCTCCTTCCTTTCCAAAAACACAGTCACAGTTTCATTCCATTTATCCAAACCGCTCCCTTATCTGCTGAGCCTCTGGTGACCATCCAGTCATTGGACCAACATATTTGCAGCCCACACAGCGTGCCAACAGTGCACCGTATCCTCAGCCCAGTTTTTCCAACAGGCCTAATGGTTGTTCTCTCTCTCTCTCTCTCTGCAGATGGAAGTGGAGGGGAACCAGCGTTTGAATAAGTCTGTGACTTAACGTCGTCAAGTATGGCATATTGTCATCAAGACGTGGAGCCGCTCTCCACCCCCCCGGGATTGTTGGGGGGATTCTGGGGGCCAGAGGGGAATAGATCTGATTTCCCAGGCCCTGCAGGATTTTGGGGGGGGAGGTGGGAGGGCAAGGGAGGGGGCTTCTTTTTAAAATTTAGAGACATCAAGTGATCCCAGTTTCCATTTCAATCTGTATTCACTCGTAGTGAGTTTCCTTGAATGGGATTTCAAGCGGAGAATGGGGGAGTCTCTCGTCCCCCCCTCCCCGCTGCCCCATGGGCCTGGGCCAGTTCTCCACTCCGGGGGGCCAAGCCACCCCTGGGCCTTGGTGGGGGAAAGGCAGTGCCCACCCGGGCCAGCCTGTGCCCTGAGGGGCTCTTGACACCCACGTAGAATTCTCTACACACCAGTAACGGGATTTCAATTCCGATGGACTCTGCCGCCCAGGCGGCCCTTCTTGTGACTTTTGCGCCCCGCGCCTGGGGTGGGGGGCGCCAAGAGACGCTACGTTCCTTTCCGATGGAGGAAGGCAGGCCTGCCGCCGTCGCACGTGTGCTCGCACGAGTGCGTGTACCTGGTGCGGGATTCACCCGGCTGCCAGACTGCCTGGGCCTGCCCAGGTGGCCGACTCGTGGTGCTGCGGTGACTTTGTAGCCAACTTTATAATAAAGTCCAGTTTGCCTTTTTGGTACCCCTGGTGTCGTGCACGTCTGTGAGAAAGGAAGGGTGGAGACTTGAAGTTGAGAGGCCGCTAAGGGAGCGTGGGGGTCAGGAGGTCAAGTCTAGGCCTGCTGAGGGCCTGGCATTTCTTCATCCGCTCAACACCTGAGCTTTTGCTATGGGACACACCCTGTGCTAGAAGCTGAGAGTCTGGAACTGAAACAGATGTCGGCTTTGTGACAGTTTGGCATCGATGCTCCTGGGGTCCCCTCTCTGCCCCAGGCTTGCAGCACTCCCAGTGCGGGAGGAAGCGGAAGGGCCTGGGGAGAGAGAGAGGGTTCAGCTTGGCATTTTCCTGGACATGAGTTTGAAGTTTCAGGACATAAGTCCTATCTTTTGTCTTTTAGGGCCGCACCTGAGGCCTATGGAGGTTCCCAGGCTAGGGGTAGAATCGGAGCTACAGCTGCTGGCCTACGCCACAGCCACAGCCACTTGGGATCTGAGCCACGTCTGTGACCTACACCACAGCTCACCGCAACACCAGATCCTTAACCCACTCAGCAAGGCCAGGGATCGAACCTGCGTCCTCACGGATGCTAGTCAGATTCGTTTCCGCTGAGCCACGACAGGACCTCCAGGACATGAGTTTCTTTCTTCAACCTGGCCTGACAAGCAAGCAGATTCTATTTGGGGCCCTGGATCTTCTCAGCGGAAATGATAGCTATCTTTGTTAGCCCTGCCTGGGGCTTTCAGCCAGAAAACGCTTTTCTATCACTTATTCACTGCAGTGAAACCCCTCCATTTCACTGAGGAAGAAATGAAGATCACAAGTAAATGGCGATGTGCCCCCGGGGTTAGCAAGAGGGGCAGGTGGGAAGCAAACCCACACTATCTGCATCCAAGCCCTGGCCTGTCCTCTCCGCCCCAAGGCCCATGAACCACCATAGCAAATCATCCCAGGCCTGATTACCTGAGGAGGGCGGGTGTGGGCTGGAGCAGAGCCCTCTGCCCCTCCAGGCCCGCAGACTAGAGCAGATCCCAAACTTCTGAGCGGAAAACAGCGTAGTGGGTCAAGGGAAATCTTTATTTCCAAAAACACTGCCTACCTCCAAGCTTGAAGGCCAACAACCACAGAGTATGGTGAGGGCAGAAATGAAAATTAGGAGACAGAAAGACCTGGATTCAAATTCCACCTCCACCAACTATTTGCTGAGTGGAACTGAGCTTCAGTTTCTGTCCAGGTAAAGTGGGGCTGAAAGAAATGGCACTGATCTCCCAAAGGTGCTATTAGAAGGCAGTGGTGGGAGTTCCCTTTGTGGTGCAGCGGAAACAAATCTGACTAGTATCCATGAGGATGCGAGTTCCATCCCTGGCCTCTCTCAGTGGGTCAGGGATCTGGCGTGGCCATGAGCTGTGGTGGAGGTCGCAGATGTGGCTCGGATCCTACGTTGCTGTGGCTGTGTTGTAGGCTGGCACCTGTAGCTCTGATTCAACCCCTAGCCTGGGAACTTCCTGCAGCCCTAAAAAGCATCAAAGGAAAAAAAAAAAAGAAAAGAAAAAGAAAAAAGAAGGCAATGGTGACTGCCAAGACTTACAACAAATTTCTCAGGGAGGGGAAGCAAGCTCCAGGCCCTGGTCTGCCCCCCACCCAGTGAAATACGGAGGCTGGATTCTAGGGCCTGAGAGCACAACCCTGAGAATGCCTTAAACCCCCTATCATTCCAAATCCTTCAGCTCTGGGGCTAGCCCTTCGGAGGTCTTATGGTAAGACAGACATTCCAGGGACCTGTGGTCCCGTTTCAGCCTTGGACTCCTCCTTGGGTAAAACAGGAAGGTTCAGACTTGTCCTCTGCCTTCCTGTATGTCTGTTCTCCAACTTGAACAAGACAACTGGCCTGTAAGCCCCAAGAAGTTCTGCCTCGGCTCCACCCCGGCTGGTATAGAGCACAGGCCTGGTCACGTAGCAAGCACACGGTAAATATTTTATTGAAAGGATAACTTCAGAAGTCAACCTAAGGA
The DNA here is from genome assembly GCA_004024745.2 of Catagonus wagneri. Classification (NCBI taxonomy): domain Eukaryota; kingdom Metazoa; phylum Chordata; class Mammalia; order Artiodactyla; family Tayassuidae; genus Catagonus; species Catagonus wagneri. The sequence goes on along the minus strand of PVHT021183668.1, from coordinate 2,816,040 downwards.
TTTGAGTGGAAAGTCATCAATTTCTACCATAAAAATGTTCCTAAGTTCCCCAGAGGGCAAAAGGTTGTATCTCTCAGCTTTGAAGCTTACGTGATCAGAAGCTCAAGACACACTGGAGTCTCATCTAAAAACCTCCTTGGCGCTCATCAAAAACAACAGAAGTCTGAGAATAAGAGCTGCAAGCGGAGCCTAAGGAAACCTGACGACAAAATAAAATGTGTTCTGGACAGGATCCTGGAACAGAAAAACGACATAGGTTAAAAGCTAAGGAGGCGTTCCCGCTGTGGCTCAGTGGGCTAAGAACCTGACTGCAGCAACTCGAGTCACTGCGGAGGCACGAGTTTGACCCCCAGTCTTGCACAGTGACTGGGATCCAGCATTGTCACAGCTGCGGTGCAGGTCACAGCTGCGGCTGGGGTTCAGTCCCTGGCCTGGGAACTTCCACGTGCCCAGGCGAGGCCATTAATAATAATAATAAAAAAAACTATGGAAATCTGAACAAAGCGTGGGCTTCAGTTAATAATAATGTGCCGATATTTGCTCATTCCCTGTGACAAACATACCATATAAATGTACAGTGTTAATAAGAGAGGCAATAGGAGTTCCTGTCGTGGCGCAGTGGTTAAAGAATCCGACAAAGAACCATGAGGTTGCGGGTTCGATCCCTGCCCTTGCTCAGTGGGTTAAGGATTTGGCATTGCTGTGAGCTGTGGTGTAGGTTGCAGACGCGGCTGGGATCCCGCGTTGCTGTGGCTGTGGTGTAGGCCAGTGGCTACAGCTCTGATTAGCCTGGGAACCTCCATATGCCGCGAGTGCAGCCCTAGAAAAGGCAAAAAATAAAATAAAATAATAATAATAATAATAATAATATTGGCATAAATAGGTATGGAGTGTATGGAAACTCTGCTACTTTTGCAACATTTCTGTATATCTGAATTTTTCTGAAATTATAAGTTTCTTTAAAAACTAAAACTAGGAGTTCCCACTACAGCACAGTGGGATCAGGGGCATCTTGGGAGCCCTGGCATGCAGGTTTGATACCCGGCCCTGCACAATGGGTTAAGGAACCGGCGTTGCTGCAGCTGCAGCTGCAGCTTAGGTTTCAGCTGCAGCTGCAGCTGCAGCTTAGGTTTCAGCTGCAGCTGCAGCTGCAGCTTAGGTTTCAGCTGCAGCTGCAGCTGCAGCTTAGGTTTCAGCTGCAGCTGCAGCTGCAGCTTAGGTTTCAGCTGCAGCTGGGATCTGATCCCTGGCCTGGGGAACTCTGTATGCCACAGGGTGGCCAAAAAAGAAAAAAGAAAAACCAAATAAATGAACATTTTAAAAATGAACAATATGTGAGGAAAAAGAAACAGCTCGCTAGTATTTGGGGGTGATGGTGGTAGGAGATAGCAGATTGTGTTTTGGTGAAGTCACCCCAATACTCAGAAACAAGAGATCCCGCCACTGAGTCCAGCGTGGAGAAAAAAAAGATTAGAGGAGCCAATGGCTCCACCTGCTGGACAGAGAAGTACCTGCTTTTGTTCCTCTCGCGGAAAAGTCTCCGTGGCTCAGACCGTCACAGCTTGGAACAGATGGACAAACGGAGGCCAGGGGAGAGGAGAGGACCTGTCGGACGGCACTCTCAGAGCCACTGCAGGACTCAGATCTGACCCTCAGCTATTGCTCTTTCCACCAATGCCAAACTCTGCCCTGGGAGCAGAATGTAGGAGAATGGGTTCAAGTTCTGGGGTCCTAAAAATTGACCACAAGTGTCGCCTCTGCAGCCTTATTTATTTACTTATTTTTGGCCACACCCATGACCTATGGAAGTTCCTGCAGCAGGGACTGAATCTGAGCTGCAGCTGTGACCTATGACACAGCTGGGGCAATAACCCACTGTGCTGGGCCCAGGATGGAACCTGCACCTCCACAGTGACTGGAGTTGCTGCAGTCGCATTCTTACTCCTATGCCCACGCGGGAGCTCCACCCTTGTTTTTTTTCCCTTGTTTTAGGGCCACACCTGCAGCATGTGGAATTTCCCAGGCTTGGGGTCTAGGGGTTGAATCAGAGCTGCTGCTGCCAGCCTACACCACAGCCATAGCAACTCGAGATCCAAGCTGCATCTGTGACCTTCACCACAGCTCACAGCAGCACTGGATCCCTGCCAGGGGGTCGAACTGGCATCCTCATGGATACTAGTCAGACTTTTTTCTGCTGCACCACAACGGGAACCCCCAGCCCCCCTCCCTTTTTTTTTAATGTGGTAAATATTTACAGTACATTCATGTGCCAGGAACTGTTCCGGGTGGTGGAATGCAGCAGTGAACAAAACAGACAAGGTCCCCGGGATCAAAGAGCTTGTATTCTAGGTGTGAGGAGACAGAACAAAAATAAATAAACACTCTCGAAGGAGCATACAGTACGTGCAACGTTAGGGACAGAACCGAGCTGCTGTGGAGAACTACAGCTCCGGCTCAGAGCATCCTAAGAGCAGGGTGTCAGGAAGCCCTTAGGAAGTAACAACGAGCCAAGACCTCAAGAGGAGAAACAGGGCTAAGAATGCTCCAGTCCCAAGGAAAGCAAAGGTAGAGGTATTTAAATGGGAACGCCTTTGAGCTTTTTAAGGATTATCAAGGAAGTTAGTGTGCACGGACCAAGGTCAGCAAGAGGAGGGCTGCCGAGGGGAGAAAATAACTCAGGGATTTATACCCTAAGCAACTTAGATTTTATTTCACATGCAAGAGGAATTCGTTGAGGGGATCTAAGCAGGGGAATGACATGATTTGATTCCGATGTTGAAGCCATCCCTCTGACAGTGTGTGGAGAACAGACAGGAGAAAGCAGGAGTGGAAGCTGAGAGACCAGCTAGGCTTCCGCCGTGGTCCAGGCAAGAGAGGACGAGAGCTTTCACCAGGCACGGATGGAGGCAAGACTGGATTCGGAATACTCTGAGGAAAAGAGAGGAGTCTTGTGTTTCTGGCTTTAGTAACTGGGTTAAGAGTTACTATTTAGAGTGGGGTGAGATGAATATCAGGACTTTTTTAGTGTCATCTGGTGCCTGGCGGATCTGATTGAAAATCTCTCTGGGTGAAGGCTTATCCATCTCGGGCCTCAAGAAGCTTCCATAAAGAATGCGTCACAGGCACCGAGTAGGATGCAGTCAAGGAGTACCAGGCACACAAGGAAGCGAGACAGCATGAGTGAGAACTAGGAACAACGGACATACACTGATTTTTAAAATGACTATATTTTTTCATGTTTAAAAAAATAAATTACCAAGTCAAGAACATCTACAGGGAACATAAAATGATAAGTGATAAAGCAGACTTGAAAAAGAACCTCAATGAAAACTGAAATTTAACACTCCATTGGAAAAAAATTGGAAATGGAAAATCGGAAGAACCACCAAGGCTTTGAGCCATATTAAGGTGGGTTTTTCTGCAAAAAATTATGAAACAATGTGCTGAGTGGCTTATTTGTACATTGTCTGAAAACCAACTGCTTGTGACCTGGGTATTTTAACATATCACAAGCTAGTATAATCTGTACTAGGCCAAGTTTTAACGAAAGGGCATAACCCAAAACATGGTTTTCTGTCTCACATATTTGAGCACTTGAAGAAAATAAAATCACACTATTGATACAATGAACACATATAATTAAAAATCACTATTTGGAGAAAAAATTGTTGGCATATCCTGCATATGGAGTATAATTATTACAGTGCAGATTACTTAAGTGTGAGTTTATTACACAGTTCCATTGTGATAACTAGAAACACACTGATTGTAAAATCCACATTGCTAAAGACAGCATAGAGCTGTAAAAGCAAGAACTAGAGCAACTAAAATTCCAGAGAGGGAAGAGCCCTTCATGTGTCAGATATAGGATTTATAATTTTTTTTCTCCTATTCAGTAGGTTGCCTTTTCATTTTGTTGATGGTTTCCTTTGCTGTGCAGAAGCTTTTTAGTTTGATGTAGTCCCACTTCTTTTTTGCTTTTATTGCTCTTGCTCTTGGTGAAAAAAACAAAACAAAAACACCTCTGTGCCAAGACCAACATCAATGAGCCTGTTTTCTTCTAGGAGTTTTATGGTTTCAGGTCTTACATTCACGTCTTTAATCCATTTACTTGTTTTTTTGTGTGTGTGGGGTTGTTTTTTGTCTTTATTTTTGCTTTGGTCTGGTTTAAGTTTGGTCCAGTTTCATTCTTTGCGTGTGGCCATCCACTTTTCCCAACACCGTTTACTTAAGGGACTGTCCTTTCACCACTGAATATTCTCAACTCCTTTGTCATAAATTCAGTGACCATATATGCACTTATTTCTGCAACCTTTTGAGATATGCACTATGTTCTCTATGTTATAGATGAGCGATCTAAGGCACAGAACAGTTAAGCAACTCGCCCAAGGCTACACAGCCAGAGAGGAAGAAAGGGTGGCCGCCGACTGACAACCAGCAAGAAACTGAGATCCTCAGTCCAGCTGCTCAGAAAGAACTAAATGCTGCCCAGAACCGCATGTGTTTGAAAATGGACCCTTTCCCAGTCAAGCCTCAGATGAGACCACAGCTCCAGGTCACACACTGATTGCAGCCTTGGGAGAATCAGAAGCAGAGGAGCAAATAATGTTCAACACGGGCTTGTGTGTATTTTTTTTTTAATGCAAACAACAAAGTATCCAACAGTTGAGGACCTGGTTAAATAAATAATGGTCTAAGACAGAGTACTAAGCAGTCTTGAAAATTGTTTTAGGAAGATAATGAAAAAAATATTCTAAATAATTGCCAAGTTATAAGTAAAAGCAGAATACAACACTGTAATATGACCCCAATTTGTTGTTTCTCTTTTTCTTTGCTTTTTAGGGCCATACCCACGGCAAGTTCCCAGGCTAGGAGCTGAATCGGAGCTGCAGCTGCCGGACTACGCCACAGCCACAGCAACTCGGGATCTGAGCCATGTCTGCGACCTACACCACAGCTCACAGCAACGCTAGATCCCTAACCCGCTGAGTGGGGCCAGGGATTGAACCTGCATCCTCTTACAAACTAGTCAGTTCTAAGCTTACTGCTGAGCAACAACAGTAACACTCCTTGTTGTTTTTTTTAAAGCATTATATATAAATATACATACAAAGAAAAAAAAGTAGAAAAAATACACACTAAAATACTGGCAAAAGTCTTAAGAGTTCCCATTGTGGCTCCGCAGTAATGAACCCTACTAAGTATGCATGAAGACTTGGGTTCAATCCCTGGCCTCGCTCAATGGGCTAAAGGTTGAAGACGTCGCTCAGATCTGGCGTTGCTGTGACTGTGGTATAGGCTGGCGGCTGTAGCTCCAATTCAACCCCTAGCCTGGGAACTTCCATATGCTGTGGGTGGGGCCCTTTAAAAAAAAAAAAGTCTCTTCTGAGTGGGGGATCACATAAGACTTTTTTTTTGTCTTTTTGCCTTATCTAGGACCTCACCCTCGGCATATGGAGGTTCCCAGGCTAGGGCTCTAACAGGAGCTGTAGCTGCCAGCCTACACCACAGCCACAGCAACGCGGGATCCGAGCCGTGTCTGCAATCTACACCACAGCTCACGGCAACGCCGGATCCTTAACCCACTGAGCAAGGCCAGGGATCAAACCCGCAACCTCATCATTCCTAGTTGGATTCGTTAACCACAGAGCCACGACAGGAACTCCAAGACTTTTAATTTCTTGCAGGTATTTTTCTACCCTTTCCAAATCTTCTCAGTGTACATAACAGGTGCTTGGTCTACGTGAATCCCACTTCTCTCTCATCTCCTCTTTTCACTGAGACAAGAGTCCTGGATATTATGACTAACGGGAAAACAAAAGGCCAGCGCTTCGAGAGGGCTTTTTCCTCCGTGGGCAGGTACCTACTGATGCTATGCTTTTTCCGAGGGTCTGCAGCCATAAACCCCACAGGTCACATTCACGTTCAGATAACACCTGACCCAGAGCCAGGGTCTGCTTAACAGAGGGCCCTGAAGTAGCCCTTAGGATCCAGGGCTGTCTGTGTAATAACCCTCTGACCTCAAGTCCCCAAGCGGGTCTGTTTCTGTTGAGGTGGCAAATCCCTAAGAGATAAGAGGTATTTCTGATGAAAGCAGAAACATCTGCTGCCTTCGGACACCCAAGCCCATCATCCATGGCCCCCACCCACCCGGCCATTCTCTCGTCCCTGGGGAAAACAGAGGATTTTCTCTTCCCTCTGCCAATTCAGAGCCTGGGCAAGTCGCTCTGCTCAGATGAAGCTCTGATCACACACCTAAGAAACAGCAAGGAAGACTCCTACTTCCCAGGGGAGCTAATGTCTGTTCATGGTGGCTGCTGTCAGTACCGGTCCCTTTCCCTGGGGTCCCAGGGCAGAAACTGAGACTGAGTGACAAATGACGTTTATTCAGGCTTGATTCTGTGATACAGCCATGTATGTAAAAATACATAATTTAAAGTCAGAAAAATACAACAACTGGCTCCCTTTGAAAGCCCGGAGGGTGGGGTGGGGTTGGGGGGTTCACTTCTTGGCAGCTTCTGCCTGGGCTGCCAAATCTGCCTCTCTCTGAGCAGCCAGGAACAGGGCTCGCTCCTTCTGGAAAGCTGCCAGCTCTTCTGAGCTGAGGCTGCAGGTACAGAAAGACAGACGCTACACGGGAGCCCCTCACCGGTGGGGAGCTCACAAGTGCCCACGTCACTTTCTCAGAACCCCTCCTCCCCTGCTGGCCTCCCCAGCCTCTGGGGCTCTGCCCATCTGTTTCCTTTGCCAGGAATGCCACCCCACCGTCGCCTCTGCCTTTTATTCCCTTCTTGAAGCCCTACTCGTCCTCTGAGACCTCGGCTACATCCCAGGCCAAATCAGCCCATTCTTCCTCTGTGCCCCTAAGATTCCGTACCAAGAAGTCATTAGCTGGTGCCTGTTTGTCTGTCTTAGAGCAGGGATCACCTCTGTACTCTGAGTAAAAGTAAAGAATTGAGCAAAGTCAAGTCCATCCCTGTTCCAAGCTTAACCCCACTTCTCCAGGGAAACACCGGTGGCAAGAGGCCAGCGAAGGGCTGGGTGCTGCCCCTGCCGTCCGGGGCGGATGCTCTCCCACCCAACATCCCACTTCAGAGAAACAATTCCCAAGGTCATCCGAAGCCCCATAAGGGGGACCCTACTGGCCCTGGGGTGAAGTCCGAATTTGAGAACAAACTGGTTCTTTTAGCCTCCCCTTTCCATACTATTTCCCACTCTGCTTCTAGTATTATATACCCAGGTCACACTTAACTTCTTTGCTTCTCTCTTTCACCTTATAGTGTTTCCACTTCTTGGAATGCTTGCCCCCAGTCCTTGCCCTCACTCAGATGGCAAGGACTCTGAAAAGCCTTCACTGACACACCAGGCAAAACCAGGAACCCTAATCCCTGTTCTCAAGATACCTGTAGTTCCTTTTAGCTGCACCGACCATCCAGCAATATAATGCTACATTTATGAATCTGCCTCCATCTCTGAACCGTGAGCTCCTTAGCAGCAAGGCCCAGCACGGCTACCTCCTTCCTAGCTGCGCCCAATGTCCAGATCAATGTCTAATGAGTATTTAATAAATATATTCTGGTCAACAGATGAGGCTCTGCACTCCCAAGAATCTAAGATCCCTTAACTCAGGAGCTGACTCTCCCACTCAGTGGGTCCTCAGCTTCGTCCCAGGGTCAAGAACTTTCCAGACCCTCCCCCGGACACTCACTCTTTCACCACACGAATGCCCAGGGAACGGGCAGAGCCAATGATGGAGCGAACAACAGAGGACAGGGGCACGTCCTGTAGGGCGAAGGCGTCATCCTTAGCTTTGACGCGGGCGATCTCATACACGTGCTTCAGGGTCACCAGGCCTGCCACCTCTTTTCCTGGGAGGAAAGAACAAGACGCTCTACAGAGGTCACCGCTTCCTTCCAGAGCCCGCAGAATCCCCGATGCCCACCCTGCCCCTTACCTGTGTGCCGCGCCCCCTTCTCAATCCCAGCAGCTGCCTTCAGGAAGTAGGAAACAGTGGGCTGGCTAATTTTGATTTCAAAGGTCCTGTCAGGCTTAACAGACAAAAGAAATATGAGACTATCTCTTCCTGTCTCCCCCAGCCCCTGCTGTCTCTACCCAGGGAACTTTTAACTTCCTGTCCCTCCTCCCCCCAGCTCACCCTCCTATGATGCCCATTTAACTGACCACAAAACCACGGAAAAATTCACCTGCCACAAATATCTCTGTCACCTCTATTCCAGACCCAACTCTGCTCTGGAAGCCCCAGCAAGCTGGAGGGGCGAAGGAAAGATCTGCAATATGGAGCGGGTGGGGGGCTCAGGAAAGATACGGTGTAGTCTCCACCGTGTAAATGGGGAAAGTGGGGCCCAGGAACAGGAAGAAACGTGCCCCAAGTTAGGAGCAGAGTAGCAACCCCAAGCGACCAGCTTCAGGACCGGGGGAGAACAGGGAAAATGAGAAGGAAACGGGATCAGCGTCCCAACTCCTCACCTTCACAAAAATCTTGGTGGGCAGAGGAATGCCTTCTTTGATGTCCTTTGTCCTTTCGTTGAACTCCTTACAGAACTGGTTGATGGAAACGCCTCGCTGTGACAGAGGCACAGAGGTTAGCTAGCGGAGCATGGGAAGAAGCTTCCTACCACCCAGAAGGTTCTGTCCATCCTCACTTCCCTAAGTTCCCAACCTTTTTTCTCTACCCGGATTCAACTACCATTTTCTGTGCCAGGTGATCTGTATGCTTCACACCTCTCTAGCCTCACAACAGCTCGTCGACGACGGACTGAAGAGGCCGAGCCTCGAGGAGGCTGCGTAACCAACCCAAAGGCACAATGCGGGGGGAGAGCAGATCCGCGTTTTGAACCGAGGCCGCCCTGGCTCCAGCCCGCACCCTCCACGCGCGCACCAGCGGCCAGCCCCTCAGCCCGGGGAGGGGGGGCTCCCACTCCAGGTTCCCGCCGCGGCCTCACCTGACCCAGGATGGGGCCGAGCGGGGGTCCGGGCATGGCCTGGCCTGCCCGAACGATGGCCCGGATTGTGCCGCTGGCCTCGGGCTTCTTGAAGGCCCGAGTGGCCCGGCTGAGCTTCGACATGATGCGAAGTTCCGGGCCTTAATTCATCTCAGGTCTACAGCAAGAGCGAAGGCTCCGGGCGCCGCCACCTTGGGTTAAAGGTCAAGGGTCCTCACGCTAGGATAGGGCAAATGAAGCCCGCAAATAGCGTTGATTCGGTCCTTCCGCTCTCCAGCTAATACGACAAAGAGAATGGGATGAAGCGGGAAAAACCTTTAAAGTGCCATCTTAAATCTAGCAAGGACCCGAATGGCTCGGATACGCACATTCTTCCTGGAGAGCACACAGGCAGTGCCTCAGACAGCTAAACGAAGAGGCCCTCAATCCCCGCCCTGTATTGTGGGTATGGTAGTTTGGCCTTCTTCTGAAAACCCCACAGATTGTTACGTCCTGGAGCGCCGTCTGCTGGACACGGTGATAATCTCTGGGTCTGAAAATAACCTAGAGTTCCTTTTCAGGAGTGGGAATTTCTTCATTTTAGGAGACCCTGTTTTCACCTGCTGTTGAAAAGAAATATTAGAGTATGGACTTGGGAGTTCCCTTCATGGCTCAATGGTTAACGAATCCGACTAGGAACCATGAGGTTGCGGGTTCGATTCCCTGGCCTCGCCCAGTGGGTTAAAGATCCGGCGTTGCCGTGAGCTGTGGTGTAGGTCGCAGACGCGGCTCGGATCCCGCGTGGCTGTGGCTGTGGCGAAGGCCGGCGGCTACAGCTCCTATTAGACCCCTAGCCTGGGAACCTCCATATGCCGCGGGTGCAGCCCTAGAAAAGGCAAAAAGACAAAAAAAAAAAAAAAGAGTATGGACTTGGAAGCAAATTGCCTGCTTGCTTCTCTTGCTTGGTTGTGAACTTGATCAAGTTATTGATGCTCAGTGTCCTCCTCTGTAAAATGGGAATTATAGAGAGCCCACTTGTGTTTGCCAGGGTGGAGGGAAAGAGAAGGGGATGGACCGGGGAGTTTGGGGTTGGTAGATGCAAACTATTTAGAATGGACCAGTAATGGGGTACTGCTGTACAGCCCAGGGTACTGTGTCCAGTCTCTTGGGTTAAAACATGATGGAAGATAGCATGAAAAAAAAAAAAAAAGAGTGCTTATATATGTATGGCTGGGTCACTTTGAGGTACAGCAGAAACTGAAGGAACGGGAGTTCCCTTCGTGGCTCAGTGGTTGACAAACCCGACTAGGGTCCATGAGGTTGCAGGTTCGATCCCTGGCCTTGCTCAGTCAAGGACCTGGGGTTGCTGTGAGCTGTGGTGTAGGCCACAGACATGGCTTGTATCCCACATTGCTGTGGCGTAGGCTGGCGGCTAGAACTACGATTGGACCCCTAGCCTGGGAACCTCCATATGCCGCGGGTGCGGCCCTGGGGGGGGGGGGCGGCGCGGGAAGGGAAAGAAAGAAAAAGAAATTGAAGGAACATTGTAAATCAGCTATACCTTTTTTTTTTTTTT
>PVHT021183668.1:2763711-2800212 GCA_004024745.2 Catagonus wagneri | reverse complement strand
TCTTGTTTGGTCTTGATCACAGTTTCATAGTTGGTGCATGATGGGTACTTCTTATTTGCAAGGCAGATTTTATTGTAATGAGTGCATAATGAGCAAAAGGTTACATCTGGATGTCAGAGATGCCTGCCTTTTGCCGCCTTTCTTTGTTTGCCTCTAGGACGGACCGGTCATTCTCGAGATGTAGGTTTCCTGCCGCCTGGCCAGGGCCCCCCTTTCTCTGCTCGTGTCTGGCTAACTGCCTGCTCTTACACTTCCACCTCCGTGATCCTAGTCTCAGCACCGAAATCTTTCACCTGGGTGAGAACAACCTCCAACAGGTGTCTGTTTCAAACTGGCTCCTCTGCAGATTCTCCATCAACAGCCAAGCATGACAGATTTTGTCACCCCGAATTCATCATGCCACTCACCTACTCCAGAGACTTCCCACTGGAACCCCAGAAAAGTCCTAGTTCCTTACCTGCCCCGCAAGGCCCTTCTCCTCCTCCCCCCACCCCATTCTACTCCAGCCATACTGGACTCCTTGGTCACTGTGATATTGTGATTTATGATGAGGAATATATATGACATCCCTCAGCATCTATGGGGACTGGTTTTAGGCCCCCTCCACTATCACCTCCCTCCTCCCACAGATAGAAAAATCTGAGGGTGCTCAGTTTCTTATACAAAATGGCACAGTATTTGCATGTAACCTACCGACATCTTTCTGTACAATCTTTTTTTCATGTCTTTTTAGAGCCACACCCACGGCATGTGGAAGCTCCCAGGTTAGGGGTCGAGTCGGAGCTGTAGCCACCAGCCTATACCACAGCTCATGGCAACGCCAGATCCTTAACCCCACTGATGGAGGCCAGGGATCAAACCCGCATCCTCGTGGATACCGGTCAGATTCGTTGCCACGACGGGAACTCCTTCCTGTGTACTTTAATAGATTACTGGGAACACCTAATGCAATGTAAATGCTATGTGAAAAGTTGTGAACATGATGTAAATATTCCGTAAAGAGTTGCTGGTGCGAGACAGATGTGTTTTGCTTTTCGGAACTTTCTGGAATTTGAAAAACAAATAGTTGGGACTCCAGGCTTGTTGAATCCATGGATGTGGAATCTGGTTTAGTCTCTGCTCCTGACACAGAGTTCCTAAAACCCTTGGAATTTCCTAAATTGAAAGGAGAGTCTTGTTATCAAGCCCCTATCAACCACTGGCGACCTTCTGTTAAGGAGGTGATTTTTCTGAAAGCCCCTAGGTAACCGCTGGATGGGTTGCTAGGGAAACCAACCTCATGACCAGAGGATTGAAACTTTCCGACCTAATCCCCTGACTACTGACCTCTGACCTCTGGAAAGGGGAAAAGCACTGAAGAGTTGACTTAACCACTGATGGCCAGAGGCTTAATCAGTCATGCCTACTTAATAAAGCCTCCAAAAAAACTCCAAAGGACAGGGTTCTGAGAACTTCCTGGTTGGTGAACTTGTGGAGCTGCTGGGTGGGTGGCATGCCCAGAAACTCTGTGCCCCATCCCCTACCTTGCCTGTGCAATCTCTTCCTTCTGGCTGTTGACTTGTACCACCCCCCCCCTTTTTTTTTGTCTTTTTGTCTTTTTTATCTAGAGCCGCACCTGCGGCATATGGAGGTTCCCAGGCTAGGGGTCTAACAGGAGCTGTAGCTGCCGGCCTCCGCCACAGCCATAGCAACGCGGGATCCGAGCCGTGTCTGCAACTTACACCACAGCTCACGGCAACGCCGGATCCTTAACCCACTGAGCAAGGCCAGGGATCAAACCCGCAACCTCATGGTTCTTAGTCAGATTCGTTAACCACTGAGCCACGAAGGGAACTTCAGACTTGTACCCTTTTGATTTCGGAGAGGCAGTGGTGGGTGATGGCTTGGAGCGAGATCTTAATTTTCTGCTCAGGAACTGAACCTGGGCAGCCTGGGTGAAAGCCAGGAAACCTGGCCACTAGACCTGCTAGAGGCTAGAAGCAGAATTGCCCTGATGCTTGCCCCTGTCGACAGCAAGAATGTTTCAAGGAGGCAAAGACTGTGAAAACAGGTATAAAGTTTATTGCTAGAAACACAGTACAGCGTGTGGGAGAGCACAGAAATACAGAGCGTTCATCTATTTATCTAAGGAGAAGGAAAGCAGTAACACACCCCCCAAAGGAGAAGTGAGGCTGCGGGCGTCCCCCTGAGGAATATGCCAGGGAGGTGATTGAAATCACTTATATGGGACGGTTCTTCCAGGTCTTTGTCTTCCTTTGGCCAATTAACTTCTTTCATCTTTCACACCTGACCGGATCCAGGGCCCTCCCCTGATCTGCGTGAGCATCTTTTGGCCAAGATGGAGTCCAAAGCATAGCATGGTGGGAAGGTTCTCCAGACTTATTATGGCCTGGTACCCCTTCCCTTTCGGACCCAGAGGGGTCTCTCTGTGCATGTGTGCTTGGGGTCTCCCTGGTCCTGAGAATGGGGAGCACGTGACCTCTTTGTCCTGCCGCAGCAGGGCTCAGACCCTCTTTGGACCCCGTCACCACCATGGTTTCACAAGTTCACAGAAGGGGAGTACCAGTCGTGCACCTGGTGCCTGTTGTTATTTCTGTTTTGTAGTACAGGCAGGTGGCTGGCTCTAAGTGTCTGTCGTGGAGCCCACGTGTCTCCTGCCTCAGGAAGTGTGAATACGAGGTTAGCTGCAGTTGTCTATCCTGGAGCCCATCTATCTCCTGCTTCACTTTGAAATATCCTTTGTAATAAACTGGCAATCATATAAGGAAACTGGAGTTTACTTTTCCTGGGTTCGGAGAGCCATTTTAGCAAATGCTAGAACCCCAAGAGTGGGTCGTGGGAACTTCCAATTTATCATTAGTTGATCAGTTGGTCAGAAGCACAGGTGGTGACAACCTGGACTTGCACTTGGCGTCAAAAGTGGAGGCAGTCTTGGGGCGTCTGACAACTGTCTTAGGGTAGATAGAATAGAGTTAATTGCAGGTTTCTGCCAGGGAGTTCGAATGGATTGAGTGTGAGTAAAGGAGAAACACAGGAGCAGTTTCCGTTAGAGTCCTTTCTCACACCCAGGAAGCCCACTGCTGCCTCAGGGCTTCACACAGGCTATTACTTCTGGTTGGAAGGCTCTTGCTCAGACTGGCTCTTTATCCCCTGACCTCAAGTATAAGGCCACCTCCTCCAGGAGGCCGTCCCTAACTATCCTAGCCATTAAAACACTACCGAGGAGAAATATTTAATAACACAGAAATATACATGATGCTCTGTTAAGTACTCAGAGCAAATACCATATTGTTTATATAGGGTGTAATTACAATTGTGTGTGGTGTGTGTGTGTGTGTGTGTGTGTGTGTGTTGTACACTTGGAAGGAGGACTGGAAGGGAAATACACCAAGATGGTTAGAGGGGTTGTAGTTAGTACATCTGAGAATGATTTTTTCTTATTTTAATTTTGTCTGTACATTAAAAATTTCCTACCTCAGGTGTTCCCATCGTGGCTCAGTGGTTAACGAATCCGACTAGGAACCATGAGGTTGCGGGTTCCATCCCTGGCGTTGCTCAGTGGGTTAAGGATCCGGCATTGCCATGAGCTGTGGTGTAGGTTGCAGATGTGGCTCAGATCCCGTGTTGCTGTGGCTGTGGCGAAGGCCGGCGGCTACAGCTCCTGTTAGACCGCTAGCCTGGGAACCTCCATATTCCGCACGTGTGGCCCTAGATAAGGCAAAAAGACAAAAAAAAAGTTCCCTACCTCAAATGTGTAATCCCTCCATCATCAGAAGCCTCTCTGTAGTTTCCCATCATCCAGAAAGTAAAATTGGGAGTTCCCATCATGGAGCAGCAGTTAACAAATCTGACTAGGAACGATGAGGTTGCGGGTTCGACCCCTGGCCTTGCTCAGTGTGTTAACGATTCGGCCTTGCCGTGAGCTGTGGTGTAGCTTGCAGATGCAGCTTGGATCTGGTGTGGCTGTGGCTGTGGTGTAGGCCGGCGGCTACAGTTCCGATTCGACCCCCAGCCTGGAAACTTCCATATGCTGCAAGCACGGCCCTAAAAAGCCAAAAAAAAAAAAAAAAAGGAAAGTAAAATTGTAATTTTTCAGGTTGCCTCCTACAGGTTGCCAGGCATTAGGCTGAACCCACCTTCCAGCCTCACACACTCCTGGCCCTTTGCCCCACACTCTTCGCTTCACCACACCTTCTTGCTTTTGGTGGTGGACGCTTTGACTCCTCCAATCCATGACCTAGTGTCCCCCGTTCTCTGAAACTGCACACCCAATCTGTGGGGGTTGAACCCAGCAACTCTTTTCTTTTCTTACAGCCGCACCTGCGGCATATGGAAGTTCCCGGGCTAGGGATCAAATTGAAGCTGCAGCTACCGGCCAAACCCACAGCCACAGCAACGCTGCATCCAAGGTGCACCTGCGACCTACACCGCACCTTGCAGTGACGCCGAATCCTTAACCCACTGAGCGAGGCTGGGGATCGGGTTCGAACCCGAATCCTCACAGACATTATGTCGAGTTCTTAACCTACTGAGCCACAACAGGAACCCCCAGCAACACTTTTCATGTGATATGATTCTTCCTATCAGCAGTTGACTGGCCGGGAGCCAGCATCTCACCCAAGCTGGGCCAGAGCTCCTCCCTTTGAAATTATTCATTAAAAATTAGAAATTCTGGAATTCCTGTTGTGGCACAGCAAAAATGAATCTGACTGACTAGTATCCTTGAGGACACAGGTTCAATCCCTGGCCTTGCACAGTGGGTCAAGGATCCAGCGTTGCCATGAGCTGTGGTGAAGGTGGCAGACGCGGCTCGGATCTGGTGTGGCTGTGGCTGTTGCATAGGCTGGCAGCTATAGCTCTGATTCGATCCCTAGCCTAGGAAGTTCCATATGCTGCGAGTGCAGCCATTAAAAAAAAAAAATTGAAATTCTATTCTTGGTCTGGACTGGCTTCTTGAAAGGAGAAGATACGAAAAATTGAGCCAAGACAGGCAGCCACCTCCCACCTCAGGCCAGGTGTGTTGGTCTGCAGGGACGGAAAATTGATGCCCATACACAGAGAGATGAAGAGATAAGAAATAGGGAAAGACGACAAAAATAAAAATAAAAAAAGGAGTTCCCGTCGTGGCTCAGTGGTTAATGAATCCGACTAGGAACCATGAGGTTGCGGGTTCGATCCCTGGTCTCGCTCAGTGGGTTAAAGACCCAGTGTTGCCGTGAGCTGTGGTGTAGGTCGCAGACGCAGCTTGGATCCTGCGTTGCTGTGGCTGTGGCGGCGGCTACAGCTCCGATTAGACCCCTAGCCTGGGAACCTCCATATGCTGCAAGTGAGGCCCTGAAAAGACAAAAGAAAAAAAAAATGGAAAAAAAGAAATAGGGAAAGACCATTCCCTCCGGCTTCATGCTGTCTATTGCCATCCCTTCGGGAGGAGTGGAGTCAGGATTCTAGAGGGGAGGTCAGCATTCTTAACTTCAGGCTCAGAAGTCAGTTTCGGACACTCTGAGCAGGGGGAACACTTACAAAAGATACCTAGTAACTCACAGAATCTCCAGGCTATGCAGGGAACAAGACACAGTAGCTAGGCAGGTGGGAACACACCCCAAATCGTGCCACAGAACTGGTCCTAAGAATACTCCACAGCCCCCGCTGGGCACGGGCGCCGCTGATGGAGGGCTGCAGACTCTGCAGTTGGAACTGCTTTTGCTGCTATGTCTGAAATTGGACAAAGCCACTGTTTCCTCCACTACGTCTGCTTCTTTAGGAAATAGCCTCTGATTCAGTCTGAAGCAGATGCCCCTTTTTCAAAAAAATTAAAAAAAAATATTTTTTTGGCCACACACACAAGCTGCAGAAGTTCCAGGGATCAAACTCGAGTCACAGCAGTGACAGTGCAGAATCTTTAACTGCTAGGCCACCAGGGAGCTCCCAGATGTTTCTGATTAAAAGAATCTAAGACGTGTGTCTGACCCCTAGATGCAAGGGATGCTGGGAAAAGGAGTACCTAATATTTTCAACCTTTTTTTTTTTCCATTTAAAACTTGCTTTTTATCTACTAGCCACATTCAAAAAAGGTATAAAATACAATTACATCATTGATTTTACAATCAAATACTGGCAACTAGCATCATTTCCACCCATGGATCATTGAAAACAAAAGGACAGAAATTCCCATTGTGGCTCAGCAGGTTAAGAACTCAACACAGTGCTGGGGAGGATGTGGGCTCAGTCTCCGGCCTCGGACAGTGGGTTAAACATCCGGTCTTGCTACAAGCTGTGGCATAGGTCGCAGTTGTGGCTTGGATCTGGCATTGCTGTGGCTATGGTGTAGGCCAGCTGCTGCAACTCTGATTTGATCCCCTCTCAGGAACTTCCATATGCCACAGGTATGGCTATAAAAAGGAAAAATAAAAAGGAATATTTCCTTGGTATTTACAATAGTGCATTATACAATAAACAAGTTAGAACATAAAATGCACCCTGATTAATTATGTAAACTGGTAGTTTTTATTTTTTATTTAAAATTTTTATTATTATTTATTTATTTATTTATTTATTTATTTATTTATGTCTTTTTAGGGCCACACCTGCAGCATATGGAGGTTCCCAGGCTAGGGGTCTAATTGGAACTACAGCTGCTGGCCTACGCCACAGCCACAGCAATGCGGGATCCGAGCCACGTCTGCAACCTACACCACAGCTCACGGCAACGCCGGACCCTTAACCCACTGAGCGAGGCCAGGGATCAAACCCGCAACCTCATGGTCCCTAGTCAGATTCGTTTCCGCTGCATCACGACGGGAACTCCCAAACTGGTAGTTGTTTTAAAAATTCAAAGCTAATGGTTTGGTTCCTTTTTCAGCCCTTATAGTTGGAAATGGTCTTTGTCTCTTTAAGCTGGGAATCACACGCACACACGGGAAAAGTTTTCAGATTATGAACAGCTAAAAAGCAAATCAAATGCCTGTTACACGAATATTCTGCAATACCCTCGTGCATCTAATTATGGAGTGTCTCCTTTATTCTCAATATACAGCTTCTAAATAATACAGAAACTGGTACTAGGAGTGGGGTTTGAAAGTAACATTCATAGTACTATGAAACTGTCCAAGTAGAGACCATGTTGTAAGTAGGGATAATTTTCATGACCTGGGATGGAAGTGGCCATTCTGTCCCATGACCGAGCAGTTAATCCAGCTTTCCCCTACGTTCTCTTGAGACTTGGGTCAAGAGCCCACCAAGGGTGGGGCTATGGCATAGCAAAAGTAGTTTTCCATAATTCTCCAAACCTACAGCAGAAAAAGACACATCTCTGAATCTCCATTCCAAATTCCCCAAAGACAGACTATGACTGGCCCGGCCTGAGTAAGTTTAGCGCCCCTACTCGCTTTAGCTGTGGCCAGGAGATGACATCATAAAGAGAAACATGATTCCTGGAGATGCATCACTGGGGATTAGGAAGAACTGGGCTCATTGAGGTGACCCAAAGCAGTGGGTAAATAAATGAATAAATTAGGCTGTCGAGATTTGAGGCTCTAGGGGCCACTTCCTAGCCCCTCCCTAGGCCCCCCCATGTTTTTTTTCTCCACTCTGTGCACCTGCCCTACTCTCATTGGCTCCCTCAGCAGCTTAGGTTCTGTCCCCTCTTCTCTCATTCTGGCCATGGCTCTCACAGCCTCATCAGTCTCCTGAAAACCCTGACTTTTCAGCTGAAACAACTCCCTGCCCATTCAAATTGCAGAATGTGGGAGTTTGATTGAAACAACTCATCTTACTTTTAACATTTTTACTATAAATTATAAAAAATAAACCAAAAGCTATAAAACATAAATGTGTAGCTTAACAAACATTATAAAACCAGTGCCTAGGTGAGCGGCACTCAGCCAGGAAACCAAACAGCACCCTGGACAGCACCCAAGATCTGCCCCAGTTCGCCTCCTGATTATAACTATCTGGTCCTAATTTTCATGCTATCAGCACCCTTGCCTTTCTAGTTTTACCGAGTGCACATCCTGAGCTGATATAACTTAGCTGGGACTATTTTTCAGATTCATGGAATTATGGAGTATGAACTCTGCTGTTTAATTCTTTTGCTCAATGTTATTTTTGTTTTGTGTTGTTCTTTTTAGTAAAGGCTATATTGAGATACAGATCACATACCATACAACTCACCCATTTAAAGCATAACAGCTTAGTGGTTTTTAGTATATTCGCAGATATTTGTAACCATCACCACAGCCGATTTTGGAACATTTCCTTTCCTTTTTTTTTTAAGGCCCGCAACCACGGCATATGGAAGTTCCCAGGCTAGAGGTGGAATCAGAGTTGTAGCTGCAGGCCTCCACCACAGCCATAGCAATGCCAGATCTGAGCTCCGTCTGAGACCTGCACCCCAGCTCCCAGCAACGCTGCGTCCTTAACTCACTGAGTGGGGCCAGGGATTGAATGGATCCTCATGGATGCTAGTTGGGTTTTTACCCCCTGAGCCACAACAGGAACTCCTGGGACATTTTCAATACCTTAGAAAGAAACGCACACTCTTTAGCTATCACTGCACCCTGGCTAAATGACCACTAATGCACTTTTTGTCTCTATAGATTTTCCTGTTCTGAAATTTATTATAAATAGGATTATACAGTACATGGTCTTTTGTGACTAACGTCTTTCACTTGGCATAAGGTTTTCAAGGTCGTAGCATTAATCAGTACTTTGTTTCTTTTTATGGCTGAATAATATTCCACTGTGTAGACATACTGCATTAGTTTATTCATTCAACAGTTGAATTTTGGGTTGGACTGTTTTCCTAAGTGGCTGCACTATTTTACAATCCTACCATCAGTGTGTGAGGGTACCAACAACACATCCTGACAACACTTTTCCCTAGTCTATGGGTCCTCCTTTCCCGTTTCTTTGCATACTTACGATTTCTCGTTGGAAACTCACCTGGAGTTTATTTATTACCTACATATATTGTGACAATTTGACACTTGTCCAGCTCCACCCCTCACCAGGGCCTGTCACTGTTTTTTCCTTTTTTCGTGACTGGCTGGATTATTTGAGTGAAATCCACAGCCTGAGTTTAAATCTTCCGTGGTTGGCCCTAAGGGAGTGTAGCCTTGAGCATGTCCGCCCACAGTCACCTGCAATGACAGTGGTTTGGGCAGGACTCTCCTTGACTCTTTCCGGGACCAGCCCCGGCTGTTAAGCTCCACCCATTGCCACCTGAGTTCTCTATCGTTTTCAACAATGTCCGGGAACATAAATCGTGCCACAAACTGATTTAAGGTAAATTGGGCTCTGAAGGGATAGGGTTTGGACCCCACGATCTATCTGAAGGGTCAGTCCCTTCCCAGCACCACCCTCCCACCTACAACTAAGCCTTAAAGGCAGAGCCCAGCATCTTAGCTCTTCCTTATCCTCTCCTCTCCAAATCTCTTAGCCTGGAAAGAGTTTGCTGTTGTTTTGTTTGTTTGTTTTCAACATCTTTTCTCAACAAGACAAAAGAAATATTCTTTCTAAACGGTTTTGGGCCAGCCCCTGTCTCTGAGCACTTGAATTCAAGAATTGAAGAAATACAGGCTGGGTCTTACTCCTTTCTTTGTCCCTTCCTCCCCTTTTTGGCTATGTCCATGGCATGTGGATGTTCTCAGGCTAGTGATACAACCTAGGCCACAGCTGTGACAATGCCAGATCCTTAACCCACTGAGCCACCAGGGAACGCACACCCTCTCTTTTAAAAAGCAGTAGGTTCCGTGTTCCTGTTGTGGCTCAGCGGTAAAGAACCTGACTAGTATTCATAAGGACAAAGTTTCGATCCCTGGCCTCGCTCAGCGAGTTAAGGATCCGGCGTTGCCATGAGCTATGGTGTAGATCGCAGACGTGAGTTGGATCTGGCATTGCTGTGGCGTCGTCATGCAGCTGCAGCTCTGATTCAGCCCCTAGCATGGGAACTTCCATATGCCACAGGTGCAGCCCTTAAAAAAAAAAAGACAAAAAGCAATAGGTTCAAGATCTAGACTGAAGTGAGGAGAGGGGGGCTGAGCAAAGGGATTTAAAACTAGCACTGAAAGTTTTTATCTTATTTCCTGTAAGTACTACTATTATTCCCATTTTATACATACAGGAAGTGAGGCCTAGAGAGATTAAGAAGCTGGAGCTCATGGAAGTTAGAGCCAGAAATTAAGGTTGGGACTTGAGAACTTGTCTGTTGGTGGTGTTCTTTTTTTTTTTTGGCTTTTCGCTGTTTCTAGGGCCGCACTCGCGGCATATGGAGGTTCCCAGGCTAGGGGTCTAATCGGAGCTGTAGCTGCTGGCTGACGCCACAGCCACAGCAATGCGGGATTTGAGCCACGTCTGCAACCTACACCACAGTTCACAGCAACGCTGGACCCTCAACCCACAGAGTAAGGTCAGGGATCGAACCCGCAACCTCATGGTTCCTAGTCGGATTCGTTAACCACTGTGCCACGACAGGAACTCCTGTTGGTGGTGTTCTAACTCGCCTTTCCTGTCCCTGATCTGAACAATGCAGGACTGGAATCAGGCCCACCTCATGCTCCCAGAGGTCCCTCGTGGTCTGGCTGTGCCCACCACGCAGCCCCGAGCCCAGCACTCTAGCATGTCTCCTGGGACAAAGCCTTAGAAGCTCTCTTAACCCTTGCTGTAGTCTGATGTTGGTTGGTAGCCCTGGGGCTCTGATCAAGCCTCAGCTCCATACTTGCCTGGCTGCTCCCCTCCCCCGGCCTCAGCTTCCTCATCTGTAAACTGGGCCAGGGATTGAATGCCAGCCGGAGCTGTGAAGTACACCACAGCTGCAGGGCAACGCTGGATCCTTAACTCACTGTGCCCAGGCTGGGGATGGAACCCGCCTCCCTGTTCCTGCGGAGACACCTTCAATCCTGTTGCCTCACAGTGGGAACTCCTAAACTGGGGATTCTTTTTTTTTTTTTTTTTGTCTTTTTGCCTTTATGTAGAGCCGCACCCGCGGCATATGGAGGTTCCCAGGCTAGGGGTCTAACAGGAGCTGTAGCTGCTGGCTTTTGCCACAGCCACAGCAACGCGGGATCCGAGCCGCGTCTGCAACCTATACGACAGCTCACGGCAACGCCAGATCCTTAACCCACTGAGCAAGGCCAGGGATCGAACCCGCAACCTCATGGTTCCTAGTCGGATTAGTTAACTACTGAGCCACGAAGTGAACTCCTAAACTGGGGATTCTAATAGCAATTCAGTACATGTTCACAGAGGGCCTGCTCTGGCTGGCAACGTGCTGGAAGCTGGGAGTGCCAAGGACAGTGAGACTGTCCCAGTGTCCCACTGTGGCTGTGCGTCCCAGGCATGCAGGTAAGCATTCTGTAGGCATTCAGGGATGGAAGCTATCCTGTGGTACAGGATTTGTAGGACCTGCTTCCTGCAGCCCAGCAGTCCAGCCTGCTTGGAGCTGGCCTCTTAGGGAGCTTCTCTTTGATTAATGAATGCTTTTGTCCTCAAAGAGTGTGCTGTCAGCTGCCTTCTTGTTTCATCTGGCTGCTGGGGCCCCAGAACAGTTGGCAAAGCAGTTGGTATCTTGGGCTATTTTTAGCTGTGGGAGTTAGTGGGGTGTGTGGATGTGGTGGGTCCCAGGAGGAGTCTTGGAGATCCAGAGCTTCTCAAGCAACAAGTTGGTGGGACAGAGGGGAAGTGTGCTCCCTTTCTGGAGTGTGTGGGCAAATTTCACTTATCTTGACTGGGGCTAAAGGCCACCTCCTCTGTGCAGACTTCCTTGATTTCCTCAATAAAACTTGCACTTCAAGGTCCAACCTCTGGGCTTCCCCCAGCTCCTGGTTTTATTTACAATCAGACCAAGGGATGACGAGCTGTAGCGATCTTATCTGACTTATCTTTGGGTCTCGCTTTCTCTGCACCTCCGTGTGCCGTCCTGCCATCCCGAGTCATAGCAACAAGGTATAGAGGTGAGGAGACCAGACTTTAGAGTCACATAGCTGAGATCCACTCTTGGCCCCTTTCTAGAAAAATAACCACGACCAAGTCAGTTTCCTAAATCTCTGCTTTCTCATCTGTATCATGGGTGATTATAGTGCTGGTCTCCCAGGAATTAAAGGGCTTATTTTTTAAGGGTTGCACCCGCAGCAACGGAAGTTCACAAAACAGGGGTTGAATCACCACAGTCACTGCAATGCCAAATCCAAGCCTCGTCTCCAATTGAGCCTCATCTCTGACCTACACCACAGCTCATGGCAATGCTGGATCCTTAACCCACTGAGAGAGGCCAGGGATCGAACCCATGTCCTCATGGATACTAGTCGGGTTTGTTACCACTGAGTTGATCTCAGAAAGACAGCAGTGAGTGATGGCTTAGAGCAAGATCTTAATTTTCTGCTCAGGAATTGAACCTGGGCAGCCTGGTTGAAAACCAGGAGTCCTAGCCACTAGACTAGCTAGAGGCTAAGACAGAATTGACCTGATTCTTGTCCCCTGTTGAAAGCAAGACTGTTTCAAGGAAGCAAAGACTGTGAAAACAGGTAGAAAGTTTATTGTTAGAGTCACATTACAACATGTGGGAGAGCACACAGAGGATTAGTTTATTTAAGTCAGCAGTAAAGCAGTAATACACACCCTAAAGAGGAGTGTGGGTGCCGGGCCGCCTGAGTGAGGAGCGCACCAGAGACGGGATTTAAATCACTTATAGAGAACACTTCTCCAGGGTCTAGGTTTACTTTTGGCCAATTGTCTTGCATCTCTCACACCTGACTGGACAAGGGACCCTCCCCAATACGCACGCGCATCTTTTGGCAAAGATGGATTCCAGAGCAAAGGGTGCTGGACGGTAGCAGGACTTACCATGACCTGGCACCCCCTCCCTTTCTGACCCCTAGGAGTCTTACTGCGCATGTGTAACGGGGGAGGTCTCCTTGACCCCAAGAGTGATTGAAGTGGTCGTCTTATCTTTCTAATTCAGCAGAGTTCAGCTCCTGCAATTAATTTTTTTCCTTGAAGAGTTAAACAGAAACAAGGCCCATTTTACTCAGCCTAACAAGTCCCAACTATTCCCAGCCCAGGGGCCCCTCACATCCTATCTCAGAGCAAGGACTGGAACTCCCTTAAAGGGCTTATTTTGTTCAAATCACAGCATATAGCACCTGGCACAGACGGACAGATGAAATCTCTTGCGAGTCCAGGCCTAGAGGGGACTACAAGCCTCCGAAAGTCTCCGTCCCCTTTGTGGCATCTCGGGTGGTCTCTGCAAGCTAGCGGGAGGGAGGGAAGTGTTCCCGGACACTGGGGTGGGGGAGAGTGGGGAACTGGGGTGTGGCCAGAGTCGCCCAGAGAGAAAGTAGCCAAGCTGAGCTGGAAGACAGGTCTGCAATTGGAGTCAAACGCAGCGGCTCACCTCTGCCTTCCTGCAGACGCGCACCCCCTCCTCCAAGTCCTCTAGTATTTTCCTTCTCTTTCTCCTTCCCGCCCCTGCCTCTCTCCTCCTCTGATTCCGAGGCTTCCCCATATGGGAGGCGGGGACTCGGGCAGGAGGTGGAGAGTCCCTAGACTAAGGTGGGGAAAGGGGCCTTCAGCCCAGTGCAGTGGGGGAGGGTAAGCTAGGGTCTCAAGGCAAACCCAGGAGTCCCCAGAAACGAGGGCGGGGTCTGGGGAGCCGAACCGGGGGAGGGAGGTCTGGTAAATTGCCAGTGAGTTCTCGAGCCGGCGAAGTTGGGCGGGGGCGGTCCTAAGACAGAGTGGCGGGCGGGGCTTCCAAGGGCCGGGGGCGGGGCCCCATAAGGGGCGTAATCTCTTGAGGAAAGGGCTGGACTCCGCCGACCGGGGCTAAGCCTCGCCGCAAGGGGCGGAGCCTTGAGTGGGGCGGGGCTTCCACGGGGCGTGGCCTACGGGCGGGGGGCGGAGCTTGGCTGTTCGCGCTCTTACCCCTCCCTGGGCCCCGGGTGTCCCCGTGACGAGGCAGCGCGGAGACGCCGCGGGCCGGGCCCATCCCGCCGCAGCGGCCCCTGGGCCGAGCAGGGGCGAGGCACAGAGGGAGGCGGCGCCGAGCGGGGGCCGGGAGCGCGGCCAGGTGAGGCCGCCGGGGCGGAGGGGGCGCGGGCTTCGCCAGGCGGGCCCCGGCGGGCGCTGGGGGCGTGTTTGTGTGTCTGAGTGGCGGGGGTACTCGGTCCGAGGGCGGGCGCCTGTGGCTCTTTGCGCGATCGCGCCTGCTGTCGCGGGTCCAGGGTGGGCTCCGCGCCCGTCTGGGCACTGCCCGCGGGGCTCGGGTTGTGCGGGACTGTATGCGTGCGCGCGCGTGTTTGTGTGGAAGGGCCGCCGAGTATATATCTGCGTATGTGCTGGGTTGTCATTGTGCCTGCCCCGGGCGCGGGTCGCCGGCCTGCCCCGGCGGCGCAGTCCCTCTTGCGCCGAGATGTTTTCCAAACAGGCTTCCTGCGGAGACGGGCTCTGCTGCAGCCCGAGCGGGAGGGGGGAGCGCCGCCCCCACAGGCCTCCAGAGACCCGGGCGGCCCAGGGACTGCAGACTGACACCTGAGGGAGGGAGGAGGGAACCACCCGGGAGGGGTCCACAGGGTGAAGACATGATGGGGAGACTGAGGCAGATGGATGAGGTGGAAGTGGTCAGACAGGCAGAGATGGAGAGGAGGGTGGGGAGGGATGGGGAAAAGGACAGCGGTGGGGACAGAGAGTCATTGAGAAAACAGACAGAGGCCTAGACTGGCAAAGGGACAGAAAGATTAAGATGGACAGGTAGATTCCAAGAACCTGACAGAAGGATTACTCAGGTCCGGGGGCTGAAAGCTAAACCCAGGAACTGGGTCTAAGATGAGCAGTAAGGGCCCTCAACCCCAGCGGTGCCTTTCTCAGATCCCAGACTGAGGTCCTGGCCAGAAAGAAGCTTCTGGCCACCCCAAGTTAGTCCATCCCTCTGGCTTTGCCAAATATTCTGACCCTCTGACTGTGTGGCCCCTGCCTCCCCGTTCCATCCCATCCATTTCCCTTCTGGGGTATCCCAGCAACCCTGTCAGTTTAGGGGAGGGAGAGGTGAAGTGGTTGCCATAGCAACAGAGTGGGTGAAAGGTCAGTCTGGTCTTAGCCAAGGTGGCCTGCAGCAGCTGGCATTGAGGAGCGTTGAGGTGGGAGGCTGCAAAGCTCTCTTTCTTCTCTCTCACTCTGCCCAGAATGGTGCTGGAAGGAAACCCTGAAGTGGGGTCCCCCCGAACCTCAGACCTCCAGCACCCAGAGAACCAGGGCTCTTGCATCCTCTCTTCTCCCGGTGAAGATGCTCAGCCAGGGGAGGAGCCCATCAAATATGGCGAACTCATCGTTCTGGGGTGAGCCTCCCTGGTCCCGGGGGGGGTGGGACACCAAGCACCCCGCAGGACAGCCGGACCAAGCACCCCAGCTCGCCCCACTTAGAGCCTTCTGCTGTTTGTCCCTCCTCCCCCTCCCAGGTGAGAGACAAAATTGACCAAACCCACTTCAATTCATAATTATTATTTTAATCTTCCCATTTTTCATTAAATGACTGAGATGACTCTAACTGCCCACCTAAGTTTCTGAGCAGGAGAAAGTAACAGCAGCTGCCTTTCATAAAGCACCTAGTGTGTGTAGTCCGGGGTGAAGAACTCCGGTACGCCATCAAAACTGCTTGGTTCAAATCCTGCCTCTGCAAGTTGCTTAACTTCCCTGTGCTTCTGTTTTCCCAGTTACCGGTAGGGATGATAGTATTAATAGCTCTGAGGGTTGTCAACAGGAATGAATGAGGTGATTTCTGTTAAGCACGTAAAACAGTGCCCAGCACGTACCAAGTGTTCTGGGAGGCAGGCCTGTGCCAAGCCCTTTCATGGACATTATTTCATTTCAATCTTCACAAAGATGCTGTGAGGAAGGAGGTGAGGAAACCGAGGCTCAGAGAGGGGAAGTGACTGGCCCAAGGGCACACAGCTGGTAAGTGGCAGGGCTGGGATCTGGACCCAGGTCTTTCTTACTTTAGGTTCTAGTGCATTTTCACTAAGCCACAGCTGACCCTCACGTTACAGATGAGGAAACTGAGGCCAGGGGAGAGAGGAAGCAACGTGAGTCGATGCCTGAGTAGACTTCACTTCTTCCTGGTCTTCTCCTGACCGGGACCCCTGCACCGTCTACCTAGCTCTCGCCCCAGGCACAGACCCCTCTCCTTCCTCCCCCATCTGTACCTCCTTTTGGACTCTCTCTCTCTGTCCTGAAGAAAGTACCTGCTAAGCTATGTGACCACTGTGACAATTATTTAGAAATAATATTGGCTACTGTTTGTTGACATGTCCGTGCCATGTGCTTTTATTTTTTTCAGTGATGATAATAATAATAATAATAGATAACATTTATCAAGAACTTGCTAGATATACACCTCTGTGCCAGGCATTTTTAAAGGCTGTATCTTGTTTAGTTCTCGCAATGAACCTGTGAGGTAGGTCCTGATAAATGAGCCCCGTTTTGTAGAGGTCGTGTGATGAGTGAAAGAGCCAGGATTTCTGTCCAAGCCCGGAGCCTGTGTCCTGAACGGAACCACTCCACCCACCATATGTGGGAAGAGCTTACAAGGGCAAAAATGATGCCCCCTCTTGGACGTTAGAAAAACACCTGCTCGCTGTCCCAAAGGAAGAGTAGGCATTGCCACGGAGGGTGAGGCCACTGATGGGGGAGGGCTCAGACCTGGAAGGGTAGGCCCTCTTAACTGTCATTTGTTCTCTGCGGAGCAGCAGAAGCCCACGGTGGCTGGCTTTCAGAGCCACCGGGAGAGCACACTGAAAAATACCCATTGATCTCTAGAACAAGAACCCATCCCAAACCTGTAGAACCAGAACCTCCATGTGTGTGGCAGAGAAGATTCTGACTCGGGTGGTCCTTGCCTGTATTTGGCAGCTATTCCTCCTTTTCGCTCCCTGCTGCCAAACCTTCCATTTCTCCCCACTGCTGACGGAACAGAGTCCAGAATCCTCAGCCTGGTGTTCAGGGCCCTCCTGCCGACTTCATCTTCCCAAGAAGAGGCGCTTCGCCACCCAGGTCATCCCTCTGATCTCGCCCAACCCTGCCAGCCTCAGGGCCTTTGCTCAGGTGAACCCTCCACCCAGCAAGTCTTCTGCAAAAGAGGCTGGAGTCAGACAGACCCGAGTTCAAGTCTAGACTTTTTCCACTGAAAAGCCCGGGACCTCAGGCAAGTCATTTTACCTCCCTGAGCCTCGTTTTTCCTCATTCGTCAAATGAGAAGAAAGGTACTTGCCTGGCAGGACTTTGCATAGATTCCATTAGGTAATTAATAATGCGAAGCACCGGGAACACGGCAGGCTCCAGTACATGGCAGCGGTCAAGGTTATGACTCACCCCATCTTTGACTTCCATACTCATTCCCTCCTGACAAGAGCTGGAAAGGACGGTAGAAATCGGATGTGTGTGGATCTGTGGAGGGAGCAGCATTGTGGGTCTACTTTTTTCTTTCGTTCTGGTTTCCAGTGGTACTTGTGTTGCGATAAATGAATCCTTTCTAGTTTTTTGAGGCCCAGTATAGGTGTCCCCTCTCTTAGAAACCTGATCCCAGGGCCTGGGGCTCACTTGGCTTGTGCCTGGGTCTGGCAGGTGGCACCCAGCTTCCTTGAAAAACTGAGGACCCCTCCCCCACCACTGAGGGCACAAAACTGACCTCTAGTGTGTCACCTATGCCACCCCAGCGCCTAGCACCTGGCCAGCATGGTTCAAGAGCCCAGAAAACACTGGTTAATTGGATGAAGGGCCTTTTGAAGATACTCTGACCCCCACCCAACTCCCTAAAGGCACCAGTTTGATATAGTAGGGTCTTCTAGTTTGGGGCGGTCCCAGGGCTTGTGTATTAAGCTAGGGTCTGCCCAGAAGTTGGCAGTTCCACCTAGTCTCCCATAGGCTCACTTTTCTCTCTCTCTTTCTGTCTCTGCAACCTGTTCGTCTTAACCCCCACATGCACAGCTACAACGGGTGTCTGGCAAGTGGGGACAAGGGCCGCCGCCGAAGCCGCCTGGCGCTGAGCCGCCGGCCGCATGCCAATGGGGTGAAGCCAGATGTTATGCACCACATCTCCACACCACTCGTCTCCAAGGCAAGCAGCTCGTCCTAGCAGACCCGGGTGCTGCTCTTCCAGGTCCTGCCTGCCCACGGCCCCCCCTGGGGCAGGGGAGCCCACGGTGTCTCCACTCGCTGCCCTGGGCTACCACAGAAACGGTGCTGCCGGGGACTGCAGTGCGTTAGAGCTCGCAAAGCGTTTCCTTGACCACCGGGGCCCATCCATTGGATGGAAGCGATCGGCATCATTTCAGAAGCAGCCAAGGCTCCGAGAGAGGCTGTGTCGGTCACAGCAACAGTGACAAAGGAAAAGCCCTTGGCTTCGGAGGGTTGGGGTTAGAATTTGGGCTCTGCTGTTTCCAGCCATGACCAGAGCTCAGAGACTTCTCCTCTCTGAGCTCTGGTTCCTCACCTGTAAAATGGGAGTGGTAACCATGCCTTCTGCAGGTGGCCCCGGGGAGCTGAAGGGAACCTGTGTAAAGTGCAGGCTGCACACACACCCTCCGCGCAGGGCCGAACCGCCCCTTCCCTGGGAGTGGCCACTGAGCCTGGGGCTCCAGCTTCTGGCTCAGAGGCTCACGTGTCTCCTGGGCACAGGCCCAGGGAAGTGACTTCTTCTTTCTGTCACCAGGCACTGAGCAACCGTGGCCAGCACAGCATCTCGTACACACTGTCCCGGAGCCACTCGGTCATAGTTGAGTACACGCATGACAGTGACACAGACATGTTCCAGGTATGCTCGGGCGCCTCCCCAAAGGCTTCTGGCCACTGGGCTACCAGGCCTGGATGTTCAGCTCAGCGGGCGTTCCAGGGGGAGGCTGGCAGACCAAAGGCTGCAGCGAGGGCTGTGGACTTCCCAGCCACACAGCAAGTCAGTGGCTACATCGAGATTCAAACCCAAGCCTGGGCTCCTGGGCTGGAGAGTCATGCAGTTTGGGGTTCACAGTGTGGTGTGAGTCCTGCTGCCTGGCTTCAGCTCCCAGCTCTGTCGATTAGTAGCTGGATGACTTTGGGCTATAGAGCCACTTAACCTCGCTGGGCCTCGGTTTCCTCATCTGTAAAGTGGGGCCATTATAGTAGCCACCGCATGGCATTGTTAGGAAGCGTAAGGGAGGTACTGCACATGAAATGCTTAGAATGAGGAGTTCCCACTGTGGCTCAGTGGGTTAGGAACCCGACCTGTATCCATGAGGATGCAGGTTCCATCCCTGGCCTTGCTCAGTGGGCTAAGGATCTGGTGTTGCCGTGAGCTGTGGCATAGGTCGCAGACTTGGCTCGGATCTGGTGTTGCTCTGGCAGCTGTGGCGTTGGCCGGTAGCTGAGGCTCTGATTCGACCCCTGGCCTGGGAACTTCCCTGTGCTGTGGATGCTGCCCTAAAAAGGAAAAAAAAAAACTTATAGGAAATGCCAAAAATTCACTGTTTTTTAAAGTCGTATTTGAGCATTCCCGGACCATGGATGTGAGTTATGCGTTCACTGTTGTGTCTGCAAATCGACTCGTTTTTACTGAGTGGGGTGAGTGGGGGAGACAGAGAAGGAGAAGCCCCAGGTGCCAATGACTGGGTTGGGAGACCCCTGGGGGATCGGGATGGTGCTGTCCCCTCATCCCTCGGGGACCCTGCCCCGGAGCAGCGGCTGGGAACCGCGGGCGGGGAAGCCCGTGGAGTGAGCTGCAGCAGGGCGTCCCTGTGCTCACCCTTCCCTTCCTCACAGATCGGCCGCTCCACCGAGAACATGATTGACTTTGTGGTAACAGACACGTCGCCTGGAGGGGGCGCTGCCGAGGGCCCCTCTGCCCAGAGCACCATCTCCCGCTATGCCTGCCGCATCCTCTGTGACCGCAGGCCGCCTTACACTGCCCGCATCTATGCCGCTGGCTTCGACGCCTCCAGCAACATCTTCCTTGGCGTGAGTGAGCGCCCCCTAGGCAGGGACCAGCACTGAGAGGGAGCCGAGGGGTAGGCTGAGGATGGGCAGCATCCTGGGGGGAGGGACCAGCCTGACTCCTAGCCGTGACCTAAGCAGGGATTCGCAACTCTACTTAGCAACTGAGCAAAGCAAGGCTCGGAGGGGTCCAGTGATGCCCGAGGCCTCGCAGCGCCGGTCCCGGTCCTCTCTGGGCCACCCCTGAGCTTGAGGGTAGAGGGCCAGCACTCCCGGCCCGCGGAGGGCCACTTGGGGGTGTGAACTGATCCCACCTGTGGTCCCAGGAGCGGGCAGCCAAATGGCGGACCCCCGACGGCCTGATGGACGGCTTAACCACCAACGGGGTGCTGGTCATGCACCCGGCCGGTGGCTTCTCCGAGGACTCGGCCCCAGGCGTCTGGCGGGAGATCTCAGTCTGTGGGAATGTGTACACTCTGAGGGACAGCCGCTCTGCACAGCAGCGGGGGAAGCTGGTAGGTGGCCTGTCACCGCCCCCCCCATTCCTTTCCGGCCCTTCCAATCTGCCCTTCCCCCTGCCCCAGCCAGGCGGTGACCTCGTCCTGCTGTGCAAGGGAGCCCCAGCAGGCTCCATTTGGGGGCACTGCCACTTGCCCCCATAGAGGGGACCAGACCAGCCTCTGCAAGTATAGCCCACATGCTGCCAGGGGTCCGTGGGGGGATGGGAAGTGGCACACACGAACACACCGTGCAGGACCAAGTGGCTTTGGGGTGTCAGCCGCTTAAGAATTCACACCCTCTTACGAGGGTGACACTTGGCCTGTGTGTGAGCAGTTTATAGCCTAAAGTGTTGGCAGTTTGTAACATTCACATTCGCATGGGTTTAGCTTTATTCTCTCCCTGCAGGAAAGGGCCTTGAGTAGTTCTGACACAGGTGACAGCGCCCTGCCCGGTGTGGTACAGATCAGAGAACTAATATATGAGGAGCTGGGAGGGTCGTGGAGAGAGTAGGGGCCAGGTTCATGCGGCCAAGCTCCTCCAGTGGCCCACGCAGAGTTTTTTCTTGGTATGAGCATGTTGGGCCAGGAGATGCCAGACCTCGAGGAAGAGTATGGCTTGTCTTCCCGGAGCATCGACTCCATGGGGAGATCTGAGGAAACAGTATTTTTTAAAATTATGCTTGTGACTATTTCACTAGTACACACTTACTGAGCACCTATTGTGTTCCAGGCACTGTTCTGAGTGTTTACAATGATTGATTCATGAGAACCACTTGCCATACGGGGAGGTAGAATCCGTCTTGGGGATAAGAAGTTAAGACACATGGGAATTCCGTTCGTGGCTCAGTGGAAACGAATCCAACTAGGAACCATGAGGTTGCAGGTTCGATCCCTGGCCTCGCTCAGTGGGTTAATGATCCAGCTTTGCCATGAGCTGTGGTGTAGTTTGTAGATGCGACTCAGATCTGGCGCGGCTGTGGCTGTGGCATAGGCTGGCAGCAACAGCTCAGATTGGATCCCTAGCCTGGGAACCTCCATATGCCACAGGTGTGGCCCTGGAAAAAAAAAAAAAGGTTGAGACACAGACAGGATGAGTTACTCGACCAGGGCACAGAGTCAGGAAACGGTGGTGAGGCCGGAATTTGCACCCAGACAGTCTAGTGCTGGAGTCCTCGCTTTCAACCACAGCCCTTAGGACAGCCGCTTTGGGCTAAGTCCCCAGGGTTTTGGACAGAGGACTTTCTGGCCTCTTCCATTAGAGGAGAGCCTGGGAAAATGTTTTAGAAGAGCCTCATTTTGGTCCAGACCTTCTGATTTGACAGATGAAGTGAGCAAGGCTCACATTCCACTGAGAGCAAGCGATGGTGCCTGCCTGGGACCACTGGCCTACCTTCCCACGGCTTCTCAGTCTTTCCTGCTCCTCCGCCCCAGCCCTCCCCCTCCTCCACCCAGCCCTCCCCCCTCTACGCCCCAGCCCTACCCACTCCTCCGCCCCAGCCAGCACCGCTGGTCCAGGGAGGTTCAGTGGGATGGATGGGGGGGCTTGACTGGGGTGATGGTGGCTGATAGCAGGGGTTTTGGGAGCCTCTTGGGCAGTAAGGCCCTTCTGCTGCCCCTGCAGGTGGAAAATGAGTCCAACGTGCTGCAGGACGGCTCCCTCATCGACCTGTGTGGGGCCACGCTGCTGTGGCGCACGCCGGCGGGGCTGCTGCGGGCACCCACGCTGAAGCAGCTGGAGGCCCAGCGGCAGGAAGCAAACGCGGCTCGGCCCCAGTGTCCTGTGGGCCTCAGCACCCTGGCTTTCCCCAGTCCCGCCCGTGGCCGCACCGCACCCGACAAGCAGCAGCCCTGGGTCTACGTCCGCTGCGGCCACGTCCACGGCTACCATGGCTGGGGCTGCCGGCGAGAACGGGGCCCCCAGGAGCGCGAGTGTCCTCTCTGCCGCCTTGTGGGGCCCTATGTGCCCCTGTGGCTCGGCCAGGAGGCTGGCCTCTGCCTGGACCCTGGGCCGCCCAGCCACGCCTTTGCGCCCTGCGGCCACGTCTGCTCTGAGAAGACTGCCCGCTACTGGGCTCAGACGCCGCTGCCCCATGGCACCCACGCTTTCCACGCCGCCTGCCCCTTTTGCGGGGCCTGGCTCACCGGCGAGCATGGCTGTGTCCGCCTCATTTTCCAGGGGCCGCTGGACTAGGCTCCCTGGGGCCCCCTGCTGCTGCGCCCGCCTGCCCACCCAGGTCCCCCACCTCCTGCAGCCGAGAGGGAGCTCTGCATGTGGGACTCTACCTGCTGGCACCTAGCCAACCGGATGGACGCGTTGGATGGGCTCTGCCCTTCCTCTCTTAACTCTGGCTCGGGAGGGGGTCCCCGCGACTCCTACGCCCGGTCAGAACGATGGGGCCCTCGGCACCAGCTCTGACCCGGGCTGATGGAGCGGAGCCCACCCCTGTGCCCCGGCCCTTCTGGGGCACCCCACATCATGCCGCCTACACTGTGCCCCTGGGGAAGTGAAGGGGCCAGGGGCCCCTGACCCCCAGCTTAGGCTGGCTGTGCCCTGAGCCTGCCAACCCAGCTCCAGATCCTCGCCCTGCTGCTGCTCCGGGTTCCTCTATAAACCTTGCCGCTCAGCTGCCCTCGCAAATCCCACACGTCCCACGTGCGTGCGTCGCCTCCAGCCCCCAAGTGAGTGACGGGTGGGCGGCAGGCAGGACTGACATCTGCTGAGCCCCGGCGCTGGGCTGGCCTGCTTGCCCAGTGGGATCTGGGGACACAGAGACAGTCAGACCTGGTTCCCTGCCCGGTGGAGTTCGCAGTCTAGCGGATGCCAGCCCGAAATACTGAATGACAGCGTGGCTTCCTGTGTTCTGGGATCCGAGAATTAGCAGCAGCCTTGAAGCCGGTCTCACTGGCGGGTAGGGAAGCGAGAAGTAAGAGCTGCACCGAGGAGGTGCAAGAGGGCTCAGCGCCAGGGGCTGGCTGGGAACCCCCACAGGAAGGGGAGCGCGGGGGCTCCAGGCAGAAGGGAGGCCGAGCACAGGCCCAGGTGTAAGTGTGCAGGGAACCGGGTGAGGGGTTCAGAGCGGCTGCAGCGGTGGGGCAGAAAACTGGGGCCCCCGCACTGACGGAAGATGCTGGAGGGAGGTTGGGAACCCCGCTTCTAAACAGGAGTTGAGGGAGGAGCGAGGACTTGTGGTTCTAGAGTGTTGGCGGTGACACAAGGGCCACCATTCCCCCTCGTGCCCTGCACTCTGCTAATGGTAATAACAGCCACGTTCATGAGCACTCACCAGGCACCCAGCGCTGCCTCCCGGAGGGTTTATTTAACCCTCAGTGTACCAGGGAGGGGGATGTGACCATTTCTGTTTACAGGGAGATTAAAGCGCATGCTCCAGGTCACACAGCTAGAAAGTGGCCAAGTCAGATTTGAATCCCCGCCACCCGCCTGGCCTCGGAGCCTTCGCTCTCCATCTCTCTGGGCTGCTCTCCTTGGACAGGGGTGGGAGGGCTTGGGAGAGCAGCCCAGGTAAGGGGCCCGGCATGGGCCAAGGTGTGGCAGGGAAGATGCTTGACAGCCAATGAGCTGGGTGTGGAGGGGCAGAAAGGAGGAAGGAGGGGTGGGGACTGCTGGGCTGGGGTCTGGTGGACCTTGGTTGCCATGGAAGCCAAGTCTGAACGGGATCCCTGTTCACCTTGGCTAAGTGTCACCTCTGTCCAAGGGCCAAGGCAAGCTCAGCGTGCTGCTAGGGTTGCTCCAGGCCTTTCCTGGGGCAAGCAAGCTGGAAAGGCGGGTAGATGGAGATTCTGGAAATATCAAAAATCTAAAGAGTGCAAGCTTGATTTGGGCATCTTCCCCAGTGGAAGACAGAGCCCGAGGGAGAACGGATTCCAAGGGAAGGGACCTGGCCCAATCCATGCAGCTGGTTGGAGCCACAGAGACCAAACCGGGGCTGTTGAGAGGACAGGGGACACATGCTGATGGTAAGAGGAGGATATGATCAGATTCTTGATTCTAGAGCATCACGCTGCTGCAGAGGGGGACCCCAGATGGGATTCTGGGGGGACGTGGGAACACTGCAACACACACACACCCCCCCAGAGCAGTAGCAACTCAACTCTTCCTGGCTTTCTTCTCACTTTTTTGGGAACTAGACAGGGGAAGAACTCAGAGGTATTGGTGGAGGGGGCCAGACAGCCCTGGCCTTGACTCAGCTCTGCCCCTTTCCAACTCTTGAAGCCTCAGTCTTCTCAACTGTTAAATGGAATAACAGTCCCTGCATCACCAGATGGTTGTGAATGTATGGAGAACCCCTGCAACACAGTATGTACCTTTTTTTTTCTTTCTAGGGCTGCACCTGCAGCATATGGAAGTTCCCAGTCCAGGGGTTGAATCGGAGCTGCAGCTGCTGGCCTACACCACAGCTACAGCAACGCAGGATCCAAGCCGCATCTGAGACCTACACCACAGCTCACGGCAACGCCGGATCCTTAACCCACTGACCGAGGCCAGGGATCAAACCCACATCTTTGTGGATACTAGTCTGGTTTGTAACCCACTGAGCCACAACGGGAACTCCCTGTATGTACTTAATATTACTTTCTCACCCATCCCTCTTCATTCTCATGGGAAAGAGCCAAGGCTTGGGATGCTCATGACTCCAGCGAGTGGACCATGTGATACCATGTGTGTGTGTGTGTGTGTGTGTGTGTGTGTGTGTCTGGGGCAGGTGGAGTGGATGCTGTGGCCAAAGGTCTGAGTAAGTTTAGACCCCAGTTTAGGAACCACCGAGGACTTCCTAGGTGGCCTTAGTGAAGTCAATGAACCCCTTACCCTCAGTTTCCCCATATGTACAACAGGTAAAATGATATCCTAGCTGTGTAGGAATTAAATGAGATCCTCCAAGTCAAGCTGCTATCACAGTACTTCGGGAAGTGCTCATATTAGCTGTGATGATTTAAAATGCAGCTTGGGGAGTTCCCATTGTGGCGCAGCAGAAACGAATCCGACTAGGAACCATGAGGTTGCCGGTTTGATCCTTGGCCTCGCTCAGTGGATTAGGGATCCGGTGTTGCCATGAGCTGTGGTGTCGGTCGCAGACGTGGCTTGGATATGGCGTTGCTGTGGCTGAGGTGTAGGCCGGGAGTTGTAGCTCTGAGTAGACCCCTAGCCTGGGAACCTCCATATGCTACGCCGTGGATGTGTGGCCCTAAAAAGCAAAAAAAAAAAAAAAATAGCGGCTTGGTTGCGGGGGCTCCTGGGAGTACTGGGATCTTTCCTTGGTCTAAGCTGCCCTCTGGTGGCAATGAGCAGCACTACCTCCTTTATGCTGTACACTTCAACTTCACCCAAATCAGGGAAGGCTTCACACCCACTTTGTTTTATTTTATTTTATTTTTGGCTTTTGTCTTTTTAGGGCCACACCTGTGGCCTATAGAGGTTCCCAGGCTAGGGGTCTAATCGGAGCTGTAGCCGCCGGCCTATGCCCCAGCTCACAGCAATGCTGGATCGTTAACCCACTGAGCAAGGCCAGGGGTCGAACCTGCAACCTCATGGTTCCTAGCTGGATTCATTTGCGCTGTGCCACGACAGGAACTCCTACACCCATTTTAAAGACAGTGAAACTTGTGGCACAGGGAAGAGGAGGGGTGATTGTTTTTTGAGTTCCTTCCCCATAGTGATAATTACCACCGAAATCAACAGTTAGCAGCACTCTTGTCCTCAGCAGGGCCTTGAGCACCTTTTGTGAATGAGAACTGGCGCCAGTGGTGGGCAGCTGTTGCCTGGACACACGTGCGGCAAAGCCTGGCAAGGACCATGTGTGAATTTCCAGTGTCCTCTCTCCTCCACCCCTCTCTTCACGACACTAGGGGGCAGCACTACCCCATCGGTACCTTACTCAAGCCTTCAACATCCCTCCAGTAAAGACAATTTTCAGCCTGGTTTTCTGGCTGAGGAAGTCAAGATTCAGAGAGGTAAAGCGACCTATCCAAGGACACTCAGCCAGTAGGCAGTGGAAGCCTGATTCCACCTTAGATGGCCTGGCTTTGCCCCCTTCTCTGACTTGGGACCCTCACAATATTCCGCACTTGGCCCAGGCTGGGCACCAGGCACTTCTGCAAGCCAATCCCTACTCAGGCCAGCCTCTTGTGAGTCTGTCCAGACATGCAAGAGTGTATTTCAGGATGGGCTCTACCCTGAGCAAAGTTTCCCGGTCGCAGGCGTCTTTATCACCCAACGGGTCCTCGGCAAGCACTGGGAAAGTGCCAGGCCCCTGGCGGCTTTCTGCTGTGGAAACTGAGGCTCAGTGATGTTTAGCTGCTGCCCCTCCAGGCCTGTGGCAAGCGGTGCAGGGAAGCACTTGGGGGCTTTTCTCCACGTCTCCCCATGGGATCAACTCGGCCCTGGCAGGAGCCCACGGAGGGCAATACCGTCTCGGCAGTCTCCACCCCCGGCCCTTGAATCCACTGAGGAAGGGGCATCACTCCCAAGGTGCAGTTTCCTACATACAGCAGAGGTCGGAGGACTCAGAAAACCCCAAAAGAGAGCGGGGATCGGGACCGTGTGTGGGGAAATTCCCGGTGCTCGGTCCGTGCCAGCCACGCCGCCGAGCCTGGACTCGGGGCACCTGATCAGCCCGGTCTGGCGTAACTAGGCCACCGCTCGGCCGGCCACGGGAGACTCCTGACCCCCGCGCGGGCGCCCCCTGCGGACAAGTGGCCAAGGCCGCAGGGGCCATTCCGCGCAGGACCCCGCAGCGCCTGGGGGCGGGAAGCCGGCGTGCCGGCGGAGCTCCCCTCGGCGCGCCTATTGGCTGGAGCCGACGCCCGTCCGCGCCCCCAGGCCCGGCAATTGGCGGGTGTGGGCGGAGTTCGCGGAGCCCAATGAATGCGGGGAGCCGGAAGCAGGAAGTGAGTTTCCGATCGGAGCAGCTGCTGCAGGTGAGGCGCGGTGCCCGGGTTTCGGGGTCACAATGTGCCATCCTCGGGAGACAGGGCGAGTCTGGACCGAGCGCGAGATCACTCCCTTTCTGCGTCTCATCCAGTACCCCTTTCAAATTCATCGCGGCCACGAGGCCAAGGAACGCTCCGGGCAGCAACGGGTTAACACGCCTTTCAGAACCCGGGGGTCGTGCGGTTCTGGAGCAGCGTCGGGGTTGGCGAGTGAGGTTGCAAACTCATTCTCAGTAAGCGGGGGGCGTTGTGGAGAATACCCTGAGTTGGGAGACACCTAGGTCCCCACGGGGCCGTGAGACCTTCCGGAAGTTGCTTGGCTTCTCTAAGCCTCAACCTCTCTTATCTGTAAAATGAGTCTTTTCCCAGCTCTGAGCTTCTGTGGCTCCGCTATCTGCCCTGGCTGAGCACAGGGAGAGGGCAGGAGGATGGAGGGCCGAAGCAAAGGTAGAGGGGTGAAAGTGAAACAGATCCTAGGATCGGAGAGAGGAAGAGTACAAGGTAAATCATTTACTGCTGTAGATACGTTCCATCCGATCCGGTGTGACCTCATATAATTTGCACACCCATCTTGCCAGGCTGGGGTTTCTATCAACCCCATGTTACGGAGTCGGTAATCCAGGCACAAAAAAGTAGAACAGTTGACTTGATAGCGGGAGTCTGGGGCTGAGCCAGGATTGGAACCTGCGTCTTCCAGCTGGGACTCTGTCCTTGTGAACACAGTGGTGGGTAGAATTGATGAACCTGCAGGAGAATTCTGAGGAGGCTAGGAGGTCAGAGAAGGAGGAGGGGAGGTGAAGAGAGGCCTGAGCTGGAGTAGAGACACAGGTCTCTGCTTCTGACCTCTGCCTCCTAGCCCCCTGGACCTCGGTTTCCCCATCTTAATACTAGGTAGTTGGATTCAGTCTTTAAGGTTGAGAGCCCACGGGCCAAACAGTGCCTCCCAGTGTGTTTTGTAATCTCCTTGGGTGAGTCACTAATCGTCTCTGAGCTCAGCTAGCATTTCTGCTGTATGGGTACAATGGTACTCCCTGCCTCAGGGACCTGGGGGAGGGTTACGAGGCCCTGTGAGCAGCTGGCGAGTGACAAGCGATGGCTGTGATCGTGGTGATGGTTCTTAGCAGGGCCCATGGCGGACACCCAGTACGTCCTCCCCAGTGACATCGGCGTGTCTAGCCTGGACTGCCGCGAGGCCTTCCGCCTGCTATCACCCACAGAACGCCTCTATGCCCACCACCTGTCACGGGCCGCCTGGTACGGAGGCCTGGTTGTCCTGCTGCAGACCTCCCCCGAGGCCCCCTACATCTATGCCCTGCTCAGCCGCCTCTTCCGTGCCCAGGACCCCGACCAGCTGCGCCAGCATGCCCTGGCTGAGGGCCTTACCGAGGAGGAATATCAGGTCAGTTCTCAGGCCAACCTGCACTTCCCGAGTGGCTTCCGGGTGTTAGGGGCCAGGAGGCCAGGGGGTTACAAAGGACTTTCTCTCTCTTTGGATTAGCCCAAAGGTTTCAAACCCAGGGACCACTGCTTCTGGAGTCTCAGTCTTCTCATCTGCAAAATATGCATGAGGAGGGAGTTCCCTGGTGGCTCAGCAGGTTAGCCATCTAGCATTGTCACTGCTGTGGCTCTGGTTACAGCTGTGGCGTGGGTTTGACCCCTGGCCCAGGAACTTCTGCATACTTCAAGTACAGCCAAAAGAAAAAAGAAAAAAAGGCATGAGGGTAGTCTGTATCTCTTAGGGTTGTAGTGACTTGATATCACAATAAATGGTGGCTGCTGCGTGGCTGTGGAGATTCAGAGATTGTAGAGGGTTGAGTCCAGTGTAGGAGTCAGGAGACCTGAGTTCTGGACCAGATCTGGACCGTATTGTGTGTCCCTGGGCAGAATGTTCTGCCTGTCCAGTTGTTTTTGTCTGTTTGTGGGTTTATTGGCCAAGTGATACATGGATACATTCTTAATGCATTACAGCAATGCAGAAAGACACCAAACAAAACATGACAATCATTCATTCTCAGTGTCCGCCCCAGAGGTAACCACCGAAGGTGGTGGGGTGTGTAGCCTTTGAAGTCCTTTGTCTGTCTTACCTAGCCACACAGGTACATGTGTCAGTTCCTTATTTCCTCTTTTACATATGAGGTCACACTCTATGTATTCCTATGAGTCCTGCCTTTTTCACCGAACACCATGTCTTGGAGAATGTCCACGGAGTACATATAAATCCACCTCATTCTTTTTTATTGGCTGTGAAGTATTCCATAGCAATGTATATTAAATCAACGTAATCTTCTCTTTGTTGTTGGAAATTTAGATTTTGTTCTATTCTTCTTGCAAACAAGACCACAGCGAGCATACTTGTGCATATGTGTGAGTAGGTTCTATTTCTGAAATTAGGATTGCTGGGTCAAAGGCTCTGTATTATATTACTTTTTTTTTTTTTTGGCTGCACCTTTGGCGGCCTGGGACCGAATCCAAGCCACAGCTGCAATCTACACCACAGCATGGCAACCCTGGATTATTGATTATTAACCCACTGCACCAGGCCAGGAATTGAACCCACACCCCTGCAGAGACAACTCCAGATCCTCAACCTGCTGTGCCACAGCAGGAACTCCAAAGGCTCTGTACATTTACAGTTGATCGGTGCTGTTAAATCATCTTCTGGAAAAACTTCACCAAGAATATCTAAGGACATGGTCTGATTTTCTATATGTAAAATAAAAGGATTGGATTGCTTCTCTCTGAGCTGAGGCCCAGACTGTTTGTTCTACCTTTTTTGAACTTTGAGCAACCATGTCCTGTCTCTGGGTCTATGATGTACTCAATAAAAGAGCTAATAGCTAGAGAAGTGCTTATAAATGGAAAAAGTGCTACCCAAGTAGTAACTATTTTCAGTGGGATTCTTTTGTTTGTATGTAGTGGAAACCCACCTCAAATTGGCTTAGATGGAAAAAAAAAATCATGACTTCCAGTTTCCAGTCTGGCATGTCAGGAGCTTAGATGTCACCCATCTGTTCTAACAACTAGTAAAAAGCCGAAGGAACTGAAAAATCCATAAGTCTTCTTAGATCCTTAAGAGAAGTGAGGTCACAGGGCAAACTGCTGCCCCCCGAATTGGAGAGACAGACAAGCAGGTACAGAGAATCACAACTTAGAAGCGCTAAACTTCATGAGCAGAAACCTGCATGGAACCAGTGCTGGGGCAGGAAAACCCAAACTGTGACTGATGAATACGATTCAGAGAGTGAAGAACTCTGGGAGGACCCAGTCATAAAGGGACACACACACTTTAGGGATTTTTAGCTGCAGGAGTTTGACCTGGTTCTCACAATGAATTTCGGAGGAAAAAAAATGCCTCATGTTTCTGATAGGGGGGTGGGGGGACAGAAGAAACCATTTCCGAAACAGGCTAGAACATTCTGTTCTTAATGTGGTCTGCTCTCAGAAGGAATTATTTAACTAGAACCAGACCTGCTCGGGTTTTATCAGAGCCTAAGAGACCTGAAAGAAGGGAAATACCCAACTCCAGACAGCTCTGGCCACTGTCCCACCTAAGAGCTGTGGGACTGAGAAGCACATGTAAACTTCATAGTCCAGGAGCTCTCGTCCTGGCTTGGTGGTTAAAGAACCTGACTAGCATCCGTGAGGACGCAGGTTCCGTCCCTGGCCTTGCTCAGTGGGTTAAGGATCTGGCGTTGCCATGAGCTGTGGTGTGGGTCGCAGACGCAGCTCCTATCCTGCGTTGCTGTGACTCTGGCAGCTACAGCTCTGATTTGACCCCTAGCCTGAGAATCTCCATGTGCTGTGGGTGCAGCCCTAAAAAGACCAATAAAAATAAAAATAAACAAAAAAGTTCATAGTCCAGAGGCAAAGGTTCACTAAAAGACAGACCTAATTTTGTCTCTCTACAGTGTTTCCCTTGTGCCCAGACCTTACCGTCACATCCCTAAAAACCTGTTATGACAGTCTCTTTTATCCAGTACATCATGTCTGGCTATCAAGAAAAAAATTACAAGAAACACCCCCAACTGTCTGAAGAGACAGAGCAAGCAGCAGACCCAAACTCGGAGCTGGCAGGGATGCTGGACTTATCAGACCAGGAATTAAAACCACTAGGATTCATACTCTAAGGGTTCTGATGGATAAAGTAGACAGCATATAAGAAGAGGTGGGCAATTTGGGATTAACATATATACTCTACTATATGTAAAATAGGTAAACAACAAGGACTTACTGTATAGCACAGGGAACTATACTCAATATCTTGTAATTATCTATATTGGAAAATAATCTGAAAAAATATCTGAATCACTTTGCTATATGCTTGAAACTAACACAACATTATAAATTAACTATACCTTAATAATAATAATAATAATAATAATAATAATAATAATAAAATTAATAGAGAGATGGAAATTCCAAGAAAAATCTTCAAAATGCTTAACAGAAATGAAGGATACGTTTGATGGGCTTATTAGTAGACTTGACCCAGCAGAGGAAAGAATCTCTGAGCTGGAGGATATCTCAATAGAAACCTCTAATAAAACAAAACAAAACAAAACAAAACAAAACAAAACAAAACAAAAATAGAGACCTCTAAACTGAAAAGCAAAGGAAAAAAAAAGATGGAAAAAAACAGAACAGAATAGCCAAGAACTGTGGGACAACTCTAAGGAGTGTAACATATATATAGTGGTAAAACCAGAAGAAAGGGAGATCCTGTTGTGGCGCAGTGGAAACGAATCTGACTTGGAACCAAGACGTGGCAGGTTAGATCCCTGGCCTCGCTCAGTGGGTTAAGGCTCCAGTGTTGCTGTGATCTGTGTTGTAAGTTGCAAATGTGGCTTAGATCCCGAGTTGCTGTGGCTGTGGTGTAAGCTGGCAGCTGTAGCTCTGATTCGACCCCTAGCCTGGGAACTTCCATAAGCTACGGGTATGGCCCTAAAAAGCAAAAACAAAACAAAACAAAAAAACCCCAGAAGAAAGAAATAGAAAAAATAACTAAAGTAATAATGACTGAGAATTTCCCCATATTAATGTCAGATATCAAACTACAGATCCAGTAAGTTCAGAGAACACCACCAAGAAGGTACTAAATCCAGAACAAAAAAGAAACAAAACCTTCATGCAGTTGTATCATGTTTAAACTACAGAAGATTAAAAAGAAAAAAAAATCCTGAAAGAATCTAGAGAGAAAAAAATATCTACAGAAGAGCAAAGATAAGGATTACATCTGACCTCACATGGTTCAGAAAGCATTCAAACAAGAAGAGAATGGACTGAAATATTTACCATGTTGAGATCAAAAGGCACCAACCTAGAATTCTGTACCCTGTGAAATTATCCTTCAAAAAGTGAAGTGGAAATAAAGACTTTCTCAGACAAACGAAAACTGAGGGACTGTGTTACCCGTAGACCTGCTCTGTAAGACGTGAAAAGAAATTCTTTAGAGAGAAGGAAGATGATACAGGTCAGAAACTCAGATCTATATAAAGAAAGGAAGAGCATTAGAGCAGGAATAAATGAAAGTAAAATTAAAAACTTTTATTTTTCTTATTCTTAATTGATCTAGGAGATAACGATTTGTCCAAAATAATAATAGAAACAACATATCCAACTATGTATGCTTGTGTGTGTGTATGCTTATGTGTGCTTATGTACCAGTGAAATGAATGACAGCAATGATACAAGGGAGAGGAGGCAAGAATTAGGATTATTTTGTTATTACAAGGTACTCAAACCACCCATGAAATGGTATAGTGTTATTTGAAAGTAGACTTGGATTAGCTGTAAATGTATATTACAGACTCAACCACTAAAATGTATATTGCAAAGTCAACCACTAAAAAAAAAAAAAAGGCAAAGAAAGAAGTATAGTGATATGCTAAGAAAGGAGAGAAAATGGAATCATATAAAAGGCTCAGTTAAAGCCACACAAGGTAGAAAAATAATGGAAGACAGGGGCCAGAATGGTCAGTTCTGATGAAAGCCCTCATCTGCT
Organism: Catagonus wagneri; assembly: GCA_004024745.2. Taxonomy (NCBI): domain Eukaryota; kingdom Metazoa; phylum Chordata; class Mammalia; order Artiodactyla; family Tayassuidae; genus Catagonus; species Catagonus wagneri. The sequence continues at coordinate 2,766,822 of PVHT021183668.1, read as the reverse complement.
GACTTCTCACTGTGTTTTCACGTGGTGGATCATGGAGCTAGCTCTCTGGGGTCTCTCTCTTTTGTAAGAGCGGTAATTTCAATGATGAGGGCTATGCCCTCATGATCTAGTCTCTTCCCAAAGGCCCCTCCTCCTAATACCATCACCTTGGAGGTTGGGTTTCAACATATTGATTTTAGAGGGACACAAACATACAGATCATAGCGACTGGTAAACCTCTAGCCAGGCTAACTTAGAAAAAAAGTGAGAGGTCACAAACTGCTAATATCAGAAAGAGAAGAAGGGACAACATACAGATCCATGGACATTCAAATAATAATCAGGGAGTACTGTGAAAAATTTTATACCCGTAACCTATATGAAATGTACCAAAATTATGTCCTTTGCAAGACATAGTCTGTCAAAACTCACACAAGAAGAAATAAATAATCTACATAGGCTTATATCTATTAAGTAAGTAGAATCAGTAATTAAACAACCTTTCAAAACAAAGCACCAGGCCCAGACAGTTTCACTACCAAACATGTAAGGATGACATTATATCAATTCTCTACAATCTCTTTCAGAAGAGAGAAGCAGAGGGAATAATTCCTAAATCATTCTACGAAGGGAGTATCACCCTAATACTAAAATCAGACAAAGATGACAATAAAAGAAAAGGAAACTACAAACCAGTAAATCTCATGAACATAGATACAAAAATCCTCAACAAAATATTAGTAAATTGAATCCAACAATGTATAAAAAGAATTATACACTGTGACCAAATAGGATTTATCCCAGTATGCAAATATGGCTCAACTTTCATGTATTAATAAATGTAATTCATTGCAGCAACAGGCTAAGGAAGAAAAATCACGTGATCATATCAACAGATGCAGAAGAAGCATTTTACAAAAATGCAATGCCCATTAGTGATAAAAACTGTCATAAGCCAGAAATCCTGTAGCTAATATATTTAGTGGTGAAAAACTTGAAGTCTTCCACTAACCTCAGGAATAGAGCAAGAATGTTCCTTCTCAACACTGCTTTTCAACATTGTACTGGAAATCCTAGTTAGTACAATAAGACAAGAAAAAGAAATAGCAGGTATACAGATTGGAGACATAATATTGTCTTCATTCACAGATGACATGATTATCTACCTAGAAAATGTGGAAGAATCAACAAAAAGCTCCTAGAAGTAAGAAGGGATTATAGCAAAGTTGCAGGATATAAAGTTAATACATAAAAGTCTATTGCTTTCGCATATTCCAGCAATGAACAAGTTTAATTTGAATTTAAAAACACAATACCATTTACAATAGCACCCCAAAATTTGAAATACTTAGTCATAAATCCAATAAAATATGTATAGGACTTATATGAGGAAAACTACAGAACTCTGATGAAAGAGATTAAAGAAGAACTAAATAGGAGTTCTCTTGTGATGCCTCAGGTTAAGGATCTGGCATTGTCACTGTGGCAGCTTGAGTTGCTGCTGTGGCATGGGTTAGATCCCTGACCTGGGAACTTCTACATGCTGCAGGTTCAGCTAAAAAAAAAAAAAAAAAGAAAGAAAGAAAGAAAGAGAGACTAAATAAATGGAGATATGTCCCATGTTCATGGATAGAAAGATTCAATATTGTCAAGAAGTCATTTCTTCCCAACTTAGTATATATATTGAATCCAATCTCAGTCAAAATCCCAGCAAGTTTTTTTTTTTTTTTTTTGGATATAAACAAACTGATTCTAAAGTTTACACGGAGAGGCCAAAAATCCAGAATAGCCAACACAATAATGAAGGAGAAGAACAAAGTTGGAAAGCAAAAGCAATCAAGACAGTGTGTATTGGCAAAGGAATAGACAAATAGATCAGTGCAATAGAACAGAGAGCCCAGAAACAGACCCCCCCATAAGTAGAGTCAACAGACTTTTGACAAAGAGTAAAGGCAATACAATGAAACAAAAAGTCTCCTTTTAAAAAAGTTATATTGAAGTATAGTTGATTTACAATGTTGTGAAAATTTCTGCTCTACAACAGAGTGATTCATTTATATATATATATATATATATATATATATATATATATATATATATATACACACACACACACACACACATCCATTCTTTTTCAGATTCCTTTCCGATATAGATTATCACAGAATATTGGGTAGAGTTCCCTGTGCTATACAGCAGTTCCCCATGGCCATTCATTACATATGCCGCAGTATGCATATGCCAGTCCCAAACCCCCAGTCCATCCCTCTCCTGACCTATCCCATTTGATAACCATAAGTTTGTTTTCAAAGTTTATGAGTCTGTTTCTGTTCTGCAGATAAGTTCATTTATATCCCCCCCCCCTTTTTTTTGGTCTTTTAGGGCCACACCAATGGCATATGGAGGTTCCTAGCCTAGGGGCTGAATCAGAGCTGCACCTCCCTGCCAACACTACAGCCACAGCAATGCCAGATCCAAGCCACATCTATGACCTACCACATCTATGACCTATCACAGCAACACCTTCAACCCTTAACCCACTGAGCAAGGCCAGGGATCGAACCCGCAACTTCATGGTTCCTAGTCGGATTCGTTAACCACTGCGCCACGACAGGAAGTCCGATTTATATCCTTTGTTAAGATCCCACATATAGGAGTTCCTGTCATGGCGCAGTGGTTAACGAATCCGACTAGGAACCATGAGGTTGCGGGTTCGATCCCTGGCCTTGCTCAGTGGGTTAAGGATCCGGCGTTGCCATGAGCTGTGGTGTAGGTTGCAGACGCGGCTCGGATCCCGTGTTGCTGTGGCTGTGGTGTAGGCCAGTGGCTATAGCTCTGATTAGACCCTTAGACCCCTAGCCTGGGAACCTCCACATGCTGCTGGTGTGGCCCTAAAATGACAAAAGGCAAAAAAAAAAAGAGATTCCACATATAAATAATATCATATAATATTTGTCTTTGAGTTACTTCACTAAGTATGATACTCTCTGGTACATCCATGTTGCTGCAAATGGCATAATTTTATTCTTTTGTATGGCAGAGTAATATTCCATTGTATATATGTACCGCATCTTCTTCTTCCCCCCTTTTTTTTTTTTTTTTTGTCTTTTGTCGTTTTAGGGCCGCACCTGC
>PVHT021183668.1:2744142-2763611 GCA_004024745.2 Catagonus wagneri | reverse complement strand
CCCCTTTTTTTTTTTTTTTTGTCTTTTGTCGTTTTAGGGCCGCACCTGTGGCATGTGGAGGTTTCCAGGCCAGGGGTCTAACTGGAGCCACAGCTGCCAGCCTACGCCACAGCCACAGCCACAGCAACGCCAGATCTGAGCCACGTCTTCAACCTACACCACAACTCACGGCAATGCCGGATCCTTAACCCACTGAGCGAGGCCAGGGATCGAACCCACAACCTCATGGTTCCTAGTCGGATTCATTTCCGCTGAGCCACGGCAGGAACTCCTGTACCACATCTTCTTTATCCACTCCTGTCAATGAACATTTAGGTTGCTTCCATATCTTGGCTATTGTAAATAGTGCTGGAATGAACAATAGAGTGCATGTATCTTTTCAAGTTATTGTTTTCTTCAGATAGGTGCTCAGGAGTGGGATTGCTGAATCATATGGTAGTTCTAAAAAAGGTTTTTCAGCAGAGGGTGCTAGAGCAACTGGACAGCCACGTACAAAAAAAAAAAAACCCAAAAAACAAAAAAACAACTGACCAAACTGCAAAACACTGACACCACCAAATCCGGCAAGGATATGGAGCACTGAGAACTTAGTGGATGTGCAAAATGGTACAAACCCTTTGGAAGAGAGTTCAGCAATTTCTTGCAAAGCTAAACATACTCTTGCCATACAGTCTAGTAGCCATGCTCCTTAGTATTTTCCAAGGTGAAACTTCGAAGTGAAACTTATGTTCACACGAAAACCTGTGTGTGTGTCTTTTTAGGGTCACCCCCTCACCATATGGAATTTCCCAGACTAGGGGTCTGTTGGAGCTGCAGCTGCAGGCCTACGCCACAACCCCAGCAACGCCAGACCTGAGCCACGTCTTCAGACTACACCACAGCTCCTGGCAACGCTGGATCCTTTAACCCACTGAGTGAGGCCGGGGATCGAACCCGCATCCTCATGGAGAGTAGTTGGATTCTTAACCCACTGGGCCACCACAGGCACTGTCATATAGCAACTGTATTCATAATCACCAAAGCCTGGAAGCAGCTAAGATGTCCTTCCGGTAGCTGAATCAATAAACAAGCCGTGGCATATCATTTAGTGCTAAAAAGAATGAGCTGTCAAGCCATGAAAAGACGTGGAAAAGAGTTCCCTGGTGGCCTAGCAGTTAAGGATCCAGCATTGTCACTCCTGTGGCCCCGGTCACAGCTGTAGCACAGTTTCAGTCCCTGACCTGGGAACTTCCACATGCTGTAGGTACAGCCAAAAAACAAAATGAAATAAAATAGTAAAATAAGATAAATAGAAACATAGTGACTTTTTTGAAAGCAGGGACCCTGAAAAAAAAAATGGCTTGGAGAAAATTAAATGCATATTGCTGGGTGAAAGAAACCAATCTGAAAAGGGTACATACTTATGATCCCAACTTCTGGAAAAGACAAAACTGTGGAGATAGTAAAAAGATCAGTGGTTGCCATGCATTGGGAGGAACCAGATCTGAGCTGCAGTTGCAGCCTACGCTGCACCGGCGGCAACGCCAGATCCTTAACCCACTATGCCAGGCCAGGGCTTGAGCCTTCATCCCAGCTCTCTCAGACACCGCCAGTCCTGTTGCACCACAGCGGGAACTCCACAGAGGATTTCAGGACACTGAAACTACCCTGTACGAAGCAGTGTAATGTATTGCGCATAATGGTAGACAGATGTCGTTATACACCTGTCCAAACCCGTAGAATACACAACACCAAGAGTGACCCTGAATGCAAACTGTGCTCTTGGTGATGAGCTGTCAGTGCGGGCTCATCAGTTGTAAGAAGGCACCAGTCAAATGGGGGATGTTGAAATGGGGGAGACCGCCCGTGTGCGGGTAGGGGCTTTAGGGTAACCTCTGTACCTTCTGTTCAGTTTTGCTGTGAACCTAAAACTGGTCTATAGGATAAAGTCTGTTTTAAACAAGAGAGAGAATTATCAGCTCACATAACGGAACAGTCCAGGGCTAGGAAGAAGTTCACGTTATGACTGAGTTCACTTGTATTGCTCTCTTTTGAAGCAATGACTTACTTCAAGATGCATGTTTTTGGATCACATTGAAAAATATGTTTTATTTTCGTTAAAGTTGTAATATATTTGAAATTGTACATATTTTAAATGATGTAGCTTTGACAGGTTTTATTTGGTTGATATGATTTTCTATTAAAAGAAAATGCTGCTTTTCCAAAAAAAAAAAAAAATGGAGTTCCCGCCGTGGTGCATTGGAAACAAATCTGACTAGGAACCATGCGGTTGTGGGTTCGATCCCTGGCCTTGCTCAGTGGGTTAAGGATCCAGCGTTGCCGTGAGCTGTGGTGTAGGTTGCAGACGCGGCTCAGATCTGGCATCACTGTGGCTGTGATATTGGCCAGCATCTACAGCTCCGATTTGACCCCTACCCTGGGAACCTCCATATGCCGCGGGCGCGGCCCTAAAAAGACAAAAGACAAAAAAATAAAAAAGAAGACAAAAAGAAAAGAAAAGTCCAGGGCTAGGAAGGCTTCAGGCACGGCTAGATTCAGGGGCTCGGTGATCCCATGGCATGCAGTGCAGCCTTCATCTCAGCTTGCTTGCTTTCCTCACTAAGATAGGGGAGCTCCGGGGACCTCAGGCTTGATGATTCTTGGTATGAAACAGAGGCTCTTTGCCACTGGAGAGTTCCTGGTCGGGCGGCTTGGGCCTGTGCCCACCCCCGGAGCTGGGGACGGGCTGTCCCCTCCCCCTCCCTCATTCCAAAGGGAAGATGGAGACCAGATTTTGGTCCAGCAGAAGCAAACGAGTAACTGGCCACCACGGCCCCTGCAGCCCTAACGGTTTGTTGCTTCTGGTGTTGGCTGCCTGCCAGGTTGGGGGCCAGAGCGCGCAGATCACAGGCTTCCTGTAGAAGGAGGTGGTGTTTGCACTTCAAAGGTCCCAGGAGGTGGCCGCAGGTGACTGACAGGGTGCTGATGTAAAGGGAACAAATGTGGATGAGGGCTTGGATGTCGTTGGAGGCTGTTGAGGAGACCAGTCTGGCTGGACAGTGGGTGCGTGAAGATTTACCCGTGAAAGTATCTGGGGCCGGACTGGGACCTCCGAGCAGGTGGGTCCTGCTGCCAGATTTCCCAGCCTCACCCACAGGACACCCTCTGGGGTATGACCCTCCGCGGGGCTGAGAGGCTGTGTTTCCAGGCCTCTCATGCTACCTTCCCGCAGGCGTTCTTGGTCTACGCTGCCGGCGTCTACTCCAACATGGGCAACTACAAGTCCTTCGGCGACACCAAGTTTGTCCCCAACCTGCCCAAGGTGAGCTGAGGAGGGCTGGGGAAGGTGGGCGGTTGGGGGCTAGTGGGGCGGGGTGGGGAAGGCAGCAGAGGGAGCCCCAGGAGGAGTCGGGCCCTGAGCAGAGCCTTGACCTTGTCACGGCAGGCGCCTGGGTGCTGCGGCCACCTCTGACTGTGCTGACCCAGGGCGTGAGCAGGGGAGGCTGTGAAAGGGCCCCGTGCGCCATCGGGTGCTGCCGAAGTGGAGCCTGCTAGTCACCACTGGGGACAGTTGAGGAGCCTCGGGGAGTCCGTCTCTGGGACCACGAGGCTTGGGCCCACGTGGGACAGAGGCAGCTAGCTCTGTGTCGGGGCTCTCAGCCCTCACTGCTCCCCGACTGCCTGGCCATCTTGTTGAAATGCAGCTTCCGACCTGCTGTGCGGTGGGAGGGTCTGGGTTTCTGGGGCAAGGCCAGTGCTGCCGGTCTGTCGACCGCACTTTGGGCCAGAAGGTCTCAGACTGTGGGAGAAGAACTTGGGGTGGAGGCGGGGGCTCCAGGAGGCAGGTTGGGGTGGTGCGGCCAGGCCACGGGCCTCCCTTCCCCTGCAGGAGAAGCTGGAACGCGTGATCCTGGGGAGCAAGGCCGCGCAGCAGCACCCAGAGGAAGTCGGGGGCCTCTGGCAGACCTGCGGGGAGCGCATGTTCTCTCTGGAATCCAGGCTTCGACATCTTGGGCTGGGGAGGGAGGTAAGGCCGCAGCCCCAGCACCAGGGAGTGGAGAGCGCCCTTAAAGACCACCTGCTGTGGAGGGAGGGGCACCCGATGGGGGCCTGGGCTGTCCCTCGCGCACCTGGGGCACAGCTGCTCTCTGCCACCGGCCTCAGTGTCGTCAGCTGGAAGCAGATTGGATGGGATGCTTTCCGAACGCCTGACACCCTGGGATGCAGTGTGCCTGCGGGAGGAAGGCGGGAGGGAACTGGGGGTGCGGGTCGGGGGCCCCAAGCTCCCCACCTCTGGAGGCTGCTTGGTAGCTGTGTGGGCTGAGGGACGCACGGCAAACCTTCGGGGTGGGCTGGCCTGTGCGGGGCTGGAGATGGACCTCTGTGTGTGGTTTGTGTTCTAATTTTTTTCCCTGGAAAGAGATGGAGGGGGCAGTGGAGGCTGCCGAGAGGAAGTGCAGGCAGCCTGAGGCTGGAGACGCTGGGTGGCCGGGAAGGATTCACAGCCTTCTCCTGCACCCGCCCCCCCACAGCCACTCCTCTTTCCCGTCGTCCCCTCCCCCACAGGGAATCACCACCTATTTCTCTGGGAACTGCACCATGGAAGATGCCAAAATGGCCCAAGACTTTCTGGACTCACAGGTTTGGGGGTTGGGGAACTGGGGCAGGGGTTTGTCGGGGTCTCCTCGGCACTGACGCCCACTCCTGGGTCTCCGTTTGGGCCCGGGAGCACTGGCATCGTGGGGCCTTGGGGTGCGGAAGGTGGGAGTCCTTGTTTAAAGGTCAGCCTGGCTTGAATGAAGACGTCCCCAAGTGTGCCTGACGGAGCCGCCCCCGCCCCGCCCCTCACCAGGCTGAAGGGCCTTGCGACAGCCTCAAGGCAGGATGACATAAAACATCAGAGCCACTTCCATTGGGCTCTGATGTCTGTGTGTCAGTTTCAGCTCCCAGCTCAGCCCCTCAGTGACCAGTTTCCTTATCTGTGGAATGGCGCTCGCCTCCCGTAGCCCCGGTGAGCTGGGATCATGAAGTATCTGGCACAGTGCTTAGTAAAAGTTAGTGCTCCATTGGGGGTTCTCTGGTGGCTTAGGTCACTGCTGTGGCGCCGGTTCAGTGCCTGGCCTGGGAACTTCTGCATGCCGCAGGTGCAGCCAAAAAATAAAAAAGGGGGAGTTCCCGTTGTGACTCAGTGGGTAACAAACCTGATTAGTATCTGTGAGCATGTGGGATGTGGGTTAGATCCCTGGCCTTGCTCAGTAGGTTAAGGATCTGGCGTTGCCGTGAGCTGCGGTGTAGGTCGCAGACACGGCTTGGATCCCGAGTTGCTGTGGCTGTGGTGTAGGCCAGCAACTGTAGCTCCGATTGGACCCCTAGCCTGGGAACCTCCATATGCCGCAAGCATGGCCCTGAAAAGCAAAAAAAGAAAAATCAAAAGAAAAAAGAAATAATTAGTGCTCAGTGTACTGAGCAGAGCCAGTCTGCCCTGGCCAGCCCACCCTGTGCCCTCCCCGCCCAGACAACTCAGGCAGGTCCCCCAGGAGCCCCTCTGGCTTTGCCTCTGGATCTTCTCTCCCTGGTGGACCCACTTTCCCTCCCCCCGACCCAGAGCCCTCTCTGGACTTAGTCTCCCCCAAACCCCTACCCTGGTCTTTTCCAGAACCTCAGTGCCTACAACACACGGCTCTTCAAGGAAGTCGGCCAGGAGGGGAAACCGCACTACGAGGTGCGCCTGGCTTCCGTGCTGGGCACAGGTGAGCCCACACCCCTTCTCCTCCCTCCTCAGTGTTCCTGGCCCAGGGCGGAGGGGGCCGGAGTGGAGGACAGGGGTTAGCTGATAAGCCGTGCGGCTCTCAGCATGTGCTGTTGCTGTGAGGTGCTGTGATGTAAAGATAAGCGGAGACAAGCGGGCAGGGGAGGGGCCTTCCTTCCACTTGGCAGATGTCACTGCTGGGAGCCTCTGACGAGAGCCACGTGTTGGCCGCGGTCCCCATCCTCCAGGCAGTGGCGCAGAAGATAACGGTCCATGTAAACAGCGGGAATGGGGAGTTCCCGTTGTGGCTCAGCAGGTTAAGAATCCCACTAGTATCCATGAGGGCTGTGAATTCGATCCCTGGCCTCGCTCAGTGAGTTAAGGATCTGGTGTTGCTGCAGGCTGTGGTGTGGGTCGCAGACGCGGCTCAGATCCAGCGTTGCTGTGGCTCTATCTTAGGCTGGCAGCTGCAGCTCTGATTCAACCCCTAGCCTGGGAGCTTCCATATGCCGTGGATACGGCTCTAAAAGAGGGAAAAAAATCAAACAAACAAACAAAAGCAATGGGACTAGAGTCTGGACCATATGTGCCATGAGAGCCTAGAGGAGAAACGGAAGCTGCACGTCAGTGAAGGCTCAATGGGAAAGGTGGCCACGTGTGTCTGTGCAGTTGGGGAGAATACAGAAAGGTGGATGGGGGTGGTGAACTCACTAAACTCTGCTTCCTAAGTCTCTCACAAAGTACCTTCAAGGTAAAGCCCAGATTCACTTCTGAGGTCTCCATCATTTGGAATTTCTTGGTGACAAGTGAGGAAACCTATTTCAAATTTGCTTATAGCAAAAGGGAACCTGACAGGCATGGGTAATTAAGAAGCCCAGAACAGAATGGCTTCAGGCACAGCTGGATCGCTACTCAGAGAGTATTCTCAGAAATTTCTCTCTCTGCCTCTTGGCTCGGCTCTCTTTGACTTCATTCACAGCAGGCTGTTCCCGCACAGGGCCTGATAGCCACCAGCCTGGCTATTCCAGCAAAAAGAGGGCTCTTTTCTTCCAGAAGTAGTATCTTTGTAAGATCTGGGAGTGGTTCTAGTTTCTGCATTTGGGGTCCCATATTTACCTGTGAACTGATCCTGGTGGTTATGGAACATGTCTCTGATTGTCTAGACCTGGTCGTCCCTCAGAGCCAGGTGATGAGGTCAGCCCCTCCCACCACCTGAACTCAGGGTGGATGTGGACCTGATTCTCGGAGGAGAATGGAGATCTCCTACCAGATGAGAAGGCTGTGGAGGCAGCATTAAGAGCAATGAGGTCCTGCTGCACAGCATAGGGAGCTATATCCAGTCTCAGGATAGAGCATGATGGAAGATAGTATGAGAAAAAGAATGAACGTATGTGTATGACTGGGTCACTTTGCTGTACAGCAGAAATTGGCACACAATACCGTGAATCAACTGTACTTTAATCAAAACAAAACAAAACAAAAAATAAATGAGGGAGTTCCTGTTGTGGCTCAACTGTAACGAAGCCAATTAGTATCCATAAGGATATGAGTTCGATCCGTGGCCTCGCTCAGTGGGTTAAGGATCTGGCGTTGCCATGAGCTGTGGTGTAGGTCACAGATGCAGCTCGGATCCCGCACTGCTGTGGCTGTGGTGCAGGTCGCAGATGCAGCTCAGATCTGGCGTTGCTGTGGTGTAGGCTGGCAGCTACAGCTCTAACTCGACCCCCTAGCTTGGAAACTTCCATATGCTGCAGGGATGGCCCTAAAAAAAAAGAAATAGGACAAGACTCCATTTCCTTCTGGAACCTTGAAGGGAAATCGTCTCCTTGCATCTTTCGGCTTCTAGAAGGTGCCTGCATTCCTTGGCTTGTGGCCCCTTGCTCGCATCTCTCCCTCTCCTTCTCCCATCACATCTCCGACTTCCTTTCCCGCTCCTGTCTCCTTATTTGGACCAGTGTGATTACAGTCAGGGTCGGGCTAACTCTTTAAACACAGCCTGCCACACTGGGTTTGAATCCTTGCTCTGCTACTTGTGTGACCTTAGAAAACTGACTTAACCTCTCGGTGCCTTAGTTTCCTCATCTGTAGAATGGAGATAATAATTTCCCTCCCACCACAGAGTTGATGTGAGTCTTACATGAGTTACCACATGTAAATCACTTAGAACATTTCATGTTAGGGAATATATATATTTAATTTTTTATTTTTCTTCTTAGGGCCACACCTGTGGCATACGAACGTTCCCAGGCTGGGGGTCGAATCGGAGCTGTAGCTGCCAACCTACACCACAGCCACAGCAACACAGGATCTGAGCCGCGTCTGCAACCTACACCACATCTCACTGCAACCCTGGATCCTTAACCCACTGAGCGAGGTCAGGGATCAAACCTGCATCCTCATGGATACTAGTTGGATTCGTTTCTGCTGCACCACGATGGGAACTCCTCAGTTTTCTCTTTTTGATTGCGCCTGCGGCTTGTGGAAGTTCCCGGGCTAGGGATGGAACCCATACAAAAGCAGTGACCTGGGCCACAGCAGTGACAGCTCCAGATCCTCAACCCACCGACCCACAAGGGAGCTCCTATTTCTGAACATGAAAGTTTGTACTAATTTCTGTAGGTAGTAGGGAGCCATCGAAGATCTTAGAGTAAGAGTATCCCAGTGAGAAGACTGCTGGGCCTCTTACACCAGTTTTTTCCCTGAATGATCCTTCTTCCTCAGAATGTAGTCAGGACACTGAAATGACTTCCAAACTGAAGAGCCACGAATTCCAGGGAAGTCACTTCCGAGTGACGCGGGGGGACTACGCGCCCATCCTCCAGAAGGTGGTGGAGCACCTGGAGAAAGCCAAGGTAGGGGGGTGCGGCTCCAGGCCTCTCCGGCTGGAAAGGGGGAGAATGGATGGGTGGGTGGCCCGAGGCTGACCAAGCCCTGCTCGCCCCAGACGTATGCAGCCAACAGCCACCAGGAGCAAATGCTGGCCCAGTACATAGAGAGCTTCACCCAGGGCTCCGTCGAGGCCCACAAGAAGGGCTCCCGCTTCTGGATCCAGGACAAAGGCCCCATCGTGGAGAGGTGAGGTGCCACCACCCGCCCCGGCCCGCCCCGCCCCGCCCTGCCTGCCCCTCCTCCACCTTGGCCCTTCTCTCCCCCAGTTACATCGGGTTCATCGAGAGCTACCGAGACCCCTTCGGTTCCCGCGGAGAATTTGAAGGTAACTTCTGGGAGGCAGGAGGTCAGGTCAGAAACCCTTACCCTTGTCCCCTGAGGGTCCTTCCCTCCATCTTCCTCCCTCAGCGATAATAACAACAATTACAACACCTACTGATGACTTGCCACGTGCTGGACACTTACCCATAGAACTCATTTCGACACCATCATCCTGGGAGAAGGTCTGTCCTCATTTCACAGACATAGAAACTAAGGCGCGGTTGGTGGGTGGCCCAGCCCAGGCACCTTGGCTCTGAGCCATTTTGCTGCCCTGCCTCAGGCGTCTGGTCCAGGCACAGGCCCTGGCTTTGCCACTTAATGGCTGTGTGACCTTGAGCCAATTAACCCCACCTCTGAGCATCCGTCATCAGGTGTCGTGGGAAGTGAGGTGTTCATACAGACAGCTCGGCCGTGTGCCAGGCATGTGAATGGCGCTGGGGAGACGGGAGCAAATTAACACTGTGACTGTGAACTTGCTCAGCTGCTGTCGTCCCAGGGCAGGTGGCAGGCCACCTCGGCCCTTGTGCCCGGGCCCCCATGGGACCCCGCAGTGCAGGCCGGGCAGCTGGCCTGGGGCTTCAGACATGTCTCTGCGCACCCTCATCTTCCCAGACCCTGGCTGTAACGTCTGGAGTATCCAGCTTCCAGAAGCCGGAGAGCTTAGCCTGGGAGGCAAGAGGGAAGCCCCAGCAGCCCACAGGTGCTTGGATCTGAGCCCAGAGATCCAGGCCCAGGGATGAGGCTTAAGGCAGGTGGGCCAAGGGCCTGAGGGTCAGCCAGGTGTGCACACGTGCTGCTTTCCTGCCCGGGTCCTGATTCACCAGGCCCGTTCTGAGGCCCAAGACCCCAGGGCCTTCTCAGCAACCTCAGTCTCAGAGGTTCCCCCCTTTTCATATAACTCGTGATTATTGGAAAAGAAGACCGTGTTCACGTCAAAAGTTATGAAAATACAGACTCCGCCCCCCAAAAAAACAATCACCTGTCAGAGTTCCCTGGTGGCACAGTGGGTTAAGGATTCAACGTTGTCGCTGCTGTGGCTCAGGGGCTGTGCTGGGGGGTTTGCCCAGGAACTTCATATGCTACAGGTGTGGCCCTGAAAAGAAAAAAAAAATCCATGTTTGTTGTGAGTAATTGGAACAAGACAGGCACGCATAGGATGAGGTGTGAAGTCCCTCCTTTACTGCCCCCTCCTCTGTTGCTCCCACAAAGGTCACCACAGCTCACAGCAGAATGCACATCCTCCCAGACCTTTGCCAGGCATTCCCTCTCTCTCACACACACACACACACGCACGCACACGCACGCACACACACACCCTCCTTTAAACTCATCCAGGTACATGCGATTATATTCTTGTATTGTTCTGTCAGGTGCTTTTTTCACTTACTGATGTCTCTGGGATATCTTTTTGCATCAGTACATAAAAACCTACCACCCCCCCCCTTTTTTTTGTCTTTTTAGGGCCGCACCCACGGCATATGGAGGTTCCCAGGTTATGGGTCTAATCAGAGCTACACTGCCGGCCTACACCACAGCCACAGCAATGCAAGATCCGAGCCATATCTGCGACCTACACCACAGCTCACGGCAACACTAGATCCTTAACCCACTGAGTGAGACCAGGGATCGAACCTGCAACCTCATGGTTCCTAGTCGGATTCGTTTCCGCTGCGCCGTGATGGGAACTCCCATATCCTTTTTGATGTATAGTGTAAATAACTTCCCACAGCATTTGATACTGCACTGCATGTCTAAGAGCTGTGTGGCGCGCCGTCCTATAGCTGTCCCCTAATTTATTTAACAACCCCCAGTTGTGGGACATTGAGGTTGCTTTTCCTTCTTTGCCATTTTAATCACCCTCGTCCCTGCCCCAGTGTGATGATTCCGCCAGACAGCATGGATCCTGACAGGGGGCTGTGCCAAGCCCATCCGCGGCCAGGTTAAGGTCGACCCCTTCTTCAGGCTAGGCCAGGCCTTCCAGGGCGTAGTCCATGCAGGCTTGGCACGAATTATAGCAAAAGTTAGGTGCTAAGCAGTGGCGAGTCTCTGCAGGACTTTCCAGTACCTTTAACACGCGACTGTGCATTAGGAAGCTTTAAGAAGCTGGTGATAGAGTATATAGTGTTGCCCAAACTTATTCGACCAGAGAGCTCTTTGTTTTTCTTTTTAAAATTTTTTTATGGCTGCCTCCATGGTGTATGGAAGTTTCCAGGACAGGGATTGAATCTGATGCCACAGCTGCAGCAATGCCGGATCCTTTAACCCAATGAGCCAGGCCGGAGATCAAACGCATGCCTCCACAGTGATCAGAGCTGCTGCAGTCGGATTCTTTTTTTTTTTTTTTTTGTCTTTTTGCCTTTTCTAGGGCCGCACTCGTGGCATATGGAGGTTCCCAGGTTAGGGGTCTAATTGGAGCCGTAGCCGCAGGCCCACGCCACAGCCACAGCAATGTGGGATCCGAGCCGCATCTGCAACCTACACCGGATCCTTAACCCACTGAGCGAGGCCAGGGATCAAACCCGCAACCTCATGGTTCCTAGTCGGATTCGTTAACCACTGAGCCACAACGGGAACTCCTGCGGTCGGATTCTTAACCCACTGAGCCACAGCGGGAACTCCAGGGAGCACTTGCTTTATGAAGGCCCACATAGAAAATGAGTACGATTTTAGAAACGCTGTTTGGAACCAGGAAGACCAACTGCATGAAATCTGAATGGGTCGGTCCCAGGCCTCCTGTGCAGCAGCCTCACTCACCACCACATGAGCCAGGCGCTCTAGCCACGCGGGGAGCCTACAGCGCCCCCCACGGGAAGAGCATCTTTTCTTGTTCATGTAGGCCCCTCCATGGGCATCTGATCCTCTCCCCTTCACCCACCACGTACTCCCCACAAACTCCTTTAAGATCCATCTCAGGAGTTCCCATTGTGGCTCACGGGTTAAGAACCCGACATAGGAGTTGCCATCATGGCTCAGTAGAAATGAATCTGACTAGCATCCATGAGACTGCAGGTTCGATCCCTGGCCTCGCTCAGTGGGTTAAGGATCAGAGTTGGCCTGAGCTGTGGTGTAGGTCGAAGACAAGGCTTGGATCCGACATTGCTGTGGCTGTGGTGTAGGCTGGCAGCTGTAGCTCTGATTTGACCCCTAGCCTGGGAAACTCCATATACCATAGATGTGGCTCAAAAAAGAAAAAAAAAACTGACATAGTGTCTGTGAGGATGTGGGTTTGATCGCTGGCTTCGCTCAATGGGTTGAGGATCCAGTGTGGCTGTGGCTGTGGCGTAGGCAGCAGCTGCAGCTCTGATTGGACCCCTTGCCCGGGAACCTCTATATGCTGAGGATGCAGCCCTAAAAAAAAAAAAAAAAAAAAACTCCATCTCGGATGTTACTGAGCAGAGCTTTCTCTTTGAACCCCACGCACCCCAAACAGCCCACTCCACGAAGGCAGGGCCCCGAGCTGGGTCACTGCTCCCCCTAGTGGCCAGCACGGGGTCATTGCACCCAGTGGGCATTCAATGCACGCACAGTGGCTGAAGGGTTAGAGGGGCTGGGAGGGTGTGGGTTCCCTCTGAATCCTGCCGGCCCACAGCCCGCTCTCTCCCCTGCAGGCTTCGTGGCCATGGTGAACAAGGCCATGAGTGCCAAGTTTGAGCGACTGGTGGCAAGTGCGGAGCAGTTGCTGAAGGAGCTGCCGTGGCCCCCAGCCTTCGAGAAGGACAAGTTCCTTACCCCCGACTTCACCTCCCTGGATGTTCTCACCTTCGCCGGCTCCGGCATCCCTGCGGGCATCAACATCCCCAACTGTGAGCGTCCTCAGGCCCCGCCCCTTCACTGTGATAGTGTCCCCTAAGCCCGCCCCCTACCCCATTTAGAGCTGCCCCTCCCCCTCTACACGCACGCCCCCCCTGGCCACACATCACCCCGCCTGTCTCCATCCCAGCCTGTCAGACTCCTTGTCGGTGACCCTTGACCTTTGCTCCTTCTCCCCGGTCCCCGCCCCGCCTCCTCCAGATGACGACCTGCGGCAGACAGAAGGCTTTAAGAACGTGTCGCTGGGGAACGTGCTGGCCGTGGCCTACGCCACGCGGCGGGAGAAGCTCACCTTCCTGGAGGAGGATGACAAGGTGGGTGCCCGCAGCCCGGGGGCCGGCGCTGGGGCGCTGGGCCGGCCTGACCTCGGCTGATGCAGGAAGGCGGACAGGCCAGGGCAGAGCAGAGGAAAAAAGCCGGCTCCCGTCCTGGCTCTGCTGCTTCCCAGCTCTGTGACCTTTTATCTCTGGAACCTCTTCCTCCAGCTCTCAGGGGAGGCACCCCCTGCCTCACCGGTTGTTGCCAGGATGAGACGGGCTTTGCAGTGCCCAGGGTGGAGCTGGCGTGCAGCAGGCTTTTAGCAAATATATTTATGGTGATGGGCCCTCGGCCTGGCACGAGGGGTGTCAGCCGGCCGGGTGGCCGTGGCGGGACAGGGGACAGCGAGGCTCTCCGCTTGTCTTGGCAGGACCTCTACATCCGCTGGAAGGGGCCCTCCTTTGATGTGCAGGTGGGGCTGCATGAGCTGCTGGGCCACGGCAGCGGCAAGCTCTTCGTGCAGGTAAGAACATCGCCAGCTCCAGCCCAGGCGTCATCAGGAACCTGCCCAGTGCCAGGCTGCTAACAGCCCTCCTCCATCAGCGCCCCAGGGTGAGGCCTCGCCAGGCTTTGCCCTCAGCTCTCACCCTGCTCCGGATGTCCCGGGACCTCTGAGGACGGAGTGGGACCTCCAGGACAGTCCAGCCGAGGTCCCCCCAGCACAGAGTCGCTCGCACAGGAGGAATTGCTTGACTCATGCCAGGGAAGCCCGCCCTGAGGGTGTGACCCAGGGGTAGAGAGGCCGAGGGGGCGGTCTGTGGACACTCCCAGTCCCGAGGCTGCAGCACTGTCCCTTTGCTGTTCCCTGGAACCTGTACCTTCCCGCGTTTTGTGGGAAGGCCCTTCTCCCCAGAGCTGTGCCTTCCTGCTGACCAGCCAGAGTGGCCGGAGCGCCCTTGACACCTGCTCAGGGAATCGAGAAGACGGCCTTTCCGGCGGGCTGAGAAGAGCCCACTGTGGACCTCTGGCCCGGGGCTGCGTGGGTGGGATGGCCGGGGGCGGGTGGGGCGGGGCGGTCAGAGAGTGCGGGGCTCTGGGCTGCACCTGCTCTTTGTCTGGTGGCGCTGCCTCCTTGAAACGGGAAGGCCTGGGCCTGGAAGTCAGAAGGATCCAGAGAATAGCTGATGGAGCAGCTTGGCATCGGCCTTCATCCAGGCTTTGAAGTCCTGGGGAAGTCAGCTCCCTTCCCTTGGAGCCTCACTTGGCCCATCTGTAAAGTGGCGTTCCCGACTGCTACTCTAGGGCTTTTGTGCGGAATAAAAGCAGAGCCCTGGGACTCGCCTGGCACCCCATGGACGCCCCCCCCCCCCAAAATGGGTGTTGTTAAGAGCCCGTCCACACAGATGTATGTGCCCTAATTCCATGGCGGAGCTCTTCGTCTCTGAGCCTCGTTTTCCTCCTCTGCGCAATGGGATCGTAACAGAACCTTCCTTAGAGGGCGGCTGCAAGGAGGAAATGGATGGTGCACAAAAGAGGCTTAGCACCTGGAGTGGACAGTAAAGGTGGTGCTGTGGCCTCATCTGCCAGAAGAGGGGCCAGAAAGTCAGGAAATGTAGGTCCGAGTCCTTGCTCCCTCTTACCAGCTGTGTGGCCCTGAGCAAGTCACTTCACCTTTCTGGTCCTCTGTTTTGTCACCTGTAAACTGGGGATAACCTTGCCCACCCACTGGGGCATCTCCAGCTGCGGTCTGAGATTCTGGGTCCTTACGTGGCTTTGGGCACGTACCCCGCTCTGGTCCACAGCATCGCTGTCTGTGCAGTGGCATAGGTGCCCCTGCTTTTCCCTCCCCCGGGCATCTGAGAGGTGTCACAGGTCTCAGGTTTGGAGGCAGTGGTGTGTTGGTGGGCCTGCAGTTCCTGCCACCCACTCACTGCTTCCTGGCTGCCTTTCCAAGCCGCTTGGATCCAGGCTGATGGCTTGGCCCTGGGCAGAGCACCTAGCCCTCACCTCCCGTATCCGTGACGCTTCCCCTGCAGGATGAGAAGGGAGCGTTCAACTTTGACCAGGAGACGGTGATCAACCCAGAGACTGGGGAGCAGGTGAGGGTGGCCTCAGCGGAGCCCCAGGGCGCTGTCGGGGGTGCGGGGGAGGGGGGGCGCCCCGGGTGGAGTGGCAGCCACCCCTGAGCCTGCTTGCCTGGCCTCCCCTCCCAGATTCAGAGCTGGTACCGGAGCGGGGAGACCTGGGACAGCAAATTCAGCACCATCGCCTCGAGCTACGAAGAGTGCCGGGCCGAGAGCGTGGGCCTCTACCTCTGCCTAAACCCGCAAGTGCTGGAGTACGAGCAGCGGGCTCTGGGTGGGGGCGGGGGTCTTCCTGTGGATGGAGGGGGCGCTGGGGGGGAAAGGGGGGTCCAGGCAGCCTCACACACACACACACACACACACACAACCCCCCACTTCCCCGCCCGCCCCCAGGATCTTCGGCTTTGAGGGGGCCGACGCAGAGGATGTGGTCTACGTGAACTGGCTCAACATGGTTCGGGCCGGGCTGCTCGCTCTGGAGTTCTACACCCCCGAGGCCGCCAGCTGGAGACAGGTGGGGGCCGGGGGACCCCTCAGGAGGGAAGAGCCCGCAGTGGGGACCAGGATCAGGATTCTGGGTGTAGGTATGGGACAGCCGTACCTACGAGGCACACGAACTGGGTTGATCCCAGACTCTGCGGCATATGAGGGCAAGTCGCGTCACTGTCCAGAGTCTCGGTGTCCCTGTCTGTGAAATGGGAGTAATAATCTCCTTGCCCCCTGGGGGGCGAGTCGGATGAGATGATGTTACCATGACAACTAACAGGTGACTCGCACAGGACTTACTCTGTGCCGCGACATTCTGAGCATTTTGTGTGAATTAACCCATTTGCCCCCAGTGTCGACCAGCCCAGGAGGCAGGCAGTATTATTACCTTCATTTGAGAGGTGAGGAAACTGAGGCACAGAGAAATTAAGTAACTTTCCGGTGAGTAACAGCCAGAGTTCAAATCCAAGCAGCCTGTCTCCAGAGCCATTAAGCTACATTGTTATGAGGTATATTTTGGAAATAGGATAAGCAATAGACAAAAATTTTTTAAATAAGTCTGTTTTGAGGGGCCAGTATTGTGTCATCAAAGGAACAGACGTGAGGGAGTTCCCTTCATGGCTCAATGGTTAATGAACCCAACTAGGATCCGTGAGGATACAGGTTCGATCCCTGGCCTCGCTCAGTGGGTTAAGGACCCGGCATTGCCTTGAGCTGTGGTATAGGCCACAGACACACCTCGGATCTGGTGTTGCTATGACTGTGGCGTAGGCCGGCAGCTGTAGTTCCAATTCTACCCCTAGCCTGGGAACTTCCTTATGCCGCAGGTGCAGCCCTAAAAAAAAAAAAAGTTTTTTGTTTGGCCAGCACCTCTTGGCATGTGAAAGTTCCCGGACCAGGAATCAAACCTGTGTCACAGTAGCAACCTGAGCCACTTCAGTGATAACCCCGGATCCATAACCCGCTGCCCAAGAAGGGAACTCCAGAACACACGTTTTAGAGTCAGGAAACTTGGATCTGAGTCCTTGCTCCCTCTTACCAGCTGTGTGGCCCTGAGCAAGTTACTTCCCCTTTCTAGGCCTCTGTCTTCTCATCTGTAAGCTGGGGATAACTGTGCCCTCTTGATCCCACTGTCGAAAGCAGACACGATTATAGAGGAGAAAGTGATTGGGGTCCTGGTGGCATGGGACCCTCTGGGGTAACTGCTGTCATTGGGGCAGGGTATGGAGCAGCAGAGGGCGTGGTGGGGGACAAGGGGGAGCATGGGGCTCTGGGTCCTGCCTGGAAATGGCCTCCTTGTCCCCCAGGGCAGCCTGCCCTCCCACGTGAGAGAAGGGAAACATTTGAGGGGAGTGGGGTAGGTGCAAAATGCCCCAAGGGTGGGGGAGGATAAAGGGACACTAATCATTGACCTTTAAGGAGCACGTATGACCTCAGGCCTCGGAACCAGCTCTGAACGCTTATCCCAGGTAAGTGAATGATTCCTGTCCCTTTGGCCCCGGCAGGCCCACATGCAGGCCCGGTTTGTGATCCTGAGGGTCTTGCTGGAGGCTGGCGAGGGACTCGTGTCCGTCACCCCCACCACGGGCTCCGATGGGCGCCCGGATGCGCGGGTCCGCCTTGACCGCGGCAAGATCCGGTCCGTGGGCAAGCCCGCCCTGGAGAGGTTCCTGCGAAGACTCCAGGTGAGTAGAGGCCTCCTGCCTCGGGGACCCCCCAGCCTCACGCTGTCTCTCCTCCCTGTAACCGGGAAGGAAGGCTTCTTGGAGGAGGTGGTGTCTAAGCTGGAATTTGAGTGCCCAGGGGGAACCAGCTGCGAGAAAATCAGAGGGCAGACGAAAGAGAGTAAGGGCTGGTCTTAGGACTGGAATGAGCTGGGGTGGGGACTGAGGGACAGAAGGAAGCCTGGAGCTTCATGAGGGAAGGACAGTCATCACTGCAGCCCTGGCTTCCTTCCCCAGTAGGATGCTTAGAGTTGGGAGACCCTTTTGGGGTTCCGGTGCCAGGACTAACCCGCTGCATAACTTGGGGGCATCCTTTGCCTCTCTGGGCTCCACTTTTCTCATCTGTTAAATGGGTCCATCATTTGCTTCACCTGGCAGGAATTAAATGAAACAAGCTCTGTGTGGAACTGAGCAAAGAGAATGCCACATTATCCAAGCCAGGGTGACGTAACTTGTGGCCCAGGTGCAGGTTAGAGCTGCAGACTCTCAGGCCCTACCCCAGACCTCGTGACTCAGAAATTCTGAGCGCAGGGCCCAGGAATCTGCATGTTTACTAGCCTGCCGGTGATTCTGACCCTCAGCAAAGCTGGAGGACCCTTGATGATGGTCCACCTTTACTGGGCAGTGTCTTCCATCAGAACAGGGCCCTTCTGGTTCTTTCAACCTGAAGAAAGGCCAGCCTTCAACTCAGCAAAGATCTCTTTATGATTATACTCCCACCTGTTTCCAAAAAGGCTTTAAAGCATTTTTCCATAAAAGAGCAATATTTGGCTATAAAGTAAAATAAAATTAGGAATTAAAAATCATTTGGAGTTCCCGTTGTGGTTCAGCAGATTAAGAACCTGACTAGTGGAAGTTCCCGTTGTGGCTCAGTGGGTTACACATCCGACTAGTATCCATGACAATGCAGGTTTGATCCCTGGCCTCGCTCAGTGGGTTAAGGATCCCGAGTTGCCACGAGCTGCAGCTTAGGTCGCAGGTGCTGCTCGGATCTGGCGTTGCTGTGGCTGTGGTATAGGCCTGCAGCTGCAGCTCTGATTTGACCCCTAGCCTAGGAACTTCCATATGCCTCAGGTATGTCCCCAAAAAGAAAAATAAAAAATAAGAAAATTAATAATCATTAGGTGTAGGAGTTCCCACTGTGGTGCAGTGGGATCAGTGGCACCGGGACTCAGGTTCGATCCCTGGTTGAGCACAGTGGGTTCCAGAACCCAGCGTTGCTGCAGCTGCAGTGTGGGTTGCAACTGTGGCTCGGATCTGATCCCTGGTCTGGGAACTGCATATGCCTCAGGGCAGCCAAAAAAGAAAAAAAAAAGATGCCGAACACATGTCGTGCTTGAGTTAGATTCTGGAATAGAGAAAGGACATTCAGGAGTTCCCTGGCAGTTGTGCGGTTAAGACTGCAGCCCGGGTTCAGCCCCTGGTCTGGGAACTGAGACTGCACAGCTGCCGCACACCTCAACCGGAAAAATGAGTGGAAAACTAGTGAGCTCTCTCTCTTTTTTTTTTGGCAAGAAATATTTTTTTTTGTCTTTTTTGTCATTTTAGGGCCGCACCCATGGCATATGGAGGTTCCCAGGCTAGGGGTCTAATCGGAGCTGTAGCTGCCGGCCTACACCACAGCCACAGCAACGTGGGATCCGAGCCACATCTGCGACCTACACCACAGCTCACGGCAGTGCCAGATTCTTAACCCACTAAGTGATGCCAGGGATCGAACCTGCAACCTCATGGTTTCTAGTTGGATTCGTTAACCACTGAGCCATGATGGGAACTCCCTGTTAGACAATTTAAAAGAGAGATTAAGAGACGTGGAGAATAGTGTGAGAAAGTCTAATGTATATAAACTGAAGTTTCAAGAGGAAAGGAAAGAAAAAAGCTTACAGAGGGAATATTAGAAGAGATAATGGCTGAGAAATTTTTTTTTTGTAATTAAAAAAAATTTTTTTTTCTTTTTATGGCTGCACCTGTGGCATATGGAAGTTCCCGGGCCAGGGGTTGATTTGGAGCCGTAGCTGCAGCCTAAGCCACAGCCATGGCAACACCAGATCTGAGCTAGTATGACCTATGCCACAGCTTGCAGCAATGCTGGATCCTTAATCCGCTGAGTGGGGCCAGGGATGGAACCCACATCCTCATAGAAACAATGTTGGGTCCACAACCTGCTGA